>RSEF01000011.1:21346720-21372765 GCA_003993805.1 Himantopus leucocephalus | reverse complement strand
TTTTTTTTTTTTTTCCCATTTGCAGTTGTCCTCTCTTAGTTAAGGCAAAGACTCAGTTAAGTGACATCCATTTGGGAGGTCACAGCGCACAGTTCACAGGGACGAGCAGGCTCTTCAAATTTCTACCAGCTCTCATTTCAGGCTGCTTGCAAACTCAAGCACCAACCTCTTTAATCAGTTACAGCTGAAGGGTTATTTCTTTCCCACGACCACAAAAGATAGAGACTGATTTGAAAAAAGGAAAGTACGTATAAAGTACATATGCCTGAAACTGTGGGTTCTGGAACAGAAAATAGCAGTTGAGAAGATGTGCTGTCAAATGGTATTGCTGTTACTGTCTCCACCGGCGTGGGTGTTTGGGGCTCTGTCTTCTCTGCGGTTCCCCAAGGATGTAATTAGGATGCAGCGCCGTAGGTCTCCATTCATGGAGTTTCCTGGAGGCCAGCAGCTGTCCAAGGACTTTTCCTTTTGTCTTTTCAATAGGCTAAGACCTGGGAGTTTAGAATTATTCCTTACTGTCATAGCAATTTGCTGCAGAGAGAAAATGAACAAATCCTGTGGCAACCGGTTGAGGATATTCTGCATTGATTATGAATAAAGACGTGTTTCCTAAAGCACAGATGAATGATTTTGTAGTCAGACGCCAGCTCTGTATTTAAAAGAGTCATTCACAGTATTTAAGAACATGCTGCCTTTTAAAAATGTTGAATTGTGATTTTGTCAGGGAATGGTATTAATTCCGTCTTTACAGAAATAAAACCAAAAACAACAAACCAAAAACTTACAAAAGCTGCTGGAATAAGAAGACCCAGGAATGGTGTATTTGAATGCATGAAGTCATCAAAATCCCTTTTTTCCCTACTTATCCGGCATGCTTCTATGGTTTTTTCCAATATACTTAGAACGAAACTGTAGGATTGTGTTGTTGGATGCTGACTGGTGGAAAATTGGTTATTTAAATTCCAGGAAACGTCTGATTTTTCAACTACAACTGGTTTCTAATTAGGGAAGAATCCAGCTGTCAGCCAACGGAGGAATTATGAAATGTTAAAATCACTGGGGGCGAAGGAGAACAATTAACATTCTCAGCCGTAGCGCCGTTGTTGTGCTCTCCAAACGCTGGGCTGCTTACCTTGCAAACACTCGCGGTCTGTTCGGCTGAAGGATCCTATGGGAGCTGCACATGACAAGAGAACAGTTTATTGCTTAAACTCTTCTGGGGTCAGGAAAAAGTCATGGAGGCCCCAACTTTCTTCTCATTGAAGTCAATAATCAAAGGTTTAGAGCCAAGTGAGTCAGGTGGTGTGTTTCAGCACAGCTCCGTTGGCTTCGGTGGCTTCAGCGGGATGTGCAGCCACCGAGGACCTGACACGCTGGCCTTGGCGGGAGTGGGATTTTTGGAAAGCGGTTCAAGATTTCTCATCGGCTTAGGCAAAGCTGTGTGTTGTGGTCCAAAGGCTCAGGAGCCAGAGCCAAGCTGGGCTCTTGCTGCTGCTGTGCTGGAAGGAGGAATTGGAGGAGGAAGGTGAAGGCAGAGGGACAGAGCCATGAGGTAACAGCCAGGGTTATAGGTTGGGTTGCCACGAACAAAACAGCTGTAGCTCCTCAACTAGAGCTGGCCCAGATTTGTGATTCTGCAGAGCTTTTGGTGGACCACCTGGGTAAGGGCAGATCATCTGCGCTTAATGCTTGAACTTGGGTTACAATGGCTGGTTCCTTGCTTGGTCTGTGGAAACCAGTGAAAGACACCGAATTGTGGAACTCCATCCAAAGGCAGCCAACCTACCTGGCAGGAATTTGTATGAGGCAATTTGGGGAGATGTTATCTTATTCCCGACTGTGATTGTTATTGTTTCCTTAGCCTGTAACTTCAGTTTAGGTTTCTAACAGCCTAGTAATCCAACTGGATGTATCGATACCTTTTGAACTGCTAGTAATTTCAAGCTGCCTCTGTATTAGTCCAATTTTGTGTTATATGTCATGCTTTGGCACTACCGTATTGTGCCCACGTGCCTCAAGTGAGAAGCCAGTCTTGTGAGATACAGGACACATGCATTTCCCATCAGCTTGAAAAGGTACTGGCGGGAAGACAAAGTAGCTTGGAAGAAGTTTCGATGTTATCTGAAAAGTCAAAAAAGCAAGAATGTGTTATAGTTGGAAGCAATCAGCACAGATAATGCTGGACTCCAGGAGGTGGACAAGAAGCAGCCAAAAGGTGACCTTGAGGGAGTGTGTATGTGTAAATACAGAAAGCACTGAGTGTTAGAAACGACGGTTGTTGCCTGGGACAATGATGACTCCTTGGACAGGCTGGGAAAGGAGAGAAAGTCATGCAAGTTCTCCTCTGCTGCTCTTGTTGCCCAAGCTGGACGTTAGTTACAGGAAAGCTCAAGCCAACAACTTGGATCTGAGCACCCTTGTCCAGATCCAAGTTTCATCCGCTTGATTTTGTTCTTGTTTATACAGGAATGACTTGGCTAGTGTCAGTGCTTTTTGCAATGTTGCAAAATCAGTGGAAGTGGGATCAGAATTTGGTCCAACCTGATCTATAGCGAGTCAATCCTACAACATCACATTAGAAACTCAAAGCCGAACTTGTTGTTCCCTTCTGCTGGCAAGTGGGACTTCTGAGATGTTTGACTGTGGGGCACCTAGTCATCCTCTTGTCCCTTGGGAATCTCCTGCAGGACTGAACCTACAAAGAGTGTGCCGGATCCCCCTTGTGTTGCTGCTCTGTTCAATTCATCCAAGTGAAATCCCCAAGACAGGATGGGATTGCTTCTCCTCTGCTGAGCAGGAGACAGCATGAAGACCTCTGAGCCCAGCCAAGAGGCAAGCTTTCGCTGCTCAGATTTGACCCTTCTAGCAAACGCAGGGTGAGCTGAGAACTTGGGCTCTAAACCTGGATGTGAGCCTTGGCTCAGATCTACTGATACCAGTCCTATCTCTTTTTTGGGGACGTAATAAATATTTAAGAACACTCAGCTGTGTGTTTTTGTAAGGAATATGTACGGTCTCGGATAAGATGAGTCACTATTACGAGATAGTGCCTGGCTGTTACTGGAACACTGTAAAGCAGCTATATTGAGGAACAAGTTGAATAATTATTTAAAGATGAAAAGCCACATTTCTCCACAAAGAGAAAATATTAAGAGCTCTGTGACGTATTGTCTCCTTTCCAACATGAAAAGTTTCACGGGAAAGGACTTATAAACTAAAAAAAAAAAAAAAAAACCCAAAAAGAAGGAGCAGGGCAGAAAGGGTGTCCCATGTGCAGTGCCACGAAACCACATCACCATTATTTGCTTATTAGATACTGCTGTCCTGGTAGATAAGAGATACAGGTACAAATTAAGAAAGGACATTTGTGAGCAAGGCTTGACCCGCAGAGCAGCGAGCGTCTTGGTGCAATACTGCATTTCAGTCCTGTGCACTGAGGACAGACTCGATAGGCAGTGATGGATGGCAGAGCGATCTCATGCAGTCTCTGAGGTGGAGCAGAGCCTGGAAAGGCTGAAAAAGGTGGATTTTGGAAGAAATCACCATTTCCAAGGATCTACCTCCTTGTTATGGTCTAGAAAAAGGTACGGAAATGGGGCAGGTTAGGAGGTTTACTGTAGGATACGCGGAGGATGTGTGAAAGCCAACAGGAGAAAGATCGTGCAAAGGACTGCTGTGACTTCACGACCAGTCCAATATATATGGTGTAACTGGAAAGAGCTGAGACTCTGGAGGCTTAGAGATTTACAGTTGAAGTTAGGAAAGGGACTGTCTCACAACACCGAGAGCACCGTGCCTCATTAATTCCCGTTGATTCACACTTGTGCCTGCTGGAAAACAGGACTCGGGGTGACAGCACCCCAGTTTGCCAAATGCACTGGGAGGAGCTGGTATGACACAGCAGTGCCTGTGCAGGGCCACGGCTCAGCAGCCAGCGAACATCCCTGCGGGAGCACAACTCCTTAGCATGGAGAGGATGCTTCCCAGAGAAAATGTACAACAACCTAGCATACATTTTCTAGAATTTAATTCCTCTGATTTTTGCACCCAAATAGGTTGCAAGTATTAATTAATTTGATAGTATACATAAAATACATATGAAGCAAAAGCTCGGGCAGTTTTTGTGTGAAATGAGTGCAGAGGCTGCTGTGGGTAGACAGTAAACTGGGCACCAAGTGACCATGGATATTTGCTGGTCTGAAGGACAACTTGCCTTTAAATCAGGGTGATTATTAATCATCTGTGTCAACCTATTTGTTAGGTTAGGACCAAAACCAACCCCCTTAAAAAACTTAAAAAGTAAAATAATCCTTCTCCCCCCTTCACCGGAGCAGTCCTCCATCCAGCCCGCTGGATTTCCGAGCTTGGAACGGGGTTTAAAGCAGGGAGATGACATTACACACAGCCTGTCAGCACGCACTTCCAGAGCCCAGGCAAAGCAAGACAGCCTCTCTCATTACAGGTGGAAAAATGTTTTTTAAGCAAAGCTTTTGGAAGAATTACAACCGCGCGTGCACAGCGGAAGACGACTTTTTTCTTTGTGCTTTATCAGCCGTGTTTCCGATGTGCGTGGTCCTGCGATGTCGATTTGTCCGCTGGGATGGGATGTCAGATAAACCGGTAGTTTGTACTTTGCTGGAGCCTTCCTCATCCTCGGCCAGGGAAGCTTGCCGAAATCCGGGATATAAAAAATAGGAGACCAGATTCCTGAATAGGTGTAATTTGGTGTGCCTCCATGCCATCAGTGGAGTTACGCTGATTTATGCAAGCTGGAACATCTGCTCCACGGTGTGCTGGAATAGGTAATATTTCTTTGCCTTGCACTTGGAGGGGCGGGAAAAGGAAGAAAGTTATAATGAGGATGAAATTGTTACGGTTTTGAACAATAGCTCTGGAAATTCCTATTCTCGCAGCTCATGGGGAACATCACTTCTCAGGGGAGAGGGGAATGGCTTCTGGAGGATGACACACCTTCCTCCAGTTCCGTTTTGGAAAAGTCTGCGCTCGTTTCTTCAATTCCGATCAAACGACACAATAAAACGAGTCATCAAGCACACCTACTGCTGATGTCTTCTGCATTTCACGGGAAGATGCCAAACCCATATAGAACATCCAGCTGCGGACCTCCCCGGGCTACAGGCCTCATCCAGCGGCAGGACTGCAGGAGGGTGGTCTTCCACAGCTCCGATGCTGGTGCTGCTGTGGTCCCTGGGAGCTGCAGCTTCCAGCAAGCCTGGAGGTACCACTGGAGTGACCGAAACCTGGGGCATCTTCTGGTGCCTCCTCCCAGCAGGCTCCCAAGATGCAGGGATGTTCAGAGGCGCTGCCAGCACAACAGACCAAACCAGGATTTGGGTGTCTTTCATCTCTGTGTTGCTTCAGAGCTTGTCCTAAAACCACAGCTGGCTCGCAGGTGTAGGACTTTCCTGGCATGGTTCTGCTCAAGGAACTGGGTAATTTTGACAAACCTTTGTGAAAAAAATGCAAAATAAAAGGATATGACATAACTCATTTAGCTACTTTAGGTCAGTAATTAGTAAAGATAAGGTGTAACCTCATATTGCGGTAAGAAATGAGTAATTAATCCGTGGAACTCACCACCACAAGACACTGCTGAAGCCAAAGGACTTAACGATTTCAAACCTAGCTTGTGGGATTATGTGAACACGGTTGTGTTCAATTTGATTAGTTTGGGAAAAAATCAAAACCACAGCAGTTTGGATGAAACGAAAGCCTACATGTTTTGGTGCAGGACTGAAACCTGAGCCAAATGGCAGAAGGAAGACAGGGAGATTTGTGACAGGTTATTCCATAACTTCCTAATTTGGGGTTTCTTCTTGGAAGTGAGATACCGGAGAACAGGAAAAACTGCTCCAATCCAGTTGAGAAATTATCTAGGAATGTGCAGACCTAAACTCCTCGGTTCCAAGAGGTAGAAAACTCTTCCTTGCTCCTTCGCTAACCTCCCGAGCAAAAACCGTGGGCTCGTGCTTTTGCGTATCGCAGCCTTCCCCCGTCAGCAGATCTCTGCCGTGCACTTCAACTTGAACTTGACCACAAGTCAACAGGAGGCCTTGATAGATAGACAGATAGTTTTTGCGTGTCTTTTCAAGCCGGTTCCCTTCAACAGGTGTTTGCTGTGTCTGAGGTTACCTTGTTTATATAACCCTTGTTCCATTTGGAAGGATGAAAAATATCACTCCGTTTTATTGTAAACAGACTTAGGTTCACCTAAACACTAAAAGGAAAGGTTACAAGATTAGTCATAGGCTTCTCCCACCCCCTCCACCACCACCACCACCACCTTGCTTCGCTCCCCCTTTGCAAAACGCACCGGAGGCAGCAAACCTCCCCTGGTGCTGACGTCGGGGTGCGTGGCGCGGCTGCCGGAGAGGGGCGAAGCCTCCCCGGGGGCTCCAGCCCTGCGTGCTGCACCGTGCTCCGGACCAGCGGTGGTTTGCTACGTGGGGGGTCTTTGCGTGCCGCCTGAGCACCGGCTATCAGTTTTCAAATACAAGCTTGGATGAGCGTCCAGGTTTTATCTTCCGTTTGCTGCCAACAATTCTCATTTTGATTTTTTTGCCTCTTTTTTTTTTCCCCCTCCTTTTTTTTTTTCTTTGACAAGCATCCATGAGTGAAAGCTCCATCACGGAAAGACAATCTTTTATAATGACAGAAGCAGAGCCAGGGATCTGTGTCAAAGGGCTGAGATACTGCCTCGCTGAGAAAGCAGAGCCAGGGCTGGCCGGAGCTTGGTGCGTGTATAAGGTGCGTTTGGAGAAGAGACGGGAAGGATGGAGCCCGCTGGGATAGGTGCGGGATGTAGCAAAAACGGGCTGGCAGCCAGAACCGGGTGGCTTTACTGGAGTCCCAGTGACCCCAATGTAGACAGAGCTCCCCACGCCTTTCTGCAAAAGTCTGGCACGTGGCATGGCCGTACCCCGACACCAGGGCAGCCGGTCCCAGGGCTCAGGTTTCCCCTGGGCTCTGCCGAAAGCCCCGGTGATGTGTATAAATGAGGTCTGTGCAAAGCCTGTGCTCGAGTCCTCGAACTCGAAAGGGGCATGAGCATCTTGACAGGGCCTCCTAACATAAGGCATGTGTGCGTGAGCCGTGCTATGAATCATCGGGGCCTGGAACGGAGCTTTATTTAGGATGCAGAGTCAGAGAAAATTCCACCCTTGCCCCGGGAGTAGGGGAAAGCAGGTGTTTTTTTCCATAAACTGTCCTTAGCCCTAAAGTTAACGGCCATAAATTAAACAGGGGAGGGGAATAGCAGATGTTACTCTAGGAATCCACGTGCGTGTGTCTGAAGGTGAAAGCTAAATATAGGGGTTTTATTTTTCTTTCAAAATCAAAATCCAAAGAAATATCTGTACCTTTTTCCTTTCCGGCTGACAGTCAGGTCACACGGTTTTGAGAAATGCACCTTTCCGCCTTCCTCCCTGCACCGACGCGGCCCTCGGCCCCAGCACCGGTGCCATGGCTGAGCAGGCTGCAGGCATCCCGCCGCTCCTGCTCCCCTCTGGGCTTGGGCTCTGCCGCTGGATCACTCCCTAGCGCATCCCAAGGGATTTGTTGCATCCTTTTGGTTGAAAGACACCCCCCCCCCATATTCTTGATGAGATCTATTCCTTCCCTTTTTGCTTAAAATTGTCCACTTCCCCTTCTCCCACTCCCTCTCCTCCATCAATCCCTGGTGAGGATGCGCTGGGAGCCCGGCACCCAGGAATGCCCCCGCTATTTCTGTCCCCATGTCCCCCCCTGCTCGTGCAGGGAAGGGCAGGGGGGGGTGGGAAGGCCACCCAGTGCCACCTGCCCCAGCAGCCAGCATGGCTCAGCCCCGGTGGGACGCTTCCATCCCAGCCATCCCTTCTTGCCCTGGACACAGCCTGCGGCGCTGAGACAGCCGCCCCGGCCGGACCTCACCGGCACCTCGCGTGCCTTTGCCCCCCCTCCCTGCGGCCGGTTTACCTAACGGCCTGTATAAACACAGGAAATGTGGTTATTTTCCCCCCAAAAAATCAGTGCGTGGCTGTTTTGTGAGAGGCGCTCCATCAGGCAAGACAGGGCTGATGGGGACGCGAGGGGACGCGGCAGGGGATGGCTTAGCATCCCCACGACGACGCGGGGACACAAAAGCCCCGGGGAAGCGTCTGAGGGCAGGGTGAAGAGGGACTGCTGATGGGACAGCATCTAAGTCCTGTCTGGGTGGGCAGAGGGCTTTTGGGGAAGGTGGGTGGGTTTTTGGGGGGTGGTTCGCTATTCAGATTGTCCGGTGGGCTGCGTGTGCGCCTGGGCGAGGCGGACTGTACCCCCTCTGTGTAAATAAATGGGGAAACTGAGGCACGCTGGAGGTGTATTAAAGGAAGGGCAAAATAGCTCCATTCCCTGGTGCCCCCAAACCCTGGTCCTGGCTGGATCAAACCACAGCTCTTTGCTAAGCCACAGACGAGCCCTGTGGCCATGCATGCGAAAACCAGGTGCCCAGACGCCGGGGCGATGGGCTCGGCGTGTCCTCCTTGCAGGTTGCCCTCTGCCCACTCACAGATGTCTCACCATGAGTGGAGCTGGTGTAGGTTTCTCCAGCCAAGATGGTTTTGGGTCCTGGAAGGGGAGACAGGGATGCTGCTAACGACAGAGACGGCTCAGGCGGCACCATTTGGCCCAAGGTTCGCGCTCCGTGGCCACCTTGCCTTGGAAAAAGCTGTCCAAAGGATGTCACTTCAAGCTGGGCATTTAGGAGCACCCCGAAACACCCTCAGCTTTGCAATTCTGTGTGAATTGCTTTAAATTGTTTCTTTGCAAATCAGGCCAGGGATATAGGACCGCTGAGATCCGCTCCCAGAGCTGGGGAGGGGACATCTTCTGCTGCCCCCTTAGATCTTATTTCGAGGCGCTTTTCTGAGTAGATCTGTCTCTTTCCCGCGTGCTTCAACTCCCAGCTCCTCCAAAGCAGGCAGGAGGAAAAGAAGGGAGGGAAAAAAAAAAGAAAAAAAAAAAAAGAAAAAAAAAAAACAAAAAGCCCTGGGGCTAAATTGAAGCCATTAGTAGCCTCGAACTGATGACAGCGCAATAAATTACTAATTAACCTTCAGGGCGAGTTCAACACCTTGGGGATAAGTGTGAAAACACGAAGTAATAAGCCCTGACAAAGCCGGGGAGCGGCAGCTCCCACCGGGCCGGGGCACGCAGCACTGCCTTCGCTTTAGGGGGGACTTCTGCGTGGTGTAGGGCGGGCAGGGAGCAGCAAAGTGGGGGCACCAGGGCTGGGACCTCGCCTGGCCTCAGTCCCGAGACCTTAAAAAAAAAAAATTAACTGCATTTCTGCCTTGTTTGTGCAAAACTGCATCTTACTGGGATGTCTGGTTTGGTGCAGCCACGCTTAAAAAAGAAAAAAAAAATGCCACCCGCCTATGGGAAATGTCTTCAATTACAGAGAACAAGGGCTGGCTCTGGGGGATTTTGTTGCTGTTGTAATTGCACCGACCGATCAGTGCCTCGGACTGACTTTTCCAGGGCAGGCGATTGCCTTGGACCCCTTGACCAGCCCCTGGGGGGGGGTTCTGCTGGACCTGAGAGCAGCCCAGAGCTGGAGGGCTGTGCTGGGGGCACTGGGGATGGGGGACCCAGTGGCCACCCCCCACCTTGGCTGAGCCCTGCCCGTGGGGTGATTTGCCCTTGCAGAGGTTTCGGCACAGAAAAGCTCACAGTGATTAACGCTGTGCAATGCCGACCTGATTAGGTCAATCTGCCTCATTAGCAGAGACAATTATATATTGCAAAGGATTTTTTATACATACATAAATATATATATATCACTGTGTTGCAAGAAGCGGAAGAGGATCCTAATTACCCCAACCTGAGCCCAGTCCCTGCAGGTTTTCTGTGGTTGTTTGGATTTTATTCTCCGGCAAGGGGGGGGGAATGCCATCCCGACCACCCATGAAGTGTGTGTAGCTCTTGGAAACGTGAACGTGTCAGGGACGGGGAGCTGCGATTGCTGGGGACTGGGACAGGGCTGTGGCAGGGGACAATCCTCGCCTCTGTCCCGGGTGAAGAAGGAGAGGCAACATGCGCTTGAGATAACGAAGGGCACCAAGCTCTTCCCACACCAGAAAAAAAAACCCATGCAAGATTTCAGTTCTTCCCTGCCATAGGAAAGAGCCCGAAACCACCCAAATCTGTACAACCAAGAGCTCCGTGACCCCCTTCTCTTTTTAATTTCCCTCCTGGTGCTGGGGCAAGTATTTGCAAGGTTCATTCTTTGGCATCTTGCTGCTGATCAAGCGGGGGACTTTGCCAATAGTATTGCATCAAGGTCTTTTCAGCTGTAATGGTGTATGACATTTCTGAGACCAGATATGGCTCAACTAATCATATTTTAATAGCCCTACCTTTTAGGAATGGACTGGCTCGGAGTGTACGCAGTAATATTTTAATTTCTGAGCTCTGATGAGCATAATTTTGAGCAGGTATTCAGTTTCTGTATGTTATAAATCGTGCTCCCAGATGTTCGATGCCAACGGGCTATAAAGAGCAACTGCACAAATATAATATTTAATACCGAATGTCAGTTTGGGTGTTCCACTCAATTTCCTGGAAGGATCTTTAAACTCGTCTTATTTAGCTTGAATACCCAATCAGTTCCATACTCCAGCCCGAGCTATGCAATTCCGCATAACTAAGTTCTCTAATTTCTGAGATGCAAATGTAGAGCAGATGTAAAAGGGGAGTGGAGGGAAGGGGGGATGTTCCTGGGCTTTCTGCAGCGCTGGTTATCAGTGCCGGTTGGATCAGAGAGGGAAAAGGCTGTCAGGCTTTGCAAAAAGTGCAGCCCCCAGGTGCTTTGGACCCTAACCGTGGGCTGTTGGAGAGGAGGCTGGTCAACAAGATGGCCCTAGCCCTGAGAAATCAGCCTGCTGGGGTGGCCGGTTCACAGTGGGAATAAATGGTGGACCTGTCCTGCTAGCAGAGCCCCGTCCCATTAAATGAGCCTGAGCTATTAGGCGGGCTGAAAGGAGCACTGAGATTTCAGGGAGCTGAAGATAAAGCTGAGCTTATGGCTTTCTTGGCAGTGGGATGGGACAGGGAAGGAGCTGTGATCCTCTGGGATACCTCTGAGGTAGACAGAGATTCGCTTCCTGCTGGTTGCCCTGGCGTCCCACATGATGTTCCTCTGTCGGTCTGTGGCCATCAGTTGTCTCATCACCTGTGATTAACCCCTTTGGTCAGCTGAAGCATCTGCAATCACTGCCCATACAGCTCCTAGCACTGTCCTGGGGTCACTTGTGCGATGGGAATCAGCAAAAGCAGAAGAAAGACGCTTTCCTTCCTCGGAGCCCCGGCTCCTGCCAGCCCGCGGCTGTCCCCTCCGCAGACACCGCAGCTCTGATCCAGAGGGTTCATGCGTCAACCCCAACACAGTTCCCGCTGAGCCTCTCCACAGGGGTCAAAATCAGGGCTGGGGGAGTCCCCAGGGAGTGGGAGCAGACAGGTCACCTGGTCTAAGGGCTTGCTGGTCTGGCAGAGGGCAAGGGGGGGCCATAACCCCTGTAGCAGCCCCCACGAGTGCTCCCAGGGCACAAAACTTAACAGCTGCCACTCGCAGCACTATCCATCACCACAGGCTCTTTGAGCGCGGTGAAGTTATTTGACCTTTTTTTTCTGCTTTAAAAAGAAATACAATAAAAATGCGATTCTGGCTGCAGCTTCTAAAGCAGAACTGACCAAATACCATATATAGTATCAAGTAAGGACAGCCACAGACTTCCTTCCATCTTTATAAGCCATCCCCCTTCCTACGGCACCATCCAAGTTGCATTAATCATGGACTTCTTCAGAGTAAACGGGATTAATCTGCCCTCTCGCCATTTCCCTGATGTTTTGCAGCAAATCCTGGATGCACGCGGGACCCTGTGCACCTCGCAGGCACGGGGGTGATGCGATGCAAAGGAAACGGTAGCTATTTCTATCGGGTCGAGCCTCACGGTGTTTCCTGCTCCTCCGAGCAGATCAGTCCCAGGTGGTCAGAGCCCCATACACACTTCGGTCGAAAACGCTCACTTTCTCCGTGCTTGCTTGCCAAAAATAAAAATTGTTTGCTGAGTGCCCCATCCTATTTCTTTGGTTTCAAGATCTCAGCAGCTTCAAAGGCTGCCTCTGTGTCCTGGGCTTTGGACATTTGTTCTGAAAAAAGCTCAGAAAGAGCTTCTGAAATTGAGCTGGGTGAACGTTTCTGGCTACCTGTCAGCGTCCTTCGCTCCCTGGGAGTTTGTTCTTTTTCTCGTTCCCAAATGCATTTGCCAAAGGACTCCTTGGAGATGTGCTCAGTGTTAAGCAGACATGTGTAATGTCATGCATGTATTCACAAACCATTAAAAAAAAAAACCCCGGAACCCTCTGTGCTTTATCTAAGCTAATCACAGTCTTTCTCTCACATGGGGGATATAGGTCCTTCATGTCATGTCCTAGTATCTTTATAAACAAAACTCTTTAAAATGTCTTTTTCTCTTCTTTCTTTTTATTTTAATGGGAAAACTACCCATGTATTCTGCCACATGAAAGTAGATTCGCCTTCATTTGTGGCCATGCTGATTGCAAAGCCTTGGAGATCTTTAATTAAATCGCTTGGGTTTTGTGTATTTCTTTCAAAGAAAACCATCAAAATAGCATTTGTGACTCATTACGATTATAACAGCGGTGCTATCATCTTTGCCTTCTTACATTACTTATTTTGATCAAAAACGCTGCGTGCCGCGCATACCTTTAACAGCTCGTGAGCGTGCATCCCTCCTGCGTGGGGAAGAGGATGCTCCCCAGCAGCGCCGAGGCATGGCTGGCCTTGGCATCTCTCAAGGGGAACGGAGCACATCTCTAGCTGGTTAATCGCTCTGCGGAAAGCCATGAAGTCAAGACATTTTACACGTATTCAAAGCCAAAGCCCACGGGTGACTGGAATGCGCACAGGATTTAATCTGGACGTATCCATGGCATCGGGATGTCCTGAAAGCTGGCGCATGTTGCAGTCAGCACACTTGTACTGTCCTTTTTTGCTCAAAATTGCTCTCCAAAGCATTCATCTCTTGCCCTTTCTCCTTTTTTTTAAGAGCAACAGAGGTAACTCAGTGTCTGCACCACCCGCTCTGGCCCCGCTACCAAGTGAAGTAACCAGCTACAGCCGTTATCCTGCTGGAGATCGTTGTACATGGTCGCATATGTTAATTGTGCTGACATTTTTGTTCTCCATTTTTCGATCCCCTCTGTTATGTCACCACATGCAACTTTTTTAGACAGGGAGGGGATGGGGTTCATTCACTGCCTCCTGCAGGGACACCGCAGCTCAGCAGGTAACTGATGCCACAACAGCCCCTAGCAAAGGATAACGTCACAGTTACAAGCTTTCTGGGCACATGAATCCCACCAAAACTAGCCATGCTCAATGTCACGGGGCTGTGCCCCTGTGAGGAGCCATCCAGCCTCCTGGGTCAGAGACCTCTTCTTAAAGACAGAAGTTACCTTGGAGAAAGACCAGAAATGAGAGAAAGGATTTGAGGGGCACTACGATGGGGATGAGAAAAGGGCCACCTCCCACTTGTGCTAAGCTGGGACACTTTGTGGGTTATATGTTAAGGGCAGACATGCTCTGAGTTTTTCTCCTTAAGATAAGGTCAGGATATTCCCCTGCTGTTATTCCTAAGGAAGAGGGGATGCAGCAGAGGTGCCTTCGCTTTTGCGTGAGGTTCAGGGTAGGTCTGGCTGCAAACTGGATGGGACCGTGAGGGCTCTAGGAAAGGACCAGGGACAGAACCACTGACTCCCCAGCTGATCCCACAGATCCCAGCTGTGGAAGAAACCTCAGAGGGGCTTCGTGAATATACGGGCTTAATTTATCAAAGCTTGAGGATACCCTAAAACCACATCGTTCATTTGTCCGTGGTCCTTGCAGGACTCTTTATCTGTGGTGGCCTCAAAAGCCGCCCTTCACGCAGTCATGTCTGAGTGGCAGGGAAGAGTGACACATCCCTCTTCCTACTGCTGCTTCCACGTACTGAGGCCGGGGAGAAAGCAGGCCTGGCCCCGATGCTGTCGCACTGATGATGATTGCCACTGGCACGTGTTTCCTCGTGTTTGGTTTCCGATACTGCGGGACATCCCTGTTGCCTGGCGAGTGGCATGTGGGTACAATCAGTCTCAGGCAATTTATTTTTACTACTCTGTGTAAACACTGTGCTGAAATTGTCACTGTGATTTAGGAGGTGCCAAATTTTTCTGTTAGTGATTTCTTTTTTTCTTTTCTTTCTCAACACCTTCCGCTCCATCTCTGGAATGACATTTCATGAGCAGCTTTCACCAAGGATTTCCCTGGTGATGGGACACGCTGGTGAAGTCCAGGTTCTGTCTCTCCAGGCTTTCCTAGATGCTTTCCTGGAGACTGCAAGAAGGAGATGACAAAATTATCTTTCTCTTTTGCCCGGCAACCATTTTGTGCACTGAAAATAGAAGTATCATTTTAAATGAGCCGCTCAGAGAGACGTAATCACCCAAATACAGATGAAATCACTTAAAAATTTTGAAACTGGCAACCCCGTATATTTTAATTATAGACTACAGTGATATTCTGCTGAAAGCAATTATGTTGTAGCTCTTCCCACACACACAGGCAGTCCCAGTTGTGCTCCACAAAGACTAGTGGTTAAGCATATAAGGCATCATGTATGTATTTTTTTTTAAAAAAATCCATTTTTTGCAGCGCTTTGAAATAAGGCAAGAGATTCAGTGTTCTGGACACGGCCTTATTGCATATCTGTGGGGTGCGTTCAGGTAGGGCGAACGTAGGTGTGTTGATTGCAGCAGCAGAAACACGTATCTGCAGTGAGAACAACTTTTTTTCCCCCGGTTTTTGAATGGCCTCTTGTTTTCGCTATGGAAATGGCCGTCCCTGCTTCGTCAGTACTTTTTAAACTTGCCACGGCCAGAAAAGATACTTCTGTTTAAAATCAGAGAAACTATCCACTAAAAAGCTTCACATGAAAGATATCTATTTCACCGGGTTGGACTGGCCAACAAGCGTGGCTTGCTGAAATGTGGTCGAGACACTCAGATACAGTTCATGCTACTGATACCCCTTGCTCTCCCTTCAAAATTAGCCCGGATGAATGGGGCCTTTTGTAGTGAGGAAAGAAACAGGCAGAAATCACAATAATCTCTTTCTAGCCAGGCCTCTGTAGCGCGGGGTGAGTCAACGGCTCTGCCTGCTGCTGGAGAAGAAGGAAAACAGCAATTTCTCAGCGGTTTCCTTGGCATGTTGGAAACTGAAGGCGATCTTCTCGCACGCAGCTCGTTGCACCTCGGGCCGGTCGCTCCCGTTGACTCCGTTCCAGCCATTCAAGCGCCGTGGGGCTGTGGACTGTGAATCGCATCCTTCACAGCCCAGCTGAGCAGGTTTGTCCTGGCCAGGGGTCCTGGTACCCTCGAGTGGTGGAAGGTGACAAGCATCTTCTGTCTTCGGAGCACGGTGACTTTCGTCTTTGCCATGCAATCTTCCCGGGCCAAAGCCTTTGGTCTCGGTGAGGAGTTACACTTCTTTCCTGTTATTCTAAAACTAAGTACTTTGCACATTTGGGAAGTATTATTAAGTAATAGTCTGAGTGACGGTCTGTGGTTGGAGTTAATTTCTTCCAGTTCTCAAAGTGTCTAATTACACTTTCTTCAATGCTAACTGTACAGATTGTTTCAAATGTGCAAAGACGTCTTGTTTAAATTTTTCATAAAAAAAGAAAGAAAATCCTCAGTTCATCCCTCCGGAGTGAAGGTCTGGGACTAGAGGCAGAACCCAAATGTCTTCTGACTTCAGCACTGTTCGTGGTTCTGTACATCTTCCCCCAAGTACCCTTGAAAGAAGGAAAAACAATGGGCCAGATGCTACCTGGTGTAAATCCAAATCATCCTTTTTATACAGTTCCAATATTCCCCAGCTTAAAGCCAGGTCTGTCTTTAACTTGGACCCCTGTCAACTGAAGGGTTAGGCAAACGTAGGCAACCCCTTTTTAAGTTGTGCCCCACTTTGGTTGCAATCCCTGTGGCGGGGGCGCCGTGACCCGCTGCTCTTTCCTGGTCCAGGGTGATGCAAAGTGAAGTGGGCACTGGAAAGGGCTTCAGGCTGATGTGTTTCACCCTGGAGCTGGGGCAGAGTAGGAGAACATACATGGGATCTCTGGCACGTTGGCTAAAAACAGCGATTTGGTAAGCCACCGTCACTGGGTGGAATTTAGAGATTGTTTGAGCCTTGCTTTAATAGTTGATGGAAGAGCAACACAGGTTTCACATGGAGACATCTCTCAGGAGGGGGGAGAAGCTCTATCTGGAGATACTTCCTACCTCTTTGCTATGGCCAATTTAGAAAAACAAACATATCCTGCAGCTGATTTTTCCAATTACAGTTTAAAATGCATTAGGTGGGTGGCCGGGGAGAGGCAAGAGGGGCAGAGCCACCGGTGAGGCTGTGAGAAAAGCCAGTGAGGCACATCACCCTTCGGTGCCTGAGGGACAAGCTCCGGGAAGGTACCAACAGCTCGGTCAGCCTCACGACTGCCCCTGACCATCACATCAACCTCATTTCAGACCGATCACAATATGCTTTTTGTCCAAGGACTTTGTCCATCTTTGACTTCGGCTGTGCTCAAAATAAGGATTTCATGGTTATCAGATTTTTTTCCCATTGTCAGACCACAGAGGGGACAAATAACGTGGAGAATTGGGAAGAGTGGTTAAGATGGGCGTCCGGCTCACGGCAACATAGGGGGCTTTGTTTTGCAAGGGTGGTTTCACGTGATAGCCTGGGCTGATGCTGCTGATTCGGTTGCTGTGTTCACTGACTCCTCTGAGGGATGGACACGTCCTGTTTGAATGGTGGCCTACAGGACTAGACGTGGTATCCTTCGAGACTGGGCGAGCTCACATTGTGATTTATTTTTCTTTCCTGGGGTTTGTGACTGAATCAGATGGGAGAGAGGAAGTGAAGGTTTGTTCTTTCTAAAGATTTATTTCGTTACATCTGCAACAAGTCAAGAAGAGAACAGGGTAGAAAGGCTTTTGGTTTTGGGCCTGGAACAAAGCTCAGTACTTGAGATAAACAAATGGGGGGAAAGGAATTATCAAAGAAAGAGCTGGCCACAGACTTTGTTATGAGCTTTACTGTAACAAGCTGGGAAACTTTGGTAACTAAAACCAAACTGAAAGCGGACCGGACTTGCAGGGTAAAAGGAAAAGCAGATGATTGAGGTACCTCGAGGAAGAAAATGTTCTGTCTGTCTCTCTGCCTATCCATCTCTCCTACGTTGCTCTTATATGTGGAGATACTTGACACGGAAAACATCCCAAGCTTTGGATTAGAGGACCCGGCAGGTTTCCCAGGTGTGTGAGTTGCCCTGCCTTTGACTTTGATAGCCATGAACAAGCTCTGTTGATTCGTCCACCAAATGAAGTAGTGGTGCCCTCTTAGTTTTAACAACAAGCACCAAGATACCCAAGTGCAAGACAACGTGTAGGTACTGATGTGGCCAGGAATTGCATAGCAGTGTGTTTTACCTGCCAGGTGTGACGCGTGATTATACGCACACAGCCAGAAGCTACATTTACACACAAGTCTTTTCTCTGAGTTGGCTGCAAAATTTGCAAGTATTCTATTGCAAGTAATTTTCCAAAAACGTTGCAGAACAACAATGATGACTTGTCCAAGTTTCCGCTTTGCTAAGCAGGTGTTAATAATTCCTACCTAGTGCTCAGGCCGGTGTAGGAGCTCAATTACTTCATGTAGGTCAGCAGAGATGGTGAAATATAACAAAAGATCTGAGAGATACAGCATTTGTTAAAGAAAAGAATTTATTTCTCTGTGGGGAAAAAAAAAAAAGAAGAAATGATGAAACCTTCATTTTCACAGTGTTAAATTAACAACAGCAAAAACCACTCAAAAGAATAAACTGCATGTTAAGTAAATTTAAAAGAATTACTATAAAATGAATGCCAGCTTGCTTTTCTAGTGTTTGTAAATCCTGAGTCACCAAAATCTCTTACAGCACCTCCTGAAAAGCTTAGAGGAGCATGCCGGTGGTAGCTACCCACCACATACCCTTAGGACCACAGTGTCCCTCTTAGGAGGTTGGTTCCTGGGACTCATAGCAGAAGAGGTAACCCCTCCAGAAGGCAGCCCACCCCACCGCAGGTCTGACAACACTTACCAGTTACCTGTGCTGACTGCTCCTTATCTGACTGATACCCTATCAGTCCTGTTCAGGGCAAGGCTGGTGAGATAGCAAAGTGACACAATTAGCAGTAATTAGCCTAGTGAGAAACCCATTCTGCGGTGGTTCCCGGGATGGAGCAGGTCCCTCCAGAGAAGATGGTGGGGTTGGGTGGCCATTGGCCTGGTAGCCAAGGTGGATTTTGTGCTGCAGGTTCCCGTTTATTGCTGTGCGTGATGGGGCTGGGTCTGGGGGCAGAGTCCCCAGGCAGATGGGGCCATGGTGGAGGTGCCTCCACCCTGGGATGGGAGAGTGCACGGGAGGCTCACATCTCCACATGGGTGCACAGACAGGCCACCTCACGATGTTGTAGAGCCATTAGTCTTACTGAAACTGGCCAGGCTCATCTTGCATATGATGGTCCATGACCATAAAGAACCTTGCTGGGACCTGCTGCTCCTCACTGGTCTGCCTGGGATGAGGAAATCTCGGTCTGGTGGGAAATTTGGAGAACTGGAAAATGTGAGTCCCTCTAGTACAGTGATACTGGGGGTTTTCTAAAGCAACAAAGCCCTTGAGATGACCCAGTCATCAATACGTCCTATAGAAGAAGAGGGGAAAATTTCAGTAAAGGTGAGATTTGGGTTATTTTATGCACACACAGACTGGTTTGCATGGCAGACTATCTCGGTTTCTCAGGGCTGGGGAGGGTTGTCCCAATTAGTTGCTCCAAAAGTTGCCTTTGCCTACTCTTTCTAAGCACTCACCCTCGAGGTGAGGGTTGTCCCATTTCCAACCCACAGCTCAGTCCTGCAGCATGGTCGGGGATGTTCTCCCTCCTCCTGCACACACACGGCTTGTGCATGGTTAAAGCCCCTGCACATGACATCTCTGAATTAACGGGTTGGCTGTGACAGTCATTGGCGTTGCCGGCCAGAAACCTGTAAAGCAGAAGGGAAATGGTTTTGGTGGCAGAACTACAAATGCTCAATAAAGCACGGCTTGTTTCGGTGCTTTTTTATGTGGTTCTGTGCTGACTTTTCGTCCCCTAATTCACAGCAGAAGTGAAGCAGAGTGTAGTAGAGATTGAGCATGAATCCTTTGCGCCTGGTTAATGGGAACAATTACAGAAATTTCTTCTTTTTCTTTTGCCAAGCTGTGATATGAAATCATTTGCTGGGTTCCTGTTTCCATGGAAACAATTAGTTTCATACCATTTTTATACCACACATCAATGAAGTGATTAACTAAATGATGGCCAACACTTCATAAATGTATTGTCTCACACAATAATCAAGTAGCTACCAAGTACCACAGCTAAATGCACTTAAAATGCAATGAAACCAGACTCTTAAAGCACTTATGAGTGTGTGACTATTTATTGATCTGATACGGTACATCATTTATGAGCCAAAAATACCAAAAATACTAAACGTGGGTGTTTAGGCGTTGCAGCACTTACTGGGTTTTGAGTAAAGCCTCATTTTCCCAAAGAATCTGGTTGCCTGGAGCCATCTCCAGGAAAGGGTCTAGGGACCTGTTGTGTGATGCAGATGGACTTCAGCTGCCGACGATGCCGAGAGCTGCCCATCATCCACCAGCCCATCTTTCAGGCAAAGGCAAGCCAAGGGCGGATGACTTCCAGGACCTCCTAGCCCTGCGGTTAGTGCGCTCACAGGGACGTGCCTGGTCCACGGCCTTTCTCCAAGGACTCTCTACATATTTCCTTCTTAAAACAAAATATACAAAGAGTCCACCCGGCACGGAGTGGAATTCAGGACTCTGCCTGCTCCTTCCCGAGCACATCTGGGAGCCTTTCCCTCGCAGAGCTGAGCAGCTGCACAGCGAGAGAGGGAAGGAGGGAGGGAGACTCCCGTGCTCTGCCACGGAGGAAAGCGAGGGATGAAATGGGAATTGAATTCAGGGACGCTGCGGTGGGTGGCTCAGCCCCGAGGCTCTTCAGTGGGACAGGGACAGGATGGCAGGGAGGTGCGGGCTGGGCTGGGTGATGAGCAGGGCTGACTTCCCGGACTTCAGGCTTAGTAATTAGTTTCTGAAAATGAGCCACTTGCTTAAGAGGCTCAGTAGGAGTTGGAGTAGCTTATTTTAATCAGTAGCTAGGGAAGAATTCACCGTGCAATCCCCTATATTGGACCCCGAATCCTTGTTTCACTGGGCATCGGATTGGAGTCTTTGTTGAGACCAGCCCTTAGAGAAAAGGAAATGACATTTTCCCTTTCGTTCAAGAAGGATTTATACACAAGTGGTTGTGCAAAAAAATAATAACCTGATTTCAGTTTAGCAACTTAAGAAAATCAGAATTTTGCTTGGAGCATTCTCTTTTTCCCCCTTTCCCTCTCTTTATTGAATATGTCCTGGGAAATTGGTGTGATGCACATAGGAATAGTCTCTCCCTGTTCCTGATGGACAGTCAGACCACGTTCAGTGACCTTTTCCACAGCTATTTCTTGGATGAAGCCAGTTAGTTGGCCCTTCCAGACAAATGCAACAGAAATTTCACAGAGAAACTTCACAAGAAATCATTTTTTGATCTGATCCCAAAGGACAACATTTCCACACAAGGAGTAATGGTTCATCGATGTGTACAAAATGGACCCTAGCTGTCCAGTGCAATGGTATTTTCTGTAATCCTTTCTGCTGACGAGCTAGCAGGTGGTGAATCACCACAACGTGACAAGAAAAGAAATGATCTGTGGTGGATGAGAGCAGTACGCAGAGCGGTATCTCCACCCACTTGAGACAGACACCCATCTACTTCCAGCTGACAGAGCTGTTTCTCCCCTTCTCCTGTGTGGCCCCCTGCCATAAGCCTTTTCTGCTTATTTATACGTCCCTTTGGTGATACCACAGCATTTCAGTTGCAGCTCATGCTAAAAGCGTCTTCGTTGCCCTACGAAAGACCCAGGGATAAGATGATGCCTAGCAGGGCCGGCTGCCTTACCCAAGTTGCATGACCAAGGACCAAGGCTGCAGAGCATGCATGGGCCACCCTCATCCAGAAGACTTTGAAGCTGGGCCTGCGTCTGTGCCCGATGCAAGTTTGCATGCAAACGACGCAGATGGGCAGCAAATCTGGAGAGGAGAAGAGGCTCAAGTCTGCACTTAATGGCCAGAGTAAACATCCCCCTGAAATCTCTTTGCAGAGCCAGCCTCAACTGTCTCTCTGCTATTCCCCACTCCCCTTTCACCACCCAACCTCTTGACCTTGCAAAAATATGTCTCTGAAGGGTTAGAGCTTGGGCCTGGAGCAGATGCTGATGCCTGGGACCAGGGGTGGGTGGCCCGAGGGCTGGACAGTGCAACATTCCTATACAGGGTCTCTGGTTGAGATAAGGCAGCCCCACGCTGTGATTTACTCCAAGGAAGCGGAGTTCGAGTGAGTCCTGCACGTTTCCTGGCAGACGAGGCAGGAAAGTCCTGTAGAATAAAAACCTTTCAATCTGTCAGTAATGGTTTGCTTTAGAAAAACATCTAATTATATACAGCTAAAAGTACCATACTGGTCTGGACCACAAGCCATCACTCACAGCCTCCAAGCCCAAACGCGTTGGAACGTACCAGCGACTGAGCTCATTTATTTCTGCTTCAGCTAACCCTGGGCCAAACCCTTCTGGTTTTGCAACATCCTCCCAGTTGGACTTCCGTAGCAAAGGTGGCACAAAGAGCAGCAGCGCTTCCAAGTGTGAGCTGCTTAAAGTCCCTGTTCGGGGTCTGGGAAGGGTCAGGACTTCAAAAATGAGTCGACCTCCGCCACCAAGATAAGCATACACCTACCTAAATCCAGCAGCTCCAAATGCAGCTGCGTTGGGCCAGCTGGGAAGAGAGCAGTGAATGCTAAACCAGAAGAGTGGCCTCCATCCCTCAACACCCTCTCTGAAAGCTGGTATTGGTGGCCTTTCTCTCCTAAAACTGCTCTGACACAGAGTCTAGAGAATAGATCTACAACGAGTGAGCAGAAGGGTCTCTCTTCTGCCAGAGAAGTTTGAGCCTGCAATCGTCCCCATGCAATGTGGCTGCTTCTAGGTTCAGACAACAGGCAAACCGAGGTTCTACAATTGCCATGTTGGGCTGGAATGCCTTAAATCCAATCTTTTTACCCTTTTTTTTTTTTTTAATCTCAAATTTACTGTACCCACAGCTGTATCTGCCGTATTTGAAAAGTCATAACCCATGCCCAAAACAGCTGGCTGGAAAAGAGGGTATGAGTTCCCAACCCAGAGTCCCAGCAGTATGGAAAGACAACACAGAGTCCGAATTCTCTGTCCAGGGGGAATTTCCTCGGGCAGTTTGGCAGAAGGGTGGTGTGTATATCCCCACCAGCCCAGCCTGCCATTTCCTTCACCTAATCCCGCGCATTCCCACCACGCTGCACACACTGAGCCAGCCCTGGGTCTGGGGAAGAGGGAGAGCCAACCACACCGATATGCAATCCCCCTGGCCAGTTTCCATGGAGGTACACCTGCAGTAAGACCAGTAAGACTCTTCCAGCCCCACAGCACATCCCCACTGGAGTGCAAATATAACCCCAAGGCTCACAGCTAAGAAAAACTGGACATATCAATGCATAAGCATGGTTGGTATGACTGTCAAGAAAGGTTTGGACTGTGC
The DNA here is from genome assembly GCA_003993805.1 of Himantopus leucocephalus. Lineage (NCBI taxonomy): Eukaryota > Metazoa > Chordata > Aves > Charadriiformes > Recurvirostridae > Himantopus > Himantopus leucocephalus. The sequence continues at coordinate 21,349,894 of RSEF01000011.1, read as the reverse complement.
ACAGTATGACCGCAAGATAAGCAGCACATGCATTTGCAGAAACAGTCACTCTTGCAGGAAAAGCGATGCCGCAGTTAACGCTCTGCCTCTGATCTCTCTACACCTGCAATGCTGGTCCCTGGGACACCCGGTCCAGATGCCACCAGCCCCAGTGAGAACTTGGAGCTACCAACGAGGCACTTTCCCAGGTGTGACTGGTTCTTCCTTGCATCCCTCTGGTTTGGAGCCAGCCGATGGCTCAAGGTCCTTGCCTAAGAAACACGTTTCCAGCACTGGTGGGTGATTGTTGAGAAATAGGTTCAAGGAGATAGGAGTCCAGATTAGTCTGAGTTATGACTCCACATCTAAGGTCCCCCTGAGAATGTGACATCAAACCCAGCACTGAATTCTTTTAATATATAAAAAAACCTTCATTGAGCACAGCAGATGACTTTGGAATTTGAGCACTTACTTCTTTTTTCCCATATACTTTATTATGCAATTTCTTCTCTCTAGAAGAACACCAAGTTCTCTTCTTAGTTTTTTAAACAAACCAAAAGAGGTAATACTAATAATCTGGTCTACAGTCTGCGACAGTTTCTTTCATTGCGTCAGCGTGGGATGACAAACAGTCTTAACCCTATCTAAAGAACCTCATCGAAATGAATCAGGTAACAAATAGAAAACATACAGTTTATGCAACGAAGAAATCTTCCCTTGGCAAACAACAGGCCCATTGTATTCCCCATCTGAGCGGTCGGTAAACTCTACTAGTCCAGGGCTGTAATGAATTAAAGGCTTTTCTGCAGCAGATATACAATTGCTGTTCGTTACTAAGAAAAGCACGTTGTCTGGGTGTCTGCAGCACGCTAAACGCACGCGTTCATGTTCCCAGCATAGTCAAAACTTGCAAAATAGTGGAGGGGAAGGTGATTACCAGACTTGAGTGACTCAACTCTATGCTAATTTCTCCCGTTTCGTAGCATATTGTTTCTCAATAACACGGCAGTAGGAATGCTCACAGCCCAAACTCTCTCTGACAGCAGAGCCTGAGAGCCTGGGTGGGTGGACACAAGGGCACCGACAATTCCTCTGCTACCTGTACCTGTAGTCATGGTTGTTAGACTCTGTCCTTGGAATTTTTTCAAGGCTCAGCTAAACAAAGCCATGGCTGACCCGATGGAGCGCTGGTGATGGACCTGCTTTGAGCAGGGGGTTGTGCTGGCAGTAGCATCAGGACAGTAGGAACAGGATGGGGTATCAAGGCACCAGAGTCGACCTTTCTGCCATTGAATCATTGAGTGGCCTTGGGCAAGGTACTAAACCTTCCCTTGACTGTATTTCCAGCTCTAGTCAGTCAGCCTGGTCTATATTGGATGTAAACTCCTCTTTTGGCTGGAAGGGGTAGAGGTAGAGGCTACCTGGCGATAGGTATGGGGCATTTCCAGTGGGGTCTGCACCACCACTGGAAAGCTGTAGCTATTTGAACACCAGAAATAGTTAAAAATGATTTGTTAGCACTTCTGATATGCCTGTAGCAGCAATTAGGGCTTACTGTGAGACAGAAGAGATCAAATCCCGCTGGTGGAAATTAGGAAGTGAAATGCCAAGAACAATAACTAGAACAATGTCATGAATTTCCTCCACCGCAGCACTGAAGGAGTGTGACAGGGAATATTTTGGTGGGCCTAAATAGTTTGGAGCGTTGGTTTCACTTAGGAAATTCCAACTAAACATGCTCGACGCTTGTGTTTTGGTTTTAAATGTTAGCAATGGTTTGAATTGCTGTCAGGGGCACGCATCGTTAGAGTGGATCCTGGGCTCCTGTCTTGCTGCTCCATGGGCTCCAAACCAGTAAGCGGCTTAACAGAGCTGGGAAAAGGGAGCCGGGACCTGTGAAACTGCCTTTCTCCTGCATCCCCTTTCCCAGAGCACACACATACCATGTGTCACGTTGAAACTGGATGCACCTGCTAGAGGAGCTGTGTGGGGGCAGACATTATACACCAGTTATAAATCCTCGGGCTATCAACAGCCTTTAGTAAACATTTGGACAATCCTTCCTACCTCTCGGTCGTCCAAATATTTGCATCATGCGGGGCTGCTAGCCGTTTCCTGACATGCTGCATATCTAAGAATATCCTCCGATCGTTGGTCGGTTCCAGCGCGCTGTGATGGATGGTCTTATTGCATGAAATAAATGGCTTGGGGAGAAAGAAAGAAAAAAAAATCTATCTGTCTCCTGATAATAAATACAGGTCAGGACAGAGTGAAACAGCTTGAAGTTGTGAATGGTATTTTTAGAGAGCTTTTAGGATCTGATCTGAAGCACCCAAGGGTTAATGATGAAGAGCCCCGAGCTCAATTAGTGAATATACTTCCCTTGGTGACTCGGAGCGCTTTGGACCAGGCTCTCGGAGAAATGGTTGAAGATGCTCCTGAAAGCTCTTCCTTCCTGCTGTTGCAAATAGCCCGAGCCAACTTTGGATATAAAATAGGAGCCTGCTGCACCAAAGCCGGGTTTGGCAGCTCCTCCTCCGGAGCGGAGCATCTCCCAGGTGAACCGTGGGAGGAGACCCCTGCAAGGGACAGGGCTTGCAATCCGCGTGCAAAGCATTTAGCACAGCAGAGTCGCCAAACAGAAATAAAACATACTTTTTTTTTTTTTTCTTAACTCAGAGAGAGGAAAGCAGCCTGGACTCCGCTCCTGCAGTTAATTGGGTTTAGCAGTTAATTGGGTTTAGCAGTTAATAGTCTTAAACACAAAAATCTGTGTTTTGTGATTAAGACTACTGTGCTAAATAACAAGGTTAGGAAGATTAAGCCTCGCAACACAATAATTTTACCCTTCTACACAATACACAGCTGGTACTTCATGGCTAACTATACACTATAATAAGCCGGTGGATTTTCTGATAGCGTAGCAAAGAAAATAATTGACCTTCAGCCTAACCGCAGGGTAAAACTTCTTAGGGTGCAGTATGGCTTTTCCACTGCAACTTCAGTTCGGACCTTTTGTCTTCATCTTCTCCCCCCCCCTCAATAAAACCACCAAACCCACCAAAAGCAACGCGGCTCGCTATTGTGCGAGAGTTGAGGCAGAGGGTGCCGTAAATGTGTTTTCTAACTGAGATGTGGGGCTAACCCCGCGCGGAGGGTTTGCTCGCCCCACCGTTACCACCAGGTAATTCCCCT
>RSEF01000011.1:21304114-21336956 GCA_003993805.1 Himantopus leucocephalus | reverse complement strand
CCCCCCCCCCCCCCCCCCCCCCCGCCGCCGTTTTCCCCCAAACTGGGCTCAAAATCCGGCCGGTTCCGCCGGTTTCTGAGCACGGGGATGGTGTTAAAGGTTTAGTTTTATTTACTTATTTATTTCTTTGTTTCCCTTCTGGCATCCGGAGCTCCGGGGGCGAACGTCCCTTTATCTTCAGGATTAGCATCGCAGCGCTGGTGGTGGAGCGTGCCAAGCCAAACTGGTTTGTAGGGCGCTTCTGGAGCAGGCCTGTTCCGCGTCCAGGTGGGACAGAGGGGGACACTTGGCGTGGGATAGCATGAGGCAGCCCATGAATACGGACACTCGTCACGCGATGCTCTCAGGTGGGGTTGGTTACCCCATCTGGGTACCGTGGAGACTTAACTGGTGGGAAGAGACATCTTTAATCTTAAATGGGTGTCTGGAAGGCCAAGTTCTGAGTTTAGTGCCAGCTTCTTGGCAGGTAAAGGCTCAGATCCATCAGAGTAATTGAGTGCCTGATTTCTCCCTCAAAACCAAGAAGTTTGGGACTTATGTAACTCGTGGGATCCAAGCCACAACTCTTCTCACTTTTGAAAAGGGGACTCTGATTTCTATGCCACTGAAATGCTTTCGGAAGACTACGCTTGACCGTTTGTTCCCTTTCCATGCATATTTACAAGCGTAACTGCTGCGTGACACCAATCCCCGCAGGAAAAGACGGTGCTGGGGTCCTCCTGTGGGCTTCCCGTTTGCACATCCCTGCCAAGAAATCTTTGCCACCGGGAGTCATCCTCAGGGGAAAAAACCACCTGATGCAGGTGAGCGTGCGTCTGGCCGAAGGAGCCCCCCTGATGAGCAGGAGGTGCCCTGAGTGCTAGCAGCAGCTCTGCAATCCCGAGCTGACGTTATTCATCGGAACAATTATCAGATTGGCTCAACAAGTGAGGAAAGGCACGCAGCTCCGTTGTTTTTTTAAGTAACTTTCACTGCCAGTATTCATCTTGCCCAGTAAGTACTAAAATCAGAATATTATTAAGGAAAGACAACAGAAGGAATAAACTTTATTGTTATTGAGCTTCTGGGTTGGAGATCTGTCTATTCGCACAAGGCTGATAAAAGGCTCTTTGAAACCAATTCCCATCATGACAGGTTGCTCTGACCCATCAAACTTCTCACGAATGTTTTAACTACAATCTTAAAACGAGCTAAACATTTGCAGGGAAGATGCAGATCCCTCAGAAAAAATCACGGAGGTGGATTGCTCTGTCGGAAACATGGGTCTCCTCTTCCCAGCCCGCTTCTCGCGGGTCCTCTGCGAGATGCCAAGGAGCCCGCAGGCCGCTGGTACAAGCGTCAGAGAGCAAACGACGGTCCTGGAGATCAAACCATCGCTGCTTAATTACGGAAAGAGATGCGGGGACACTGGCAGTGCCGCTTAACTTCAGTAGTTCTTACACTGGTGTAAATATATGAGCCTGAACATGGGCGTTTCTTTATTTAAAGCAGAAGGAGTTGAAAGACCCGGAATGGTACAGAAAGTGCGGCTCTGCGGCTCAGCTCAGCTTCAGGCTAATTACTGCAAAAATAAGCAAACACACCTGGGAAAGCAAGATGACAGGGCCTGGAAAGTTTTGCAGGGACTTACGGCACCAAGAGTTCACTTGGAGCAGAACTTGCTACAGGGATTGTGCTCCTCTGTGGTGGTAAAGAAAAGCCGCTGCAGACCCTCTACCCGAGTAATCGCCGCCTTCAGAGAGCTGGAAACGCCACGTTTCGCAGTCTGAGCGGCGCAGGTGCCTGGAAACCCTCTGAAAACATGATATCCCTCTGGAAATATGTAAGTATTGCTCTTGTCTGAACAATTACTCACTCAAAAATACTAAGGAGTGGCAGCAATGGGTACAGTAGTGCCTAGAAACGTAGAAGCTCTTGCAGCATTTCATGACTGTTTCCCTTCTTTCCCTGCCTTTTTTTTTTTTCCCCTCCCATCTAACAGTCCCGTACGTCTGCCTTAGTCCTTCAAGAAATAAAAGCACCCTGGTTTAGCTCCGGGTGTTCCTGCACGGGCTGGGCGGACGGTAACACACTTACGTGACCTGCCAGACCTCTGCGGGAGGCGCCTTTTGGGAAAAGTATCTCGGTTTCTCCCTCACGTCTTGTCTCACAGGGCAAGAGAGCCGCGGTTTGTCCCCGGGCTGGAGAGGGGCTTGTGTGGGGTGCCTTGACTGGAAGGCTCTTCTGGAGCAGGAGGACCCGTAGGATCGTACCTTTCCCAGCCACAGCAGGGCTGGCCGGTGGCTCTGACCGCTGTGTGGAGGCAGAGTGACCGTGACGCCGCGGCTCTGCGCTGGGAAGCAGCGAGATGGCCGTCTGGGACATCAGGTACCTGTCACATAGAGAAGTCCAAAGGCTACCATGCTATGGTTTTGTTGGTTGGTTGGTTGTTTTTTTTTTTGAGAGCTTTTGATGAGTTTTCTAGTCTGTCCTCTCCAGTTGTTTTCCAGAGTGGTAGGAATTACCAGTTGGATCTAGTCTATCAGGAGTCACCTCCGCCTTCCTCATTTTCCCATCTGTAAAACGGGGATGTTACTGGGGCCACAGTAAAGATTGACTAGATAGGTCCGTATCCTGAACTCATTTCTCCCCGTGACTTCAGTGGGATGCCCAGCCCAGAACAATGGCAGGATACACGACCCTAAACATTTCTGCAGTGCTTTGAAAGATGAAAAGCAGTGACTTTTATACCTATGTCAGCGTACGGGCAGGGAAACGTTTCATGATGTTTATAGCAGACGTCGCGGACATTACACATGAAAACATGGGAAATGGTGCACTTTTCTTGTAGGGAGATAATCTTTAATAGATGGCAACGAGGAAATAAAAGGATTCGTACACAACACATACCCCTCACGGAGGGGTATGTTTGCCGCAGTAACATGGCCACCGCCACAGATGTTTCCTCCAGAGCCAGAACTGCTGCATGGGGCTGGTTCCTTCCGAGGAACCGGAACGAGAGAAATCCCAGCGCAGGCTTTTCCTTCCCCCTCCTCAACCCTTGCTGCAGTTGTGGAGAAAAATGCAGCCCCAGTGCTAGATTTTTTTTCAATGGAAACATTCCCCTAAAAAACATTTGTTTCTCCCTTTGGAGCAGTAGAAGACGACAACATTAAAAAAAAAAAAAAAGACACAACTTGAAGACAGTATTTAACCATCCCTTCTCTGAGATATTTTATTGGTCTCCAAAGATAATGAGCTAAAGTCTCGGTCCTTAAAGACTGCTTTTTGGGAGGGGACGAGGGACTGATGTGCACGGAGACGCTGGATGGAGACCTGGCTGTGGGAACCCAGGAGAGGGCTTTACCCCCTTCCCACCCTGACGCTGAGGATCTTTTTTTTTCCTTTTCTCTCCATGGAAACAAACAATCTCTGACTCTTGTCACTCAGAGAAGACTACACAGCAACATGGCTTGTTTACTCGCTGTCGTCTTCGGTGGATTGAAGCTGTGTGGCCTTGTCCCTGTTCCAGGAAATGCATGGACATAGCTGTCTGAGGGAAAACCCTCATGATTGTATAGTTTTCAGCGCCGAGTGGCAGTTAGCCACCTCGCTTTTATTGTTAGCAGATTACAATGTTGCCTCACTGCTCTGTGCCACACACCACGCTGTGACTAATATCATTCAACAAAAGAAAATCCCCTCCAAAGTGACCGTGTTCTCCAGCCTAATGGATCTGGTAGAGGCTCCATTCATCCGATACTGTTTTCTCTCCGCATCTCTCCCGCGAGCCGGGATAGGAAGAGGGGCCGAATCACGCCGGGAAGCTCCCGTCCATGGTGTCGCACCTAGGGTGGTCGCCGCGGGATCCCACACCCTCCCAGCCGCCGTGAGAGCGGAGCTGGGTTTGCTCCCACCGACCAGCCTCCGGAGCTGTTCAGCATCTTTCCCCACCGATCCCTCCAAAAGAGGGGCGTGCAATAACAACAGCCCAACTTGTTTGTGCCATGAAAGGAGCTGGAAAGAATGCGCTCGGCCACATGACAAGCGAGGCCATCAGGCTGCCGAGAGAATAGAAAGACCTCATTTTTAATTACTTCTGAACAAAGTTGGCGCAGTAAAGTCTTTCCCATTGTACTGCTGAACTTTGCTTCTCATCACACAGCAGTGAAACGCAGGCTGCTCCGCTGCTGCAAGTGAACGAAAATCAAGCCTGCGTTAGGGATCACTGCACTCCCTATTATAAGCAGACTACCCATCTATCACCAGCGCTTCCCACTTTTCTGCAGCATCCAGGCACTTCTTTGTCACTGGAGATGTTCTTAGGATGAGTCTTCAGAAGCAAGGACGTCCCGCTGTCCTTACAGAAAGAGACCGGGGGTGAAGCGCTTGAAGATACCTTCTCCCCACCGCTCCAGGCACGAGTGGCCACAGAAAGGCTATTACAGAGAACTGGCCTGAAGCAGCCAGGTCTCTGCAGTCCTGGACCGGTGCTTCAGTCACAGCACGGAAAAGGGGATGCAAGGGCCGGTACCCACCTGAGATGAGGCACAAACTGCATCTACGTAGACGTAGCCAAGTTCAAACCTACGTGCTAACAAACGAAATGAAGAATTGTTACTCGAGGGAAGGTCCTCACCTTTAAAGCCTGTTAATTCAGACCGTAAATTCTTCAGGGCACGGACTCTACGGTTTGATTGTTGGTAAAATACCTTGCACAGTCTCGGTCTGGGCCAAAGTACAACATAAGCAGGCTTCAGTTCCTTGAGTTCCACGATGAGATCAGAGCCCAAGGATGCACTGAAACGTATTGCATTTCAGAGTTTTGTGGAGTTAAAGTCAGAAGTGACTCATGTATAACTGATGTCTTCCTGAGCATGCAGAGAGCCTGAAACAATAGATCTAAGAGATGCAGACTGCCCCATTCACTTTTCCTTCAAAATCCGCTGTTTCCTCAGTAGGAACTTGGTCAGCCCACAAGAAAAAATCCACATCATACAGCTAAAGACACCAGAAGGCCATGCAGGCGTGTGCCTTGGGCAGTCTTGCATTATTTAATTAAATAGCAGTTTAGCATCTTGCATTGAAATGTCTTTTAGCTAAAGATGAGCATCTTCCCAAGCAGCAGTGAGGACCTTGTCACTGCCTCCCTCGCTGTCCAAGACAGAAACTGCATTGGCTTCAGAGCGCACAGGCTCAAACTCCTGCTGTGTTGGTACCTGACGCATTTCGAAGAGCATGAGCTATACCCTCCTCCTCACAGCTAAGCCTATACAACAGCTCTGCTGCAAGCGGTGCTGCTTTTTTTCGCAGAACGTAAATACTCAAGTTCTTATTTTCCCTGTGGGAATCCTATGGCAACCCAAAGGTGATTTCTGAGGACTACTGTTTTGCCTCCAAGTAACCCCTTACTACTAAACCCCTGCAGAAGCTCTGAACCCTGGTGAGCTGCTTCAGGCAGCTTCAGGCTCCATTTTCAACAGCTGCCTGTACTAATTCCTCCCCTGCAGGTTGCTGCTCTGGAAGCGGAGATGACAGAAATGAACTTGTAGCCGCACTTCAGTTGCGAGTGATTCGCTGAAGCTGCCGGTGCAGATGGGTTTGCAACAGACTGCCAAACTCTGGCCTGGAGCAGCTGCTACTTTGAATTAAAAACACTCTTTAACGACTTTAAGATGGCGAGGCCCAACAGACCTTGCTGTTTATTAATAACCTGGATCAAGAATGACTACTTAAGTTGGAAATACAAGTATCATAGCGTCAACATCATTATTCCAGGCCCTTCAAAACGCTAATGAGTAGTGCATTACCTTAAGCTTACAGTAACAATTTTTCCTTCTCTGAGCCTAACTACAGCTACAGACCTCTGTCTAGTTAATATCTTCTCCATAGTGTGCTTTGGACAGTTAATTGCCTATTGGGAAAGTAACAAGATATTAGGTAGTACTGCGAAATGTGTCCTCACAATACCCGACAGAAAAACGCGCCAGGCTGGAAGAGAAACGCAGAGATTTGCCCAACTGGACCCAGACCCAGCACAGCTCACCCTGCGGGTTACGCGCAGAACAACTGCGGACACAAAACCATCAACACACGTTTGGCCAACCGAACTCAGCCATTGACTGCGTGCAGCGCTGAGAGCAAAGCAAGCAAACGCAACGCATCTACCTACCATGTAACGTATCCGCACTGAAACTTCACATGTTAAGAAAGGAAATAAGGTAGAGGATGGAACTCCCACAAATTTGACCAGAAAAGGCTGGTTCAATCTGTAACGCAACAGGGGAAGTTTGAGATGTTTTCATTGGCGGAATAGCTGCTTTAACTGCCTGGGCATGTTTACCAAAGCAAGCGGTATTGCAAGAGTCAAAAAGAACATCAAATGATCACGTTACTGAATTTGCCATCATTAGGAAGGGGAAGGCAGTGACGTCTAATTTTTTTTTTTTTTTGCTTTTCTTTCCTTCCCTAAGTTCATGATGTAATGAGTATGCTTAAGTAGTAACATAACCCCTGCCTCTTACCCCTTGAAGTGCACAACCACTGAAACAAGACACAGAGGACTCCGAGTGCTTATGTTTTAATTCAGACTAAGTGAAATTGAAAATAATTTTGTGTTGGAGAAAAAGAGAACATTCTAGAGCATGGCACTATTTTTCTTCAGAAACCTTTCCTTTGTTGACCTTACGAGAAGATAAAGCAACGCTTTCCTTGAGCCCCTCTGTACAGAGTACATGATAACGACGAGAACTTTTTATTTAATACTGTACGAAATGTCTGACCCTTGAGGCATAATAACGTGCTTAAAATATACTTAACAGTACCCTCTGGCTAAAAAAAGTTTCCAACTCATACTTAAAAAAATATCCACTTAGATGCTTACTTTGACTATGTGCCCAGCATCAATGGCAAAAGTGCTTCTGTTTAGAAAGGATGGTTCAGCCAAAATTCAACTTGTTTTTCAGGAATAGGAAACTGAAGAAAAAAACATAATAAAAGCCACACCAAATAAATCATCATTCTCCTTTACACCGTAAGTGAATGTTCACGTGTGTGCAAATCTTACTGCTCAAGCTAGTACTCGATAGCACTTTCACAACGCAGCGTTGCCAGTGTTGCTGTCTAACCCTCATCGCTGTCTGATGTTGTAGGCGCAGGGAGAGCACACCAGTGGTGAGAAAGGCACAACAGGAACAGGCTTTGCTGCTATCTCCAATAACCCTTCAAACAACTCCGTACCAGGCTAGTCACCCGCAAGTTTTGACTGTGGTTTGTCTGCTTTTCATTTCCACTACAATGATTATATATTAATGTAATTTCACGGAGGCAATGGAATCACACCAAATGGTAAGAAACAAGACAATCAGGAAAAACATCTATTTTATAATTATCTGAATCCATGAAAAAGGCAACTGAAGTGTTTTGGGGAAAAGCAGAGGAGAAACTTGTCTTCACTTTCCTCTGCCGGACTGAAGTAAGAAATGCAAGTTTTACGAAGGGCTGGATTAACAAAACAAAGCTGAGAAAGGAGCTACCATCTCTTCCACCTGATATTACTAGCTACTACTAGAACTCAGTGGCTGAGCCAGTGTTTCCACAGCCGTTCTTCAAGAGCACAAAACGGGCAATCTCTCCCCCTGGCCATTTTTATGAAAAATATGCTGAAAACTCCCAACAGGCAAACCCCATTTTTTAGTAAACAGAATTATAACCATTAAGGCAGATTTTCTGCAGCTGCCTTTTAAAGCAAACAAGTACAAATTTGCAGGTACAACCTTTCGATGACAGAACAGTAAGCACTTCACTACATGTGGCTGCACACAGCTACCAAGGGGCAGGTTTTTGATCCAGGCCTAACAAATGTACACACCAAACAGCAAATCAACCCACGGCCAATGAAAAACAAATACACCGAGTGTGGGTACTTTGTGGATAACTGTTTAGAGAAATGGCCCCTCTGTCATCTGTCTTGGCAAATACACTTTGCATGTACAACTGCAGGAATGAGGCAGGCGAGTCAGGTGTGAGATGTACGCCGCATTTGTTTGAAAACTTGGCTTTGCACTTTGTTGTTTAGCCTGCAGTAATCAGAGGATATACTAATATCCTTGAAAACTTAGGTTGGCTTCTCACAAAACAATGAAAACGCGCCTTTTTTTTTTTTTCCTCTATTCATATTCAGTTCTGACTATTGATTTCTACTTGCCCTTTGTTTCTCTGATTCTTGGCCAGCTCAACTCGCAAAGTATTACCCCCGAGGCTCAAGCCTTTCAAAGAGGATACAGCACTCTCTGCGGTTGCTTTATCCTTGTAATCGAGAAAAGCCCTGTGCTGTGCTCCTTGCCAATTCAGTCGTAAAGGAGTTGCATTGAATTCCCTTAAAGCACATTTCAGCTCGCTCACTCTTACGCTGGGAGGTATGTTCCCCACATACACAGTAGTAATCATGCCAGATCCCCCTAATCTGGGATTTAAAGAATCATTTTCAACATAATGTTGTCCCATTTGAGCTGAGCCCATTGCGGCCTGCGGTCTTGTATTTTCAGCCATCGCTGCCTCATTCAACGTTGCTGGTGTGTTGGCATTTGCCAAGTCTGAGCGTTCCTCTTGGAGGGTAACATCCTTGCCAGTCTGCTTCTCTCTGTATCGAAGGCTCTTTAGGATGGGGATTTTTTCCAGCATCTCATAGCTGACCTAAAAAGGAGGAAGACAGATACAATTATGAGATTTCTCCCCTTCCAGAAAAAGGAGAAGACCATCAGGATCCATTTGTGCCATAAAAAGAGAGGAACCTTATTATATTGCTAGCATTCAGAGTGCCAGAGCATTCAACATGTTACTAATTGCTGGCCTGATTCTGATGTTGCTCCCTAAATACACACTGCAGGACAAAAATAAACATTAGTTACCCTTAAAGCAAGCAGCACAATGTAGATCCAGCAGGAAAATCAAAACCAAACTCGGAACTACTCGATTTTGACATTTATTTATCAGGGTGCTTTCAGATTCGTATTCTTATTGTTATGCCTTAATATTTGCTTTGACCGAGGGCCTGTGCTCCTGCTCTGGCAGAGTCTTATACGCCGACAATTCATCAGACCATCAGGCACTTTCATTCTGCAGACCTCCTCGCGCTCTTTTCCCCCAACACAGGATATCCCGTAGGCTGGGTCATACAATGGGGAGGGACGATGGTGTTAAGTTTGCAGCTGGGGAGCGTGCCTTGTAGCGGGGCTCCTATGAGTGTGGGCCCAGCTGGAGGCACGTTCTCTGGTTGTGGCACATCACCACAGCCTCCCTCTTGTCATCTGACCTCACACACCGCCCGCAGCTACTCATCAGATCCCACACCAGTCTGCTGGGTTGGATCACAGAACGGAAGAGCGCCCGGACACTATACTTCAAAACTGTGAACCCTCTATCCCTTCCATCCACCCCCAGTTCACAAGCAGCTTTTCTGGAAAGGCTCTTCCTCTCAACAGCTGAACCCTATCCATCTCAGGCATGAGATGCCCCAGGCTGCACTCAGAGACTGGCAGGAAACGCAGTGGTTCCCTAGCTAATGTGGTCTAGCTCTTGGCTTGCAGACTGCAGTTGGAAGGAGGAATAATTCGTACTTGGCTGCTGGACAAGCAGAACATCCATCAACACAAGATCCAATTCTTAAATTTAGGGAGCAAAACAGAGCCTAGGGGAGTGATGCCTGAGCTAGCAGAGACCCGAGCTAGTAGCCCACACAGCGTGAGCAAGCCACTCTAGCAGGGTACTCGCACCCAAGCTTATGAGCCACCACGACTCAGCAGACTCTGCTGGACTAGCATTGGCATATCCTGGCTAGAATATGCCTACAGATCTCCCAGCTCAGATCTCTCTCATCTCAGAGCTCCTGAATTCCTGGTTCTACAATTACAGTCACAGTGAGTTTGGCTCTGGCTACACCACATAAGGTCTAAATTTACAGATCTGTAGCCCAGCTCTGAAGTGACTCGAGTGAAATCAAAGACAAGGTGAGGGCAATTTTAGGTTTAGGTAACAGGAAAGCCAGTCAACAGAAGCCTCTGAAACATTCCCGGGGCTCCTCTTCTGAGGAACAAACAAGGAAGCTTTATTTCAGGCTGAAACTAAATAAAAACATAATTTACTCAAAGCCTGTCCTAGGTCTATCTTGTTAATATAATATCAAACAGCAGAATAGAACTAACCAGTATGTGCAGAGGCCACCTCCATTCTGCCACACTGCAGACCCAGATTCAAGGTGTTTGGGATCAGGCCCTTTAAACAAGCAAACTTTATGACTGAGAACAACCTCTGAACAAATCTGGCCTGATCTGGCAGCCTGTACAGGGGGGCAAGGACTTCCTCTGGGGCTCTGGGAGCCTCTGCGCTCTGAAAGGTACATGCCAGTTTCAGATTTTGAAGAGTTATTGCTCTGTGGATTCTTGGACTGATTTGTTTTTCTCAGCCAAGAATTCAGACTGCGGTGTTTGACAGCAAACTCCCCTTCCCTGGGCAATACAACATCTAACCAATGGCTGAAGCCATCTTACTTTGTTTTTACTGGCCAACAATTAGGAACATTTGTTGTCCTCTGTCAAATTTCTAAGTGAAATGTAAGCTCTATGCTAATTAAACCAAACAGGAAAAACATTTTTCTATTCTCATGCAACTAATCACTCCTGGGCCCAAAGCACAACCTCAACCTCTTACCAAGTGTACGTACAGTTCCTTTCACCCTGAAATTAAACTCAGTTCCCAAGGCATGGACTGGGTGTTTAGTTAGATTAATGCTACCAAGGGCAAACCCTTACCACTTTGTAGATTAAGGGAATCAAAGAGGTGGGCACTGAGAGGATGATCTCTGGAACTTCCAGCCTTTCAAGGACAAGCCAAGGAGAAGATTTAGATAATCCAGGGGCCAGCACACTCTCTATGAGAGTTCAACTGGCCAGGCTTCAACATGGCCTCTCCTCTCACTAGAGTGACCAGTAGTTTTTGGCATCTGACTGGAACTCTTGGAGCTACTGTTTCAGGCTCCCTGAAAACTCAGGAAGATGTAGTTACAACGGCATATATGTCTTTGTGAGGACTATGAACTGTTGTTTTCTATAAAAGCTGAAGCTCTGATCAAACACCACCATGAAGTGAACCTATCATTACCTTAAATTCAGCCCTGTGCAGATATAACAGTACGTAGCCTTTACAGTATCAAAGCAGTTGATTTGGCACTTGGATTTTTTGTAATAGAAAACATTCTGTAAATAACCTACATTGGACAAGTTCTGACACTGTCAACTGACATCATTCTGCCACAAAAGACAGATTTACCTTAAGGGCTGTTTTCCCTGGGGTCTAGGAGAGTCTTTCAGCTGGGCCAAAGCTTTCAAATCCTTCCCTATTTTCCCCCACTTTTATGTCAGGGAAAGGCAAAAACTCAGTTTGGGATTTGAGAGTTTCAATTCATCAAACCAATTCACTACCTTTTTCGGGGTGCAGGGAGTGAGAGCCAAAAGGGCAAAGGGGGCAGTGGGTGGCAGAGGAGAGGAAAAAGCTTGCTCTGCTCTGTTGCAAAATAGCAAACAAAAGAACTCTGTGGTAGTACAATGTGTTGCTAATTACGATCATGCAAAAAGTTTCTTTTGTCTTGTGAGCTGTGGAGGATTGCAATGATTTATTTCCATGTGGAGAGAGGCCAAAGATACTCCTTCTCTCTTTCAAACAAGCTGCACGTTTCTTGGTCCTGTGCCGGCTGGTCACTCCTCCCCAGCGTTGCCTACTGCTTTAGGCTAAGCCAGGATGCACGGGGCTTGGGTTCCACCCCAAGTCTGGATGATCCAGTTATGTGGACCTGGGCAAACCCAGTGGAGGAAGCTTCTTCCCTTGCTTCCCCCATCCCTATAAAGTCAAGGCCAAACCATTTATTGATGTTTGTAAACTTTGTATTGAGTGTTGGGATGTAGCTAAATGATTGGCTTTGGCAATGAAGCCAGCTGAAGAAGTTTCCTATTATCCCTTGACCACCAATTCCCAGGCCAGTTCCATACTTCAGCCCTCTGGGGCCGGCCAAGAGAAGTACTTGTGGGTCTGTGCTGTAAACTCAGTAACTGAAGTGATTCAGGTTAAAAATAACTCCACCAAAGGCAATTAATCATTTAACAATCCTGTCTACTCCCTGCCATAGCTGGGAGAGCCTTGGGGAAAGAGGACAGCAGGGTAGATGAATTCTTCTGGCACACAATTACCAGGCTATGGGAAAGGAGCTGAGAAGGGAAACGTGGCCCCTTTCTGACAGAAACCTGAAGAAAACAATCTTGGATGCTGACGGCCAACACAAATCTCCCAGCACTTAACCCTGAGCATCCATTCTTATGACACCTGGTTTGGTCCCAAAACAACGTAGTGGCAGATGGACTTCTGCAACATCTCTGCTGGAACATCAGGGCTCTCTTCAACCTCTGTTATTCCAGAACAGTGAACGTAGCCACTTTCAATATTTTGCTGGGGAAAATGAAAGATGTGTTTGTCCTCTGACAGAATGAGTAATGCTGACCCCTGATACAGTGCAGGCCAAGCCAAACACCACTTTGATTTCCCTGGCAGCAGAGGCGGTGCAGTTGTGATGTACGGCAGATGAGGGAAGGACAGCTATAGATTGGAGAGCACGCTAGGTCTGCTATTTAACTCTGCTTCACATAGCTACCCACCTACACACACCAACGGATATAAGAACACGTGGCTCAAGATGGAAACAGATGCTGCCGCCGCCCTGCCCTGTCATGGAAGGCTGCGAACAAGACCAAACAATCTTTAGTAGAGCAGATCCACCAGCCCTTCCAAGTATTGAGGCTGGTAGGCAGAAGGTGTTTGAAAGATTCATCTTTGCCCACCATGAGGGGTCTCTGACCCTAGGCTCCTCATAGAGGCCTGCAGGACAGAGCCCACTTCTCGTGTTGTCTCCTTAATCAGTTGCTTGTGTCAAGGAGCACTGAGCTCACAGGGGTTTAAAGCACAGACAAAGCCAAGACAGCTAGGACGGGCCAGCACAGTCGAACATTTTATCGTTCATTTGCACAAAATGTCCAAATATGTGCACGCAATCCGAGGGCATATTTCTGGGAGCTGGCAGCCCATGAAGTCTGCTAGTGTCCCTCAGGAGAAACTTATGCAACCCACATTTGGAATCCATCAGCAAAAAGTGATTCCATGGACTCTGCAGCAAGGGTCAGATTTGCAAAGGTGTTGAGATGTTTAACCACGCGTGGAAGCATGCCCTGCTCACGCTATCCCTCTGAAAAACAAAATAAAGCAAACCTTGGCTAAACTGACAGCAATTTTCTTCTGATGGCAACACTGAGTCCCTGCTGAAGGTTTTGCCAGCTACAATGTGTGAATTTTTTGAGCTTTAAAACAACATCATTTTACTTTCCAAATATTCTATCACAGACCTGAATCAAAAGCTGTTTGCTGTCAATAGTTTCCATCTCTGCCACTACACAATAAACTCTTTCAACATTAGACCCAGGGATTTCCCCCAATTCATTTCATTTTGGGAAAAATCTTTTCCTACTTCTATAAAATTCTCAGCAAAAGAATGATTAAAGAAACAGAAGGAAATGCTTGCTAGAATCTAGTGATTTTTCCACCAACTACTTTCATTTCCCTCTTCATGACCCCCAGTATTTTAATTGGTCTGTATAGTGTCAATTTAAAATAAGCACAGCACAAATAACTTCATAATTGTGACAAATATAATAGACAGTGTCGCAGATAAAGATCACAGCTACCCATACAAAATACTAAATGAGAAAGTAAGTCGTTTCATGAATTTAGAGTTCCCAGAAACAATGGGTTAGATTTTCAAGACAGATGAAGCCAAATAGTTCTCCACTGGCATCCAAATAAAGTTTTCCAGAGTGCTCAGCTCTTAGCAGCTCTTGCTGTCCTCCAAGAGCACATACTGGTTTCTCAAAACCCTCAACTCAGATGCAGAAACACTCCAATACTGCCTTTGTATTTAGATGTGTTTCTCGAGTGCTTAGCACTGATACTGATAATGCTTCTTCGGTATTAATAATGTTGTGGCTCTTATACTTCCTTGGAAGTCTTTAAATCAGGATTTCTGTGACACAAATCACAGCAAGTAATTCACATCTTCCTGTTTGGAAAAACATAACTACCTTGACAGCAAGAAATAGCTCAGCTGGAAATGCTGCACTGAGAAGAACTGAAAGGAGGCAACTGAGGGCAAATCATGCCAATTACCCCAAGAAGTGAATCATTTACTCACAGAGTAACACCTATTTACCCCATCCCCATATCTGACACACTACTTCCTTCCTACATAGCACATCACAAACAAAAACACTCCAGGAAAATGCAGTACCTCTTCAAGCACAGAAATCTAGCCTGGAGACATGCATTTTGTTTGCTACCTAAGTACCTTCTTACCTCTTTTGAGCTGAAAACAGAGTGTATGTATTCATGGCTATTTAACCTAACAGCTTCAGGAAAGCACATACTTTGCAACAATGCTTAGCTGTAATCCCATGTTTGCAAACACCTTTAATTTAAGCTCTTAAATCATTGTCTTGGTTTGATCCAGCCATGCTCCTGAAGGATGAACTTCTTTGCAATGTATTTTACACATCACACAATTTAACAATAAAGTTAAGCTACTTTCTGTTGACCAAACACCATATTTAGAAGCGGGTTATTTATTTACCCACTACCTCTTGGTTCATTTAGTTTTGCTCTGAGGAGCAGGAATGCACCAATAAAGCCAGGATTTGATGGAGAAAAGGATGTAGAGAAAAGGAAGAGGAAAGGATGTAGAAGAAGCCAGGAAAAGTCAAAGGACAAACACTTAAGTAGCCCGTATCAAATCCTGCATTTCTAACACCATGTCGATTAACTAGACCTCCCACCTCCAAGACTCTGTGCAAGAGTTGATCCTACCATTACCACTGCAAACAAAAACAAAACATATAGAAGTTGTTCAGCTCCCTGTGAAAGGATAATGCTAATTACTTTCTTCTTCATGTAGACACAAAACTTTGTTCCCAGAACAACAGAAATGTAATGATTACCCCTGTACTGGCTAGTATTCTCCAACATTCTTATCTAATCAACATACGCTCTGAAGAACAGCCAAAACCTGTTTTAGGTGTTAAGTCAACATTCAACTATTCAAATAAAGGCTCAGCTGTGTGATATGCTCCATTCTAGGTGAAAGCTGTAGAAAATTCACTGAGCTGTATGTTTCAGAAAACGCCACTAATATAGACATTACTATAGAAAAAAAAGTTTCACTGTCTCATGCAAACTGGCTAAATTCAGCATGGTGCAAGCTTTAGATATGACTCTACCAAGCATCTCCTCAAGCTTTAGATGCAAGCACAAAGAAGCTGTGGCAAATACTTCATTAGTTTATGGGGTGTATATTATAACACTGATCTTGAATTTTTCTCTAAAGAGCAAAGAAACGCAAAGGTAACATCAAATTTGATACATTGCTTGGGACTGACTGACTTTTCATGAGTGGTAAAAGTTGCCAGAAGTTTAACGGCCCCTGCAAGAGACGGTGTTCCCCAGACCTTTGAAAAATGTCACTGCTAAAGGAAATCAAACAGAAAAAAAGGAAAAAAAGGGTTAGCAAGTGTTACTGAGATTGAAGTCTGAGACTAAGACTGTGATCAAAAGTATGTTGGCAAGATGGATGGAGCACAAGGGGTAGGCCTTCAAAACAATTACATTCAATAATATCCTAAAAAAATTATGATTCAAAAATAATTCAATGGAAAAAATGCACTAGTACAGACAGAGCTTTTATTTATTTATTTATAACCTCAAATCCTCAACCACAGGCAGGGTAAAATACTCTCCCACCATAGGAATAAAAATAGTACTGGCTAGAATTGTTTGTTGTAGATACATTACCTTAACAAATTTAACTCTTTTTGCTGGTTGGCAAGTGCTTAACAAACAACTCTTGATCTCCCTAGAAGTATTCACTAATAATTCCTCAGTGGTTTCTGCAAGACATGGGTATACTATTCCTCATTTCAGCGTTCCTGCTGCGACTCAGTCATGCGGGATTGCATCCGCTCCCTAACTGGATGATTTTAGGAATGAAAATCTAATGACAAAGAAAAAGTTTTCCCAGCATGAACTTCCAGTAAAACAATTCACTAAATGCTCTTCTGAAACCATTTATGAAGCTGCTAAAGTTTCCGACAATCTTGGGGGAAGGGGAGGTCAAACGCATAAAACAATATTTATCAATAAATAATGATTCGTGATTTAAAGCAGTATAAGGTCACTATTCATCCACCTGAAAATAAGCTCCAGCCAAATTCATCTTTCGAAAGTTAATCCCATACATCCACTATGTAAACAGCAATGTATCAGCCACTAGGTCACGCTTTCCTTTCACAACCAGAGCAGCACATATTCCACCCATTCCACACAGCCTAATGCCATGAAGTTCTCTCTATGGTACTGTCTCCAGAAAATGAACAGAGCCAATTTCAATGAGCACTGAGGAATGAAACATAATGCGGAGAAGTCCCTCAGCTTACATAGGCTATTATATTGCAAATGACTACAAGAAACGATGTCTATCTTAAAAATCCACAAATGATGTTTCCAGGGACTTTCACCCTATAATCCATTTGATACAGCAACCTCAAGTTCAATAACATATTTCGCCTCCTCACCATTACCACTTAAAAAACACCAAACACATATGCTATTGTTTTGTTTCATCTGACAAACACATTTGCTCCTTTTCCAAGTATTTCTAATACAACAAATGTGTTTATATGTAAAAATGGGGGACTTATCAACAGAATGTCGTTACCAGTAAGCAACTATTAGCAGACGTAACTTGCCTTATGCCATATTATTCCCTGAGGTTTTGGTCGTTTGCAGTTAGTCTTGATAGTTCTTGTTGGAGTGAGTATATAATCCACAGTTAAATCATGATCATCAAGAAGCTCTTCTGCTATGTCAACCACCTACAAGGAACAAGAGATTTGGTAAATAGTTAAAAACAAATTCACTAAAATTGCACGCCATTCCTGATGTCTCGCAACATATGAAAATCCGTCAATGACAGTGGAAAAAAAGTATAGATGCTCCAGCAACATCATTCCAAGTCTCTTCTTGAGACAAACCATTTAGTAGCACACAGTTCTGACTCATCACTCGAGAGTGGGTATTTTAACTTACCTGACAGTCATGCACAATAGTAATTACAGGTGTATCCTCCTGCACTGCACCCATTGACACCATCATTGCATATTCCATGTCTGCATAACCTTCCCCTTTTCCAATTCTCCAGCCTAAAACACACAAAAGCAAACGGTGATAGAGAACACAAGAACAACAGAGTGGAAAGGATGGTAACTGTCAAAAGCTGGCAATTAAAGTAAGTAGTCTGAAACAGACAAACCAAGCACAGAGTCGTAACTGGGGAAAAATTCAGACCAGTGTCTCTCACAGAATGCAACTTTCCTTGTAATCAGCACTGAAATTAACGTAAAACATTAGTTTCAATGAACTTCTAAAGGATCCCAGGAGCCTCCCATTCAGAATAAACCAAGTTTAGTCCAATTCAGTTAACATAGAAGCCTTTTTATCCATGGTAATTAGAACCCACTATTCAGGTCAAACATAGGTTAACTTCATGTGGGTAAAGAAGAGTCTGGGTCACACACAAAGAGCATGTTATTTTTAGGCAATGGATAAAGTTAGTGGAAAATTTTTCACCACCAGCAGGTCTTCAAAATACTAGAAAATGCGAAATCTGATCCCCAAATAGATACTGAACATCAGCTGTAACACGTCTTTTCACACACTGTGAGAGCAGAGCAGATCCTCTGAACAGGGAGCCCTCTGATTCTTTTAAAAGACAAAAAAAAATTATAAATAATTGCTTGCCTGAATAGTTCTACCGAAGGCCAAAACACTGTCCTGCATGCTTTAAACCACACCGCTGTCTGCACCAGAAGTCCTGGTGGCACTGCTGTAAAGCAGACATTGATTCTTCCTGGTTGGATTGGGATCAGTGACTTGTCACACAGAAGAAACAGAACTCAAGAC
The DNA here is from genome assembly GCA_003993805.1 of Himantopus leucocephalus. Classification (NCBI taxonomy): domain Eukaryota; kingdom Metazoa; phylum Chordata; class Aves; order Charadriiformes; family Recurvirostridae; genus Himantopus; species Himantopus leucocephalus. Next base: position 21,318,878 of record RSEF01000011.1, on the reverse strand, counting down.
AGTAATTCAGTCCCAAAGATATGTTCGGGTCTGCCAAAAGGAACACGTAGTGTAGCCTACTGACATTGTGAATCATGACTTAAGACCCTCCTCCTGAAAAGCTTACAAGGCTTTATCTTACCTTTTTCAGAGACAGCCACTGATCCTACAACAACCAAGTCCACTCGTGCTTTCCCATCAAGACCTACAGGCACACTGTACTCTTTTATACCCTGCAAGAAAAACATAATTTTCGGTTCGCAGAGTGCAGAGTCTTCCAACTGGTGAGGCAGAAACCCAGAATATTTTGATAAATCCAAGTAACTCCCCACGTTTCAAAGTGTTTCTTCCATGTATAGCCAAGCTGTACGTGTCTGGAAAGTTATCCTCCAGGGAATCCTAGAATACATTCCCTACTACAGTGGCAAGATTTTTGGCAGACTTCAAGGAGAGCTAAGGGAGGTGGGCACTTTTCTAAGCAAGCTTACTTATTTAGGATCAAAACCTCGTATTTTGAAACCCTTTATTGGACATGCATTTCTAAAAACGAGGGCAAATGACACTTCCGACCCCACTCCTACTACTACTACTAACTTAAAGTCATAATATGTAAATTCATGCCCACAGGGAATATCAGAGCACTACAAATTCTTAAATTAATTGTCACAAAGTTAATTTAGACACAGAGAGGTACAGCATAAAGATGTTAAGCTCCTTGTCTGAAGTCACACAAAATGCTTCACTGAAGCACAACCAGGTACACAAGCTGGATCACTCTCCATTTCACACTGCATCCACTGCACTGCCCGTTTCTCCACACCTGTATCTTTAAAAGCACCTTCCAAAGCTGCCTAGGTGTTCCCTGAGACTACATTCCTTAACACTTTGCTGTGTGATCATCATTCGGCATGTGCCACTGCCAAGCTAAGCTATCTTTACCAAAACCTTCTATCTAAGATACTAATGAACAGGAAAACACACTGTTCCTGGCAAACGAAAAGAAAAATCTCACACAGCCCAAACATCCTTTTTTTCTTCCCCTCTCTCCCCTCTCATTCTCACCCACCCCTCTTCAGGCTCCTCTCTAAAAACATATCCTAACAAAATTCTATCCAGAGCTGCAGAAATTAAAAATGGTGTTTACTTGGATTTTCAAACATTGGAGGTTTAGAACTTTTGAAAAGACATCTTGTGATTCATTCCCTCTTAGTATATGAGTACAGTGTAATGTAAATCCTCCTCACACCAATTCAACCTTGTGCTAAGTTAATCCTCACAGTAAAAAGCCAAACATTTTCTGTGTAGAGCACAAGCCCAAAAAGATCAGTAATTTGTGGCTGACTATTAGTAATAATGTTCATTATCCACTTCAGAGCAGTGTGGCAAGAATTGTTTGCACAGTGCTTTGTAAATATAAACTGCTAATAGCATTTATTCATTAGTATGCCTGGATGGGGGAAAAGCCAGACACATGGTGGTAAGATCACAGATCTGATATGAGGTCAAGAGAAAGGTCTCTTTCGAAAGTGCTCTTCAACCCTGAAAAGCTTAATTAGTTAATGACTTTAATAGAACTTCCAACAAAGAAAGTCGCTCCTAATTACCATCCATTTACGACCCTCAGTTGTATACAAGATTACTGTAGAACTTTATTGCCTTTAGCAGGAGATAAAGAACAAAATAAAACCTATATAGCTGGCCAATTCATTTTGTACAAGTTACGTTTTCATATCAAATAAAGATGCGGATAAAATAACACAGGTTTCTGCCAAACGACTTTAGCTGCACAGTATGGTACTTTAACACCAGAGGGCAGCAACATACCACATTTCGGAAGAAAACTGCTAAGACATTTTTGTACTTCCGTTGATGCAAACGACAGAATTAATGTTTCTTTAGACTTAGGATTCTGAAAGAACCGATCTTTGCTATTTAGTAACACCTAATATTTTATTGACCAGATTATGAAAAAATGGTAAACACTAAAATATTCTTTATAGGGTTTGCTAGCTCAAAGCTGCAGAAGAATATAGGAGTACTATTTATCAGAAACCTAAAGATCTAAGTCACCAATGAACATTGCTCATAATGTTCCAAAAAGCATTCACAAAATATAGATACCATTCTGCTAATACCATATAGTGAAAAGACTAAATTTCCTCATAATTTAAGTACTAAGAAAAAAAATATTAATGACGGATGCGTACACAAATGCAAGAATAACATACTAGCAGAACGCTGTTTCAGGTAGCATCCGATTTTCCAACCTCTAGCTGGACTATCACAATACAACACTCTTCTACAAGTGAATTCAGACCTCCCCCATTTTTCATTCCTACTTGAGATGTAGCACATATTCGCAGGATCTCCTTAGTTGCACCTGAAGGTGGAACAATCCTATTGAACAGTCCAGTTCTCAGACGTGGTGTGGGAACCAATAAAGTCTTCCTTGCCTGTGTAACAAAAGAAGTTATCACATTAAAAGGAGGTGGGTCACTAAAGAAATATGTTTACTGTCCCATAGGTCTCCATGTGGTTAATCATCTTATTTGCTACACAGCAGTTAGCATGGTTGATTGTGTAGTGCTTGTAGATGAGTCCCCTCCAGTACAGCAAAATTCCAGAGATTTTATTTAAGAAATAGATGGCAAGACATCCTATTGCTCTAAAGCGCATGTCCACAAATGAGCTACTCATATACGCTAGTGAACATGCATAGGTCTGAGGTAAGTGATACATTCATCTTGTGATAAACGTAAGGCAATTTGAGGCAAGGCTACCTTACGTGTTAAGAATATGTGGGAATAAGAATACAATGACAATGAAACAGCTATTGCTTTGCAGAAACATATTAATTTCCCCAAACCCTACCTGCGCCCTCACCATTTGCCAAAAAGGCAAAGACATCCTTATGTGAGCAACCTCATGAGGCTTAGGACTGGTAAAGCTCCCACCAGGAAATGGCAGGCGTTGACCATGAGATGCGGCCAAGCGCTGCACTCTGTCCCAGTCTCTTCCTCAGGGGTGCAAAGGTGCTGTTACCTGCAGCGCCGCTAGCCGAACACCTTCTAGAGGTTTGTCAGGATCCACTTTAATCTCACGTGCTCTGTTGAACACATCCAGCTCTTTAATAGAGCAGCATGCCTGGTCAGACCCCTGCGTGAAGAAAGGAATCAAGAAAAAGAGAATACATTCACTTACTTCCAGCGTTAGAAAGCGAGCATTCTTCTGGGGAGCATCAGGATTTATTTTTACAGTATTGGCAGCTTTGAACTCCTGTAAACCCAGAAGCCTTGTCGCAGCATGGGAGGCACCCTGTTTTCACAAGATATCAGTGCATCACCAAGGAGTTCACAGCAGAGATGGGAAATTTACTATCTTTCATCCTATACAGGCTGATTTCCCCAGATTTTAAGTGAGGGACATACTGCTAATTTTGCAATGTTCTCTATGGGGAACTCTCACATACCAACAGATGCTCAGCAATTGATTAATATCTTGCAGGCCTCAGAAAAAGAGGGGATCCAAGTACACTCACTTTGCCTAACTTCACCCTCATTCACACCTAACTGAAAGCTGGAGACCAATTTCCCTTTTTAGTCAATGAATATAAATAGATTTCTTTAAACATTAGCCATAGTTGGACAGTCTTTCAGATGAAGACTTTATTGACAAGGCTCTCTTTTTACAGAGACTATACTGAGCTCAGAAGATTGGCTTCTTAACTGAGTAAGGTGTTCAAGCTTAGCAGAACACACGCTCCTTTTGTAATTTAGGCTGATATCGCCTTGCTTAAGGGCACAGTATTCTCAGGCTTCCTCCGCCCACTTCAGTGCCTATTGTACCTCAGCTCCAAACTAAGGCAGAATGTTTCTGCCAATCCCTTGAGCAAACGCAGAGCACACCCCCTAATGCTGCTCAGGGGCTAAAACACCCAACACACATCCCCACGATGCTATTTTGGTCATCGCTTCTTCAACATATGACACGTGGCTGCACACCTTGACCATGGATTAAAACAGGCAGAGGGTAAAGCGGTGGCCTGAGTAACTGAATCCTTGAAAGTCCTCTTATTTCTTCCTCCAATCCATCAAACTAGGGACACAACGAAGCCAGAGCAGGAGGACGTGTTCTCCCACCACTGCCCAGCAGCACTTTGCCAGCAATAACTTGGCCACCATTCCTATTTCAGCAGCACACGGTGTACTCCTCGGCTAAGTCCTACCAGATGGGTGACCTCAGCCTTCCATCCCGATGGACCTGCTGAAAACCCCGGGGAGTGAAATCTAGTTCCGAATGCCTCAGTTTGCCAACGCGTAAACGCATTTATCTCACTCACAAGGTGCTTTTGTATCCACTGATTAACATGCAGCGCACACCTGCCGCCTCTTGCCAGGTACAGATACCTGCATTTCTTTACTCGCTGGAAGTTATATATACGTGCTGTTCCTGTCGTGGTGTTTTTCAGAGCTCTGCCACCCTCTACCGTCACTCACCGACCCCACAACGGGCGGTTCGCAGCTGCGGCGACAAGCGGAGAGCTGCGGGGGCCGGTGCTGGGGGGGGGGGGGGGGNGGGGGGGGTGCCCTCCCGGTCTGGGCTCCGGTCCCCAGAGCCCGGCGGGGCCCGACGCTGCGGTTAGAGGCAGGCAGCGGCCCCAGACCCGCAGCCGGGTCGCCGTACCTTGAAGTTGGGGATGCGGCGGTGCACGGGCCGCGGGAAGGCGGCCAGGCCGCTGGCCTCCAGGTAGTCCCACACCTTCTCCCGGACGTCCCGCTTGGAGGCACCTGGAGAAGGGCAGAGCTGAGGGGGCGGGCGGGCGGATCGGCCGCCTCAGGGGGGAGCGCTGCGACCGCCGGCCCGGCCCGACCCGGCGCGGCGCGGCCCCGCCATCCCCCTCCCTCAGCCCAACGGCCGCCCTCGCGCTCCCCCCGCCCGCGCCGTGACGCAGCCCCGCCCCTCCCCGCGCGCCGCTCACCCGCACGCAGCCGCACGCCCCCCTGCATGGCGGCGGGGGGGGGAGAGAGAGAGGGAGGGGCGGAGCCTGCGGCTTAGCCCCGCCCCCCCGCACGCGCGCACGGCGGCCCGTAGGGGCCAAAAAGTCTCGAAGGCGAAGCGGCGCAGTGCGGCCGTCCGGGGCGGGGGAGGGCCGCTCTTGGCCCGCCTTCGCCCGGGCGAGGAGACCCCCCTCCGGGAGGGGGAAGGCAGTGATGCCGCCGGAGCGGTGTAAAGGCCGTGAGGGGCCCTGGGCCTAACGGAGGGCGCTGGGCCTAACGGAGGGCCTTTTCCTCAAGGGTCGGGCCTGGTGGGAGCGGTGCATGCTGAGGGAAAAGGTGGCTTCGTGTCCAGCGTGCGCCTGGGGGCAGCCTGGGCTCCCACCTCCCAGCGTCTCTGAGGGCGGGCAGCTTCCAGGCTGTGGAATGGTGCCCTGCAGTGGTGGGGCCGATGGGCATCGGGGCTCGGGGTGGGGGAACCGCCTGAGGGGTGGCACACCCCAAAATCTGCAGCAGCGCCATTCCTTCTGCAGTCGGGCATGGGAAGGGACATCCCGTATCATCAACGCGAGAGTGCCCCCCCCATGTTATAGAAATACCGTGGTCTTTCGATCATGTGTTAAAGCTGGGGGGAAAAAAGAACACTTTACATAAACTCCCAAATAAATTATTTTTCCGTTTAAAATTGGCTGGTCATGAATAAAACAATATCCAGCCTTTACGTGGGCTTCCAGGTCTGCCAGCTGTCAGAAAGTACGCTTCTTGCATTTAATAGGATAATAAATCATTTGTTTGAATGATTTATTATTTATAGAATTAACGTATTTGACAATTACCCCAAGAAGAGGGAGGACGCTGAGAATCCCGACATTCCTGAGCGGAGTGGGATGGAAGGGTCATGGGAACAATGAAACGGAGGTTTATTTTAAAGTGTGTCGGGGAAGGGGGGGAAATGGCTTTTGAATTTGGTTTCTGCTCTGCTTGGCTTGGATGCTACCGATACACATCCACCGTCAGAGCTGACTGTTGCTCTGCCAACCAAAAAGCGGAACAAATTCGGATGCTCTTCTCTGAATAGTTACAGATGTAGCTGGGCAGATGCAAACGCCTTTTCTCTCTGCGGCTGCTGTTGATCGCTGAACGTTTTTTTTTCACAGCGCGAATCAAAGGCCAGGACTCCGCTGGGTTCAGGAGTCTTTCCCCCTCCAACTATGTGTGTTTTTCAGACTCGGTTTAACATCAGCGTATTCGGCTAAATGCTGCCGAGCAGCTGCGGTGAGCCTGGGGCTTCACCTTTCCACCGAAGTCCCTCGTAAGCATTCAAAGAAAGTACTTAGAGCCCTGGTTCTGCAATGGGGTGCATTTAGGAAGAGCCTTTTCACTACCTCGGAGTGCTGCTGAAGCCAGTGGGAATCCGTCCAGGCATAATAGACCACCCGTGTGGAGCTGGGCCTAAATGTTTGAAGCTCATTCCTCCGCTTCCTACTCACGGAAAACTCCCAGCGACTTTGATATCTCTGCGGGGAGTTCAGGATCGGGCCTTTGGTGAGCAATTTACAACCTCTCTGTAATTCAGCGTTGCGATTTGCACTCCCGGGCTGCGAGTGCTGACGCTGTCCGTCTGTCCGCTGTCACCCAAAATCACCACGCTGCAGCTCGTGGGACTTGTTTCCACTCCAACACACACTCGTCCTCCTCTCCTTTGAGGAAGGGAAAGCGAGTGAGGTAGCAACAGTGCTGTTAATTAATACATTAACAGTCAAGGCGGGGGCTGAGATCCTACCAGACCACCTACATCTCCCTCCAACCTCCATGCAAGACGCCCTGTAAAGCTGTTCCTTACGTGGATTTGGCTTCCAAAAAAGAGGGCCTGAGCTGGCTTTCTAGAAATCAGGGTACTTTGCCTTAAGCAAATGAGGAGTTTGCTAATAAGTGACATCTATTCTGTTGGTTCAGTTCCCTGCTTTGATTCTACAGGTCTGAAATTTGCTCCAAATTGCTTTTCCGGGGTCTCTTCTATCACGCGTACCGCAGCCTTTAGCATTAGCTCTAGCAGCCTGATGTGGCTCGTACAGATGCCACCGGGAAGCCTCTCTTTTCAGCAGGAAGCAGACATGGCCACCGACGTCCTTGTAAATTGAATTAGGCTATTGGAGGTGTCTGACCCACTTCTAATATCCGCTTGACCAAATTGAATAAAATACTCTCGTGAAAGAGGTTAAAAAAGGATCCCGGGCTTTCATACGGAAGGCAAAATGCAGCTCTTGCTTGAAACACCCACAATTTGTGAAAACACCTAGGAAAGGGGAGTGCCCAATTAATACAAACCCTGTGAACAATGCGGAAAGAAACTCCTTGTGCTGCGGGAATCATTTCTCTGAAGCGCAGGCTGAACACGCAAAGGCAGCCACAGAAAACAGACAAAATGCACCCAAAGGGGAGCGCTGACCTAGCGACATCACCGTGCTTGGTTCTGAATGTTGAAAATTAAAAAAATAGACTACGAATTTTAAAGGCAACGGTTTTTAATGAGGTTTTCATTCATACAGCATATTAGCTGGGTACTAGAAACTGGTCTTTCTGTCCACTGTGAAATGGATTTCCATGTGTGAGTAAACAGCTTTTCACTGAGTTTTTGTACTTACGAAATAACCTGTCAAAGGAGGCACATTAGAGCAGGTGGGGCTGGCCCAGGCTAACCTGTTTGAGCCCCGCAACGTCGCCTGCCGCTGGGAAATAGGTTTGTGTCAGCCCCCCAGCGCCAGTGGTGGGTGCCCTCTCCTGGGTCCGTCACCAGTACAGGTGCAAAAATGGTGAACGAGCAGAAAGCCAGGTGCACCAGTGGGTCTTAGCTGGACTGGTGCCATGACATAGCTTTTCCTTTCCTTCCTTTCTTCCTTCCTTCCTTTCTCTCTTTCTGCCTCTCTTTTTTATCTCCTTGTCTCCTTCTCTCCTATCTCTCCTCTCTTTGTCTCTCTTTCCTTCTTTATTCCTCTCTCTCTCTTTCTTTTTCTTTCTTTCTCTTTCTTTCTCTTTTTCTCTCTCTCTCTCTTCCTTTTTTCTCTCCTTCTCTCCTCTCTTTCTCTCTCTCTCTTCTTTCCTTCTTTATTCTTCTATCTCTTTCTCTCTCTTTCCTTCCTCTTTCCTTTTTCTTTTCTTTTCTTCTCTTTTCTTTTCTTTTCTTTTCTTTTCTTTTCTTTTCTTTTCTTTTCTTTTCTTTTCTTTTCCTTCCTTCTTTCTTTTTCTTTCTCTCTTTCCTTTTCTTTCCTTCTTTCTTTATTTCTATTTTTGCCACTCATGCTTTCTTTCTCTCTTGTTCCCGTTCTCCACTCCCTTTCCCACTCACACCCTTCTTGCTCTTTCTTTCTCGCCTGCTCGCTCACTCGCCCTCTCTTTCTTTGTTCCTCTGTCTCGTTTTCCCCCTCTCTCGGTTTTTCCCTCGCCTCCCTTCTCCCCCTCTCTCCTTCTCTCTCTCCCTGTCCCCTCTCCTCCTCTCCCGCCCAGTACTCGCGCGCAACCGGGGACCCGGTGCGGTGCCGGTGGGGTGCCGGTGGGGCGGTGCAAGCCCCTCGGTGTCCCCTGGGGGGCAGCACACGCCGCGCCGAGCCCCCGGGGCGGGCAGGTGAGCGCTGCTCCCGCCGCCGGCACCGGCCGCCCCGAGCCCCCCGGGTCCCGGGCAGCCGGCGTGGGGAGAGCCCCCGAGGAGGGGAAGGGTCCGGGTCGTTGCTGTCGGGTGGTCGCCAAAGGCAAATAAAAGCTGCGGAGGGAAAACCGCCGCCTGCCCGCCCGGGGCTGGTGCGGGTACCGCGGGCGAACGCCGCTCCCGGAGTCCCGCGGAGGAAGGGGGAGAGAAACCGGCGGTGCCCGGGAGGAGAGAGCGCTCCCCCCGTGCCTCTCGCTCTCCTGCTTGAAAGGACTCCTCTCTTTGCGCTCCCCCAGTTTGGAAGCTGGCGATTTTTCGTAAATGACGATTTTATTTCATTTTTCTTTTCCTTCCCGCCATTCGAAGTTTGGGCATCCCCGAGCCCGTCGGTTTAGCCTCCGTTAAGTTCCCCGCGGCAGCAAGCAAAGACCTGCCGCTGCTTCTCGGTTTTCTGTAGAAATTCGTCTCGGTAACGTTTTCAGCCGAGGAGAGGTAAGATTCAAGCAAGGTTATTTCTCGGGAGCGTACCAGGCTTCTAGGAAGCGACAGCTCCAGGACGCCGCAGGGGTGGCTTTGGTCAAGTTTTCGCATTGAAAAATTCCTGCCTTTTAAAAAGTTACGTTAAGAAATGCCCTGTGCTTAAGCACGCTAAGAAAACGCCCTAGTTTTTTATGAGAAACGTGATTTCTTTGAAAACCGAAGATAAAGTTGTGAAGTCGTTCTCAAATTATTCCGGGGGGGGGGGGGAAAAAAAAAAAAAAAAANGGGGGGGGAAAAAAATAAAAAATAAAAGTTTTCTCGACGGTCGTACATCTACATGAAAAGTATCAAGCAGACCTCGCAGAATTTACTATTTGTTTTCATAAAAAAATCCCCCGGACGTTTGCTCGGTTGATGAAACCCTCCCAGACCATTTACATTTATTCCCATCAAAATTAAATAACGATTTCGAAGCGTCCGGCGAAACTTTCCAATCAATTTTTCCATCGCAGATAATTTTTAACCATACATCCCCGTAGAGCTGCCTCTCTTTCTTTTAATTTTTTTTTTTATTTTTTTTTTTTTTTACCCCCCGTTTATCTCATTAAATCGTTTCCTTTCTTATTAAGAAAATCTCCGGTAATTAACAGCCCCGCCGAGTTCCCACGGCCGGAGCCGGCTGCGGTCTCGTCCCCACCGCCCCGGCTGGGAGCGGGGAAGGGACCTTCTCACCAGCGGCCAGAAAAAAAAAAAANAAAAATTAAATCTTTCTTTAAAGCCTTACGAAGCCCCACAAATTGCATGGAGGGAAAGGCGGAATTACAGTGTAAGAAACCAAAAGATCACCGCTGAGAAATCAGAGCGGGAGCAGCCGGGATCGGGGCGGGGTGGGGGGAGGCGGCGGGAAGGAGCCCTGCCGAAGTGACAGCTAATTAATTTCAACCTTATCTTGGTCTCTTCGGGCTCGGATCGATTTTGCAGTGACTAATTTTTATTATTTTTTTTTTTTTCTTTTGCGCAGCGGGGAAAGGGGGAAATCGCTGTTTCTCACCTTCCTCTCTTCGCTGGGCAGATCCACGCTTGTCCCGCGTGGGACAGGGCAGCTCGCAGCAGTTTTCCCAAATACCTGCGTTTACACTCGGTCACCATGCGTCCCTAATTGTCCCTCTCTGATTGCCTCTAATGAAATCATTAAGAGAAAAGGCAGAGGGGCGGATTTCGCATGCACGAGAAAAGCCGCCTCAACGGCCGGAACGAAAAAAAAAAGGAAAACAACAAAAAAAAAGCCATTTAAGCGCGCTCGCTGTTTTCTTTTTAAATAATGATAATAATAAAATACCCTCAAACTTCCCCAAAGCGGCAGAGGAACCCCTCAGCCCCCGGCGACGGCGGGGCCGGGCTGCGAGGGGCAAAGAGGGGCGAGATGTCACTCGCCACCGGGCGAGCACGGCGGGAAGGGAGCCGGTGGCCTTTCCCGGCGCCGGGCGAGGAACCGGAGGCCCATTTCACTCAAAATAAATATATTTATTAAAAAAAAAAAAATTAAAAAAAGGGGCGGGGGGGGGGGGGGGNGGGGGGGGGGGGGGAGAAGGACCTGCTCGGTACGGGCAGGTTATGTCGGCACCGCGGGGCGATGCGCCGTGTCGCGACTCCCGCCGCCCTTGGGAGCAACCTGGCTCCAAAAAAAAACCCCAAAAATAATAAAAAAATAATAGTAATTTTAAAAAGTGCTTAAAAACTTCGCTTTTTTGGTGAAGCGCGAGGGAAGGTGCCGCGCGCGAGCAGAGCCCCCGGCCAGACCCGCTCGGCGCTGGCTCCTTTTGGGGCCAAAACGTTAAAATTATAGAGTTTTGGGGGGGAGAATCGGTATAATTTTTAATGTGTATGTATATATAATTTTAGAGCGAGGCGCTGGCGGGCGCGCGCGTGTGTGTGTGTGTGTGTGTGTATGTGTGTGTGTGTGTGCGCGCGCGCGCGCGTGTGGCGCGTGCCTGCGTGCGACGCACGCCAGCGCCACCGCACCCCGCCGCCGCCGCCCTCCCATTGGCTGCGGCGGCGGGGTGCGCGCTCGCCCATTGGCGGGGGGGCGGCGGCGGGGGGCGGGGCCGGCGGGGAGTAAAAGCGGGCGGGCGGCGCGGGGCGAGTTTCGAAGGCGGCGGCGCGGCCGGGAGGGAGCTCGGCGGCTCCGCGCAACCCCCCCCCCCCCCNCCCGTTTCCCCCCCCCTTTCCCCCGCCGGGAGCCGGCGGGCTCCGGAGGACTTCGGGCCGTTGTTTGTGACAAGAACTGGGTTTCCGCAAGGCTGATTTTTTTTTTTCCCCCTTCTTCTATTTTTTTCCCCTTATTTTTTAATTATTGTTTTTTATATAGATATATTTTTTAATATATATAACTCCCTTTTCCTGCGAGAACCGGGTTCCTCCTCCTCCCACCCCTCTCCCCGCCTCCCGGTCCGCAGCAGCGCTCCGCCGCCGGTGTGTAGCCGAGAATCACAGTAATAAAGAGGGAGGGAGAGGCGGCCAGAGACCACCCGGCCCCGGCGACCCGGAGGATGCTGCTGCGGGGCCGCTGCTAGAGGACACGCCGGGATTTAGCTCCTCTCTGAGACTCTCTCTCTCTCCCCATCTCTCCCCCCCCCCTCCTCTTCCTTCTCCGTAGAGGGGTCCCGGACGGGGGTGAGGCCCTTCCACCCTCCTCCTCCTCCTCTTCCTTCTCCTCCCCGGGCCGCGGGAAGCCCCTCTCCAATGATGCAGGCTCGCTACTCCGTCTCGGACCCCAACGCTTTGGGAGTGGTGCCGTATTTAAGCGAGCAGAACTATTACCGGACGGCGGGGACGTACGGCGGCATGGGCAACCCCATGAGCGTCTATTCGGGCCACGCCGAGCAGTACGCGGCGGGGATGGGGCGCTCCTACGGACCCTACCACCCCCACCAACCCGCCGCCCCCAAGGACCTGGTGAAGCCACCTTACAGCTACATCGCCCTCATCACCATGGCCATCCAGAACGCTCCCGACAAGAAGATCACGCTCAATGGGATTTACCAGTTCATCATGGACCGCTTCCCTTTCTACCGCGAGAACAAGCAGGGCTGGCAGAACAGCATCCGTCACAACCTCTCCCTCAACGAGTGCTTCGTCAAGGTGCCCCGCGACGACAAGAAGCCGGGCAAGGGCAGCTACTGGACCCTGGACCCCGACTCCTACAACATGTTCGAGAACGGCAGCTTCCTGCGCCGCCGGAGACGCTTCAAGAAGAAGGACGTCTCCAAGGAGAAGGAGGAGGCCCGGGAACGGCTGCTGAAGGAGCAGCCCAAGCCCCCCGGGCTGCCCGGCGCCGACCTCCCCAAGGAAGCCTCCTCCTCCTCTTCCTCTTCCTCCGCCTCGGCGCCGGCCTCCGAGAAGAAGGTGGTCATCAAGAGCGAGACGGCGTCCCCCGAGCTGCCGGTGATCACCAAGGTGGAGACGCTGAGCCCGGCCAGCGGCGGGGCCCTGCGGGACAGCCCCCGCAGCGCCGCCTCCCCCCCCGCCGCCGCCTCCCCCGAGGGCTCTCTGCCCGAGCATCACCCCGCCGGCAACGGGCTACCGGGCTTCAGCGTGGAGAGCATCATGACCCTGCGGACTTCCCCCGCGGGGGATCTCAGCCCGGTGAGTGCCGCCTCGGGCAGGACGGGCGCCGGTATGCCGCTGGGCTACCCAGCGGGGCAACCGTCGGGCTACAGCGCGGCGTGCAGCCAGGCCCTGGACACTAGTGGGAGCTACCACTGCAGCATGCGGGCCATGAGCCTCTACAGCGGCGAGAGGCCGGGCCACATGTGCGTGCCCCCCGCACCGCTGGAGGAGGGTCTGGCCGAGCATCCCACCGGCGCCCCGTCGCCCCTCGGCACCCTGAGCCTGCCCTCGGGGCAGGAGGGTGGGCTGGGGACCGGGCATCACCCCCACGGCGGAGGCGGGGGCGGCGGGGCGGCGGCGGGGGGGCAACCCACCGCCTCCTGGTACCTCAACCACGGGGCTGAGCTGAGCCACCTGCCCGGGCACGCTTTTGGCTCCCAACAGCAGACTTTTCCCAACGTCCGGGAAATGTTCACCTCGCACCGGCTGGGGATGGAGAGCGCCTCGCTCAGCGACCACCAGGTGAGCAGCAACTCCGCCTGTCAGATCCCCTACAGATCCGCGCCCTCCCTATACCGCCACGCCGCCCCCTACTCCTACGACTGCACTAAGTACTGAGTAGCCGCGACCCCCATCCCCACTCCCCCCATCCCCACCCCCCCTGTACAGGGCCATCTGCCAAACAAAAATTTAAAAAAAAAATTATTATTAAAGAAAAAAAAAAGATCAGGAGAAATAAAACCACCCCAAAAGCTTCAGACGGAGGAAAACAAAAATAACAATTAAAACAAAACAAAACAAAAAAAAATTGACAGCTTCCCCGTGGACCCGGGGGCCACAGAGTTTGTAGATCCCAAGCCCCGTTTCGGGCCTCCTTAACTTCCAGGCGAGTAAATTCCACTTGAAAAGGGGGATCTCTCCTAAAATAATAATAATAATTAAAGAAAAATCCTAAAAAAAAGAGAAAGGAATAATTCTATATATATATGTCTATCTAAAAGTGGCAATTTTTATATGCTAAAGTATAGGGGGTCTCAGAAAAAAATAAGTTATGGACCAATATCGCAACAACCATTTATACGTTTTTAAAAGAAAAAAAAAGTATATAAATATATATATATAAATATATGTCCTGGGTATTTTTAAAGTTCTCTGTTGTACTGTAAAAAAAAAAAAAGTGTGGATTTCAAATCAGGCTGATTTTCAGAGCCATTAATATAATATTTAAAGTTGAGTTCACTGGATTATTTTTGTCTCGCCCAACGATTCCTAACGTCCAAATTAATGACAAGTGATTTCTTCTTCTGTGTACAATTATGCAATAGAGTTTCTTTCGTTTTAGAGCTGTTCTTTTCGCAAGATGAGGAAATAATTTATTTTTTGCTGGTGGATTTTTTTTTTGAAAGGAAAAGAAAAAGACAAAGTATCTGATACTTTTTTTATTATTATTTACGACGTGTGATGTTTTGTATAATAGATTTCATCTTGACCATTCCTAAGGACTATTTGCTTTAACCTGCTTCAAAGTTCGTTTGTCTTATGTGGTCCTAATTGTTGTACTTACCTTAAAATAAATCCATGCTGTTTTTTTCTGCTCCAAGTCTGGCGCTTGTCTGTGTATATACGTGTTTTTGTTGCATATTTTTTTTTTTCCCCCTCCCTTCACCTTTCCTTCATTCGGAAAACTGGTTGTTTTTAAAACAAAATCGTTTTCCTGGAGTTTAAAGATTTCTTATTATTTCTTTGATCAAAGGTTTAGTTCACGTGGGGAGCTGGAAATTCTACATCTGCGGGGGGGAGTGGGGGGGACACGAATAAGGCACGGCGGGGGCTGCCGGGTCTGAGCACCGGCGCTCTCCCTCAATCCCAAATCCTTGGCCAGCTTGAAATTTGGGGAAATTTTCCAGGCCTCCGATGGGGAAGACGGGGTGGTGGTGGTGGGGGAATTTCTGCTTCTCTTGCCCCGTCCCTGCCAGCGCAGGCCTTGCGCGGTGCTTCGCCTGTCTCAGCGCCCGGAGCCGCCTCTTTCCACGACAGAAAACAAACAAAAATACCCCCC
>RSEF01000011.1:21276918-21300706 GCA_003993805.1 Himantopus leucocephalus | reverse complement strand
CCCCCCCGCGCCCTCGGAGCCGCTCGGAGCGCTGCTGCCGGGCGGAGAACGCAGAGAGCTCCGGCGATGCCGCCGGCAGGAGGGGGACAGCAGGCAGCACATGAGCTGGGAAGAAGGAGCAGACAGAAAAGCCGCATCCCCGCCTCCGAGGATTTCCTACCGCGAAGAGGAAGAGAAGAGGGGGAAACAAGGAGGAAGCAAGAATTTTACTGGGGGAGGGAGCTCGGGGAGTGAGCGGGAGCCCGTGTGCCTGCCTCCTGCCGTACACGCGAGTATTTATTGTTTTAATAATCCGTGCTTGGAGGGTCCCAAGGAGAGGGGGACTCCCCGAGGTGGGGAGAGGAAGGGGTTGCGGGGGGGGGAGGTGTTGCCCTGAGGATGCGCGGGGCGGGTTAGGACAGCCGGGCTCTGCCCCAGCCCTCCCCGGGGGGGCTGCCCGGGAGTGCTGGTCCCCAGTATCGAGATGAGAGGAGCCTTCCCCCTCCCCAAACCCTTCTTTTGCCTCCTTTTTTTTTTTTTTTTTCCCCGCTGGNGCACTTTTATTGATTTGGGGCTTTACTGCATTTGTGGCACGCACTATGGATGGGGTCCCGCGGCTCCCGGGGCCGGCGGGTGTGTGCGCCCCGGGGACAGGGGATGCGGCAGTACCGGCAAGGGCGGTGTTAGAGGCGTGGGTTTCCCTTTCCCTGCGTGGGACCAGCCTCTGAGAGGGGAGACCCCCCCCACGCCCGCCCGAGAAGCCACCTCCCTCCGCACCCCGGCTGGATTTCCCAGGCTCGCATGGCGGCTTGAAGCCTTTAGGACTCGTCTGCGGCTCCACAGCCAGAGCGCTGGATTTTACCCCGGGGGTGCAACCCCTTCTCCCGATAGTATACTGGGAGAACGGCAGGACGGGAGCAGAAGTGGGCGAGAAACCCCACGGCTACAGGGGAGCTTGCAGGGAGGGCTGGGGAGGGGGGGCATCGCCAGGACCGGGCGGTGCGGGGGGGACACCCCGCAGCCCGGCTTTTACCTCTTCCCCCGCCAGGTAAAAAACCCACCACGGTGGTGGGAGCTGCACTGATGGGCTATTTCTCTCTGAAGGAGGAAGGGATCCGCCTCAGGCCT
This sequence comes from Himantopus leucocephalus, assembly GCA_003993805.1. Classification (NCBI taxonomy): domain Eukaryota; kingdom Metazoa; phylum Chordata; class Aves; order Charadriiformes; family Recurvirostridae; genus Himantopus; species Himantopus leucocephalus. The sequence continues at coordinate 21,299,599 of RSEF01000011.1, read as the reverse complement.
CCTCTTCCCTCCCCCGGAGAAGTGATGCTCCACGGAACAGGGTCCCCTCGGGGGTCTAACGCAGGTCTGAGCCGCTGGGGGGCTGGGGAAAGAGCCGACACCTCCAACTGCATCGGAATCCCTCGGGGCCTCGGATTAAAGCTGTTACATCAGTAAATTTTTTTTTAAAAAAATATCCAACAACACAAAACACAGCCCCAAACCTGGACGTTTATACAGAAAAAGAGCATCACAAATTCCTAATGTAAGCACCGGCCAGCTGTGTGCACTTGTAAAGTTGTTATAATCCCCCTCCTTGTTATAAACAGGAAAGTACATAATATAAAGCAACAGGCCCGCATTCACAAATACTGACTCGCCTCCCCGCGCCTGCCAAATTCCCCTTTTATGAAGCTCGCTGCAGCCCCGGGAGTCTCCCCCGGCGCAGCCCTGCCTGCTCGGGGCTGAGCCGGGGGCTGAGCCGGGCGCTCGCCCTCCGCCCGCTCCCGGGTGGCCCGTCGCGACAAGGTCGGGGGGGGGGGGGANNGGGCGGGGGGGGGGGGGACACCCACGACAAAGCCGGGCCCGGCCGCGGCTCGGAGCCGGGTCCCCACCTGGACACCCACCCCCCCGCTCCGGACTCCAGACAGTCCCTTCCTCCCCGTCGCGGCGCTGCCTCCTCCTCTCATCCATCCCTTTCTCTTCCAGTCTTTCAATTTTTCAATTTTTAATTTTTGTTGTTGTTTGTTGTTGTTGTTTAATGCCCCATTTTTCCTGCGGGGATCCTCGCCCGCTGCTCCCCGAGCTCCAGCAGTGTACATCCTGCTCTGCTGTGTGTGCTTACAGCGTCAAAGGGTGGACGTGATATTTCAAACATCAGATCAGTGCGTTTATATATTGGGTGCCCGGAAATTTTTCCAAATAAACACAGCTTGATTCGACTTGGGTGGGCAGACTTATCAACAGACTAATTCTATAAACAAATGAAGGAATAACCCGGAGACCATTGGCTGGTACCAGCGAGACACGTGGAGAGAGCTCGGAGTTTTGTAGCAATGAAATTTTAATTAATGTGGGTGGGCTGAGAACACAAACGACTGTTTATCAGAGACAATTTATTTTCCAGTGCTAAGTCAACATATAATAGCAAACTTACAACAATTATTTAACTTTTTTTTTTCTCCTTTTTTTTTTGTTGTTTTTAATTTGTCAAATTGACATGTAGTGATTGCATGTATAATCNCCTTCAGGCAGGGCTGGGATCTGAGCTCGCACAAATAGCTCCCCGGTGGACTCGTCCCAGGTTCCTGCCCTGCCCCGTCCCTTCGCTCGGCTCCGAGGGGGAAGACCCGGAGCTGAGAGCCCGCCGGCGATGAGCCACATCTACGGCAGCCACCTCTCCCCCATGGGCAGCCCCTCCATGGTGTACCTCCCGGCCGCCCTGGGCTTCGCCCCCAGCGCTGCCATCTCCCGCCAGGACCCCCCGCAGAAACCCCCCTACAGCTACATCGCCCTCATCGCCATGGCCATCAAAGAGGCTCCGGAGCAGAAGGTGACCCTCAGCGGCATCTACCAGTTCATCATGGACCGCTTCCCCTTCTATCACGACAACAAGCAGGGATGGCAGAACAGCATCCGCCACAACCTCTCCCTCAACGACTGCTTCGTCAAGGTGCCGCGGGAGAAGGGACGGCCCGGCAAGGGCAGCTACTGGACCCTGGACCCCCGCTGCCTGGACATGTTCGAGAACGGCAACTACCGCCGGAGGAAGAGGAAGCCCAAAGCCCCGGGGCCACCGGAGGCGAAGGGCGGCGCGGCCCCCGCCGACGGCGGGCAAGCGGCGCCTCCCGCCCGCCCCGACGAGCCCAAGAGGGCCAAGGGAAGGGCGGCGGCGGGGGGGGACTCGGGCGACGAGGGGGTCCCCAGGCCGGGCGGGGGGGAAGCGGCTCCCCCCGGCGCCCCGGTCCCCGCCGCGCCCCGGCCGCCCGCCGCCGCCGCCGCCGCCCCGCCGCACAAGAGCGGCCCGCGGGGCCGCAGCTTCAGCATCGAGAGCATCCTCGCCCAGGGGCTGCGGCAGCCGCCCCCCGGGGCAGCCCCCAAGGCGGCTCGGGAGAGCCCGGTTGGTTGCCTCGGCGGCTCCCTGGTGGCCAGCGGTGGCTTCGGGCCGGCCCTCAACGCCTCCCTCATGCTCGACTCCCAGGTGCACGGGAGGCTTTACCACATCGGCATCCCCTTCCTCTCCTGCTTCCCTCTCCACTTCTCCGAGGCGGTATTTAATTTCCAGTAGTTGCCCCGTAATTATACCCCCCCCTGTCCCCCATCCCCCGTCCCCTGTCCCCCCGCCCAGGGTCGCTGCTCCGGGGGTGCGATGGGAGGGAGAGACCGGACTCAGACCTCACCAAGCGGGTAAAGACCAAACCACCCCCCCCCCCCNTAAAAGATGACTCAGGATTTCAGGGCATTTTCAAGGCACGTCTTGCTGCGGAGCTCTCTTTAGCCATTGCCTCCCACCCCTACCAGATCGACTTTCCAAGGTAAACCGGCTTGCTTTTCCCGTGGGGTGGTGGAGGTACAGAGGTAGGCAGCAGGGGAGGGGGGTGTCCCATACTGGCCTCCAAGCCCCGTGGGGTTTGCTCCGCACCTTTAGTCTTTGCATCCCTCAGGTTTCTCAGACCTGGTTTCTGCCAAGCCCTTCGGGTCTCCGGTTTTCTTCTTTTTCTTTTTTTTTTTTTTTCCTTTTGAAAACCAAAACCGCCTCTTCCATCCCTGCGGGAGGAGGCTGAGTTTTGTTTTGCCATTAATACCCACTGGTGCCTGCACATAATAATTCCTGATATTGCCCTACCGGCCCAGTCCTCCAAGTGGGTAAAAGGCAGGTAACCGGAGCTGAAATAAGGGCAGACCAAACAATCCAGGCTCATTCTGCACCATCCTGCTTGCTTTTGACTCAGCACTGTATATAATTCATGGCGTTAACGCAAGCCGGTTTCCTGCCTAGCACTTGTGCTTCTCGAGTATCGTGATAGCGTTTCTGTCTCACTGATGTGGCCTGAGAGAGGGGGATGGACGAGCGGACACGTTGTGAACGTGGGGATGCGGCCGGTTTCCATGTCTTGCTGGGATCAGTTGCTTCTGACCAAAAAAGACTGAAGCAGGGTTGTGGAGGCTGGTCTTGGTGTTTTGAAGTAGTTGTGTTAACAACCCGGACAACTACCAGGAGAAAAAAAAAAAAGACATCAGCTATGTTTTTAAAGTTTTCTTTTTTCTTAAAGAAGGAAGAATCCAGACTCATTACAAACAATCAGGAATATTTCTTCTTTTTTTTTTTTTTTTCCATAAATAGAGGCTTTTTGTATATTAGCGGATAAATGCCATTTTGGGAAAAAAAAATCTATATTCTCAATTTTCTTTATGAAACCAAACCTATATCCAATAAAAGTATTTTGTTCAGGACTGTGGCTGATGCGTTGTAAAACACCCCTGGGCTCGTGCATCCTTGAAGGCCGAGGAGCGGGACCTGCTGCCGGATGCAGCAGCGAGCTCTGGTGCAAACATCCTGGTGATGGCATGATGGACCACACTGCCAGGAAAGGTAAAAAGTGGGAGAGGCTAAAAATAGGGGCCTGGGAATTTACTCGTTCCTTGCGACTGAGATAATGTTTCCCAAAATGATTCTGTTTCTCCTTCCCTCCCCTTCCTCCATCCCACTCCATCTCACTAGCAAAGCCTGTCCTTAAATTAGCACCTGGACTATTGGAAATCTGGGTTTCTCAGGTGAGTTGGGATTCAGCTTTTGCAGAGGATGGCCGGCATCAAACTGCCTTGACATCTGGACCAGGAGCCGAGAGGAGCTCGTTTCAACACAAGGCAAAGAGCTCTCACGTGGGGAAGTACAGAAAACCTCCAAAAGATGGGAACTGATGATGAGTTTCCAAAAAGAAAGATGCTCATGGGCGGATCCCTGGATAGGCAGAGCTACAGCTGCTCACTGTGAAAAGAGAGAATAAAAAAGGAGGCGTCAGCTTTTTATATACATCTGCAAGATAGACTTTATTTAAATAAAATCTCTTACATGTTTCCTATTTCTGACAATTCCTCTTTGAATATCTGTTGCGTGCATTCTTTAAAGCTATGGCACCAGATTAAAAAAAACAAAACCCACTGGTAAAAGTGAAGGTGTCACTGCCCAGTAAAGCCCCGTGTCCCCCCACCATACTCTACAAGGCTGGGCAAGCGCTGAGAGGATGAATGCTCCCTGCGTGAAATCCTGTGTCCCTACAGTGCCACTCCCGTGTGTAATGCAAGACAGGTATCACAGCAAGTTAAATAAGAGGCCACCTTGCCAGGAGGTTTCTGCTCAAAGCTTGGGGCTGACATCACCAGTCTTTCTGGAGTCGGCGTGGTAACATCACTCACGGGAAGCTGCAGGGGTAGGGAAAAGATCCAGTTTAGTTCTTGCCCGGCAGGGACCTCAAATCGTCTCTTCACCCCCAGCTGCTCGCATGTGCGAGGACTTGGGCACGCGTGTGAAACGGGTCGCTGTCAAGCTGTAGCGCTGGTTCCCACAGGTGGGAACCCTGCATCCCTGGTCTCCCTGCAGCCTGGCCCACGGAATGGTTTTGCCCCCAGAAAGTGGTTGTTTATGCTCTCAGTCACAAGGTGGTTTGTTCCCAGAAAAAAAAAACAACAACCTTTTTGCTTCTTTAATAACCTTCCCCTGAAGGAGCTGTGGGTGTTCCCGTCAGGCTCGGGGAGAGCTGTGCAGGGCACGGACCGGTGCCGAGCTGCCTCACCATCCCAGGGTGTCTGCGCGTGTCCCGCAGGTGCTGGCAAGCAGATGCTGCCAGTGAGGGCGAGCGCTTGCTTCTGCATGCACGGAGCGTGAGGACAGCCCCACACAAAGAAAAATCCACTAAATCCGCCCCCAAAGGAGTTTTAACCTCTGTCTTCAGGCTCCTCGGCTTCCCTTTCTCCTCACTCGGCATCCCAGCTGTGACCCCCCGGTTTTGGCACCTCTCAGCTCCTATTCCAGCTCCCAGAGTAGCTTTTTTGGACCCCAAAATCAGGTTTTTACTCCTTTCCTGCTTGTCTAGGTGCACCCCCTCCACCTCAGGGCCCTTTCTGTACGAGGGCAGTTTTTAGCAGCAGGTTCTGGTCAAAAAAAAAAAAAAAAAAAAATAATAATCAAATCAANTACATCAGGATTGCAGTTTGATCTGTACACGATGTATATTTTCATCACAGGCGCATTTTTTTTTGAGATGTAACTTTTTCTATGCAATGGGAATTCATTTTTTGTGCCGCTTTGCTCACGGTGACGTTTGATTTTCTTTCTGTTTTGTTGTAGTGGAGTGGGACCAAGTGCAGCCGCAGTATTTAAAAGCCACACCGGGCCCGATTTTGCTTTCGCTTGGGAGAGTAAAATTAGTAGACTTAACACATTCCGCACAAAAGCGACACTAACTCGAACGAACTCAGAACCAAGTGAATAGTTATGAATGGCAATTTGGAATTAATTGGGATCAGGCCATTGATGTAACTTGCAGGGGATGAATACCAAGGAAAAGGGTCTTATTGCCAACATGCAGAATGACTAACCGCGCACGGCTTTTGCACGTCATCTGTTTATATATAGAGGAGAAGAAGTAATGGTACAATAAAAACAGCAGTGCTTTGGTGCGGAGAAATAATTGTGCGCGGCAGTACAGCAGTACCTGCCTTTTGGATGTAACTGAGCATCCTTTAATCCTCTTTACGTCACGTGAATTTTGGTGCTGGGCAGCACGGGACAGACAACGCGTCGCACGAATACGAAGGACCTGACAAGCTGCAAATAATCGACGCCAGTGGTTTCACACCTGTTTCACAACCCAAAAAAGCAGCTGCCAAACACAAAACTGCCACCCAGTATTTAACTCATCCCTGGAATCTTCCCCCTCCCGGCTTTCCCAACCTCGCGGGGCTGGCTATAAACACAAGGCTGAAATACTGTGAAGAAATGTAGAAAATAGCCTATGATGCAGTATAAACAGCATACTTCTTGTGTGGGCGATATATATGCCTTTCCGTTCCACTGGAGAGGAATGACCTCTCCCAACCGAGCAAGGTCTCACATCTCCGAGGTCTGCAGCCAATTTTAACTCATAGGAGCAGAGAAGAGCACGCAGTGGAAGAAGCTCACAGCGGAGTCGTTAGGTTCACGGAGCAGCTTTGCTCCAAACACAGGTTTCCTATGGGAGGAACTGAAAGTTTGGCATATTAAAATAATTCAGGAATTTAATTTCTCATAAATGGGGCTTCCAGTCTTTAAATATGCTCCGTGTGTGTTCTCTTTAAGTTGGCCCCATAGCATATTAAAAAAAAAAACAAAACAAAACCCGAGTATTTATACATGAGCAGGAGCCACTTTCAGGACTTGTCACTCAAAGTGCATGGCTGGCCGTGTCTGATTTCAAGGTGACATAACTCCAAGGGACTTTGTGACCACTTCTGCTTCCCCCCCTCCCTCTTTTAATAGTTACTTTCAGCAGTTATCCTTTACCAAGGAAGACACATAATGGAGAGAGCATCCTTTTCCACACCAAAACCCACTGGATTCCTGCTAATTGCTCCTAAGCCTGGCGTGAGGAGCAGCCAATTCCCAAAATTCTGCCAATTCTGCCCCCCAAAAAAGGGGCAGAAGGATCTGCTTCATTACTCGATTCACAGCCCCGCACGCCCAGAAAAAGGGTCTCCTGGGAGACAGCATTTTGGATATTAAACAGGTCACATATTTGATTTTAAATGAAAAAGCGAGAAGACAAGATCACAGAATTAGAGAAGTTACAGATGGAAAAGGTCTACGAGGTTATGCAATCCATCAGTCTGGACATTGCATAATTGCTCCCCACAGTATATTTTTAGTGCTTCATCCAGACAAATCATTAAGTGCTTTAAAATGGGCCAGATTCCTCAAACGCAATGCGTGCTAAGTCACAGCTGATTTCACTGAGGCTCGTAGCTTGAAGTGTCTAACAAGATACCAGAAGAGAGTTTTGCTTGGTCAGGGAGAACAGAATGGACTCTTCCAGAAAGAAATACGGGTCTGATTCGATGTTCCTCACAGGAATCTTTCCTTAATTGGCCGAATTAGATCTCTTAAATCCCATTTTCAGGTTATACTGAATAATACATTATTACTTATTCAGATGTTCGCTTAGGCCAAAGTAAAACATTGTTAATGTTCATGTGAACGCAATTTGTTTTAAGCCAGCTTCAAAGCCGGTTCAGTAAAGCGTAAAGAATGTTTATTTAAAATGTAGTTGCTAAATTTAGCATGAGCTTGGTTAGCCTAAATCTTAGCGACATTTTTAGAGAGCACATTGCGAATCAGGAATGCACGGAGAAATAAATAAACTTTCCCACATTTTTGGAAATCGAGTAAGAATTTGCGAGTTATTTCTTGCACAGGCAATTTCTGTGGATTGGAAAGCATTATGAATAATGCCAATTCACCACTAAACAGACAGTTTAAAACACAATGCTAATAATTTTCACTGCAATTTCATTTCAAATGGCGCTCCCTCAAGGAGGAAACAACACTATTAGCAGTCAGCTATTGTTACAGAAATTACGCAGAGCATCACCATGCTTCAATATTTACTCAAGCTCTTTGCGAAGCACCAAAGAGCTCCACGGAGCTGCGGTTGGACACAAGCCACGTTCAAACCCCTGCAAGGGAAGTCTTACGTTTGAATTAGGTGCCGTGCTCTTCCTAGTGACCACAATACTGGATTTTACACCCAACCCTTGCACATTGATGGAAGTCCTCTGGCCGAGCCCTGAGCTGGGTTAGACGCCGGTCTGTCATTTAGACAGAAGGCAAATGATTTTAAGCTTTTCCTTTCTGCCAGCATCACCTTCCTGAGTTTACCCAGGTAAAAGAGGCGCGTTTGGACCATCTTTACGTTAAGTGACGTTGCCTCAGAGAAACAGGCAAAGATAAGCAGACTTGCGATGGTAAGCGGTTAAAAGTTCTCTTTGATCGGGTCAGTATCGGAGGGCTGGAGCCTGGAAACGATGCTCAGTTTTCATCACCTCCCTCCACCCTTTCCATCCTTCGGTTGGTGCGAGTGTAATACCTGTTTCAGCTTCTAAGGTGGGAGGATTACAGCTGTACCGCTCGTAGGACTACAAGACAAAAGGGATGTGGCCAAGTGTCCCCCGGTGTCAAAGACACCTGTGGACTTTGGTGGGACTGGGATCAGCTCCTCACCAAGCAGACAGGTGAAACAAGGGGAAGAAAACACTGAGGGTCCTTCTTTTTTTTTTTCCTCTCCAAAGACAGGGCTCCACCACTTCCACTGGTTTTAGGCAGCTTCAAGCATCTACGTCCTGATCTGACGTGCCGTGACTCAGCTCTACAGGCAAGCGCCAAGTCCCACCTGTAGACCCATCCTCCCCGGCCACCTCGGATCTCCCTCGGCTCTTCAGAGGAGGCTTTGCAAATACAGTGGCCCAACACACTAATTCCTGAATCTGCAGTGAGGTGGACTCCTTAATTCTTCACTACCTATCTTCAATTGCTTATTAAGTCGCTGTTTTCATTAGAAAAGCAATATGTAATAATAGTTGTTAAAATAATTGTATTTCTGTTTTTACATCTGTAAAGATTAAGTTAAACAGTATGAAGCCCATTAAACTATTTCATGTCATGCTGCCATAAATTTCCTCCATTCCCATTGCTACTATTATTCCAGAGTAAACTCTGAGATCAAGCTGCTGCCACAGAGAGTTATTTATAGGAGCTCATTCATCAATAAAAACTTCAAAAGAAATCTGTTACTCTTCTATTGGGAAGCCAAAGAAAACTAACATAAAGACAACCCTGTTAAGAAACAAAGCTAAGGAGAGCACAAGACATTTAGTTAAGGAAAATCCTGATTTCTAACAAATACCATGCAAGAAAGGGAGGAGGGGAAAAAAAAAAAAAGATAGCTGGCAACGTGAATCCTTTAAAGTTATTTCATTCTCATTGGATGGTTAAAATAAACTGTTAAACAGTTGTATTTGTACTGGCTCAGCCCCCTCATTAGGCTCGTGTGATGGATTTGTGATCTCACAGTGCGTAAGGAGCTCTTCATCTCTTGCAAAAGCTGGCGTTGTCTTTCCATTCGTCTCCGCTGCTCGTACACCCGCCCATCAGAGACCTAATGAGCGAGATGCTGAGTAGGCAACTGATAGCATCTACCTCCCTAAAGGCAGGTATATAGAATAGCAAAAGGTTATATTTCGTCATCCTTATTCTCTCTTACTGTACCTTCTTCTGTACTTCTGAGCTGTGCAGCATTGGCTTTGACAGTAGGTTAGTCCTGCAGAAACTTAAATGTATGAGGGGTCTAGCGCTGTGTTTTCCCATACCAACACCCACTGCCCGTACCTGCACCGCTCCGCACACAACAGATCAGGTCTTTTTTTCTAGCAGGATCATTTGGAGCCACATCACTTCAAGACATTTCATTTATATCATAGCAATTAACCATAATTTGACAAATAATCTCTTTTTTTGTCCCTGTCTCACTAAGAGCTCCAATGTGAGTGAGATCTTCCCGGAGGCCTTTGCAGGAACAGTGACTCAGTGATCAACCACATCATGGTAACAGCATCCTCCAACTGTTTTTTTTTTTGTTTTTGAGCTCAGCGGACAAACTCACTTGTTTCCATCACAAGTATCTGAGTCCTGAAGGCAATGCGGACCTCAAGCTCCTGGTATACATCACATAAAATATCATAACTGCATCTCCAAACACGAAAGCACAGAGGTGAGGTTGCTGTTTCCCAGAGATCTCTTTCCAACTCCACCATTACTCCTGCAAACCTAGGCAGGGCACTTTGCACGGGATTCATCTCAATCAACACCAGTCAAGTAACAACTCAGTACCTGGTCTATGCTGGCCATCAGGACTGTCTCCAGAATCGACCAGGAGAGCAAAGCACCTCCAGAGAGCTGAACTTCCAACCACCCGAGGCACTAGCTTTAGGGTGGGTGAAATCACCCTCTGATTACATATGGAGCAGCTGGATAAGGTCGGTGCTTTAGAGCATTAGGGGAGGTGAAATCCACCTGCGGCAGATTGCTTCTTCCAGACTAGCTGTCAGCTTGGTTGGAAAATGCAACGTTTGCCTAAACGGAGTCCTCTCTAAACTCGCCCAAAAGGCTCCTTTTATTTTCCTTACAAGCTGTTCTTGGTTGGGTTGTGCTGCAGTGGAGGTCAGACATCACTGCTTTCTTTCCACGGAGGATTTAGAGCAGGAACTCCCAAAGGGACAACTAGTGATGTGACTTTAAAAGTAGCTCGGTAGTTGCTTCCCCAAGCAGAGGTACTAGATAAAGAAATTTGCAAAGACTCATCAATTTATGGGCCAAATAAATCTCTTTCCCCGTGAGACCTGAAAACATTACCCTCACTTTTGTCCATCTTATGCTTCGCTCCTGTATCCAGTTTTGCCCTGATATGATTACAGTCATTCAAAAAACTGGGAGAGCCCAGTCAGTCATGTTGACTCAATTACGCCAAGGAGAAAAGTTTTTATACATTTCTACAGCTTGTATTCAGAATTCTTCTAAACACTGTGGACACAATGGTTATTAATAAACATGAAATGTCTCTGTATACAAACCAGATTTATTCCAATTTAACCGTACCTACTGTTAAATGTAATTGCTTTGTTATGAAAAGGGCAAAGAGAAGCCCTTAATTGTTGTGTCTGGTTTCAGGTTAGACCCTACATTAATTCTAAGTAACAATAACAGCAATTGTGACCCACTTCTTACCGGGTATTTTTCATTGATTTCTCCTAAAGTGCTTTGCAGGGAAGGTCAGTAGAAAGCCCCATTGTAAACATGGGGAAATCTCCCGATTATTTGTTTTGGATGGCTGTAGAGGAAATTGCATATGCTTTCATGGAAAAAAAAAAATCCTCTATTATTATCCTCTGTCCTAAGAGGGGGGGAAAAAAGCCTGGTGACTGTGATCCTATGCTAAATTATTCTAAAGTAAATTCCTGGCAAACCAAATTAAACCAGATGACTCTGGATTTAATGAGGGTAAATAGTAACAGACTACGTTAAAGCTTAAAACAGGGCACCTAGCTGCTCTGCGCTTCTTTGCAGCATGATGGGTCTCTTGAAACCTTTGATTGAGCAGTTTTATTCTCTTAACTTATTTCAGAGATATTTTACTTATGGCTTGGACATCAGTAGGAAACTGCAGGTCAGCTGTTAGCAAAACAAAGCGGAAAAAACCTGTAGCTGTAGTTTATATAAAATGAAGAAAATAATTGCGTTCAGAGTGTGAAATGCAATCATGCAGCAAAGCGTGCAAAAATACCTTTGTCTGATACGGCTTGTGGCTGAACAGAGACAGCCCAAGACCAGACTGAGATGTGAGTTAGACCTTTGAAGTCTCATGGACTAATTCTTTTTGTATCCAGATACGACTGGAAAAAACCCCAAACAAACTAAAGCTCCTGACAGAGGGAAAATCATACATTTTAATTAGAAATGGCTCTTAGAGAACTGAGAGATCAGGTGTTTGCAGGGTGCGTGCAAACTGCAGAATCCCAGCTTCGGTGCAGAGCAAGCAACTACCCACTTAAATGCATTGACAGGAAAGGACCAGGAGTTGTGTTGGAGGTCCTTTCCCACCACTCCAGATGTGGGGCTGGGGTCCTGGCCATAGAAGCTCCTGCTGGTTTGATTTCCTTGGGGCCAAGGGCCAAGAGGAGCAATAGGGAGCGTTTGGAGGGGGAGTCTGTCTCTCCCTGTCTCAGGTTTTGTCTGGGCAGGCATCTAACGGGGCTTTGTTGCATTGTCCGACCAGCCTTGCTCTTTTGTTAAGTCTTTAATCAAGACAGGACTAGTCATCCTCCACCCTGGTGGCTCGGCAAATTTTGAAGACCTGTTGGCCTTTCCTTGAGTTTCTGAAGGTGTAGGCATGTTGTGAGAAAAGTTCCTGCAGAAGCTGGAGGGTGGGAGGCTTCATCCCCATTCTCGCTCTTTAGCAGGACCACCTGGTGTAGGGCATTTGTGCAGGGTCTCCAAGGGCTCAGCAGCCTGGACAAGTGGTCACTGCCCACAGGTACTCACAAACCAGTTGTGCAGCAGTGGCTCCAACGCCGCTTGGTACGTCAGACCGACGTGAATGGTGCATGTGTTGCCTGAGGTGTGACTTCTGGTTCTCTTTGACTCTGCTTTGCTTCCATCCCAGAGAGAACCATTTAGCCTCCATCCTTCGTATGCAATATAAACAGATGCGCTGGTGCACAACACGCGCGTGAGCTACCCGACCCTGCCCCACTCCAGGAAGAAAAAATAATCTTTTTTCTCTCTACTCAGATGGCTTTAAGGAATCACTTCTGCACCAAAACCTGCTTGTCTATCCAACCATAATGAACAATAAGTGACTCCATGACCTTTTCCAGTCGCTCATTGAGGTTTCCATGCTAGGACATTAGCATTAAGTCTCCAAATGAGGTATACTGCCTCCGCTCTCACGCTTGTATATTTTTGCTCCTTACTTTAAAAGTGATCGCCTTCTCTTCCATTAATAAAGTAAACCAATAGGGAAAAAATATCTTTCAAATGTCTAAGAAATTAAGTTTCTCCTTGAGTGTGTTAAGCTACAGAGGAAACATGAAGAATCAACTTTGACACACATGACAAATATTGAAAGGGAGCTAAAGCTAAAAGGCAACTCCTTGAAGACTTTGGATCATTAAGAAAGTACACGAATGGGTTGAAATTCTTGAAAGAAAACCTATCCCAGCCTTACTTGGTTGGATCAGTGCCAGGGCTGCGTGTTTGCCTCCCAAACTCTACCACAGTAATGATGTCTAAGGGAAAATCCACCTCCTCTTATTTCCTAAGGTTGGGAAGGATGTGTGAGCCGGTGAACTGGGGGTTCCCGTGCGTTCGTTTGTGTGTGCGTGCAGTGCTTACAGCGGCATCTCTGAACCCATAGGTCCTGGCTCACTTTGCCCCAGTGAGGGTAACACCAGCAGCTCTGTTTTGGCCCCAGGGACCACTGCCGGGGAGCCAGGCTGGGCTGCGCGGACCTTTCCCAGGCTGAGCTCCTCGCTGGATTGCATTGCGTCTGTTGAAAAGTGCTCGGATGCAAAACCAAGGTCATGGCCGCACAGAGCCCTGTGCAAATCTGGGCAGTCCTGCATATGTGACACCGAGATGTGGATGTGGCACTGCATGCAGCCAGGGCCGTATCATCGGATGATACCCCCTGCTTTTAAAAGAGTGGCTCACCCTGGCATTGAAGGTGAAGTCACCCCACCTTCTGTCAAGGGCAGCTACACCCTACCCCCATCCTCAGCTAATGGGGGAATCGTTTGGGTCCTGTGAGCAGTGCATCTCTCCTGGGTGGCCTGAGAACAGCCTGGCTCCTCTCCATCAGCTCTCTCTGGCTTAGGCATGGCGGCAGGCGTAGGAGTGGAGCCCCAAGTGTGATGTCTGATCCAGAGGGTGACCTTATGGACCACGGAAAGTTCACATGTGAAATATTTGAGACCGCTTGTCTTCCTGTGTCTCCGCAAAGCTCTCACACAAAGAGTCCTGTGTCCCGGGCTCCACGCAACACCCCAACAACAATTAGGTGACTCAGCTCCCCCGGCACGGAGGTACGCACCCGGCTGAGCGGACCACACTCGGCTCTGCAAGGAGAGGGCGAGGGGAGGTTATTCGGGGCAGCGGGTTTAAGGGTGGTTTGGTGTGGGCTCTCCACAGAGAGGTCCATGCGCCTCGCGGCAGAGGGAGGGAGGTGGAGGACGGCGGAGCTGAGCTTTCCCATGGCGGTTGCAGCGATTGCAAGTCATCTCGCAAGATCGGGCTGCGTCTGTCCTGGCATTCAGGCTTTAAAACTCATTTCCAGCTAGTTTACTACAAATAGCCTGCACAGCCCTAGATGGGAAATATCCCAGGCTGGCGAGCTAACGTCTTGTGCTAGCTGCAATCTGCAAACTCTGAATTTCACAGCTGCGGTGAGACAGTATTTAAAATCTCAGAGACAGAAATGGCCCTCTGTAAAGCAGAAATTATAAGTTTTGGCCCCGTCTCTAACCTTTGGAGAGTTGCCCAGCTTCTGACAGTCTGTGATGATGTCTCTGTGGAGGAAATCCTACGCTGAAGAAAAGCATGTTGCTTTCTCCCAAAGTTATATTCTTTCTTTCATTCGGCCACCATAAAGGACACTTTGTCATCTTGACAGATCCTAAATATTCCCTCCTAATTTTACAGGAGGCAGATATGGGGACAAAAATTAAGGATTATTCAGGAGTCTTATTTATGGCTAAGGATATAAGGGATTTGAATGGGAATAACAATTAAACTTGAGAAAAAAATTCACACTACAGGTCACTGCAATCCCAACTTTTCCCCTTATGAACTCAAGCCGAGGAGTTTTTCTTCCCCTTTGTGATTTAGGCTTTGCTAAACTTCTCTGAAAATAGTTCATATATCATAGAGAAGAATTTCCATGGGGAACATAAATACATCCGTGGAAAGAAGGGAAAATTTTTCCTTGTCTCTGGGAATGGATGAGAAAGAAAGACAGTTGACGCCAAATATTAATGATGAGTGGAGGAATCCATCCAAAGGAGCGATCTATTGAGAATACTAAAACTATCCTAAAGTCACAGACATATAAAAATCTAGTATGGAACAATGACTTTTCCACTAATATAGGCTTAGATTCAAGAAAATATTTAAGCACATGCCTAAGTCGGTCCCTGTTCAGAACAGCCCTTAAGTGAATTGTTGAAGTTAACTTCAGCTTTACTGATGTGTTCTCCAGCTCTGTGGGTACCAGCTGGTGTTAAACACGCCTACAGTTAAGCACATGCTTAAGAACTGTCTGGAGAGGAGATGTTTTCTTCTAGTGGGACCATGTAACACATTTTTCAATTTCTTTGCTTCAGGACGAGTTTGTATTAAATCCATAGTTGAGGGGACATTGTTGAGGACACTCAGAGCTTACAGATTTTGTTCAATAGAGAAGGAAGTCAGATCAATCTCAAGGAAATACAAACCTCGTCATTCAAATAGTGGGTGACTTAATAAACTGATATATGTGCATAGGTCTGTTGCATATATGGATATATATGGACACATACATACCTGCAGATGTGCTGTGCTTCACAGGCTTCTCACTCACATCCAGAGGGTGACAGCCAAGGGTAATGATAGAGGGACATTAATAGCTGGTCTTTTCTGGTAAACACCTCTGCAAAATAGTGCCTTGGACTTGTGATCCCTTCACATAGAGGAGTGACTGGAGCCTCCCAAGCAACTGAGCGGGGCAGGGAAACATTCCTGCCTTCCCTTGCTGGATGGGAAAGCAGAGACACAGTCGTGTCGGCCATGCGTGGGCATGTTCAGGCAGATGTAAGCCCTTGTCCTGCTGCCTGCACGTACCCACGGCTGGCATGGTAGGTGCCATACACCCTCTGCGCTGTGCCCTGCTGGTGGGCAGCTGCTGGGTTGTGCTGCTGTCAATGCAACGTCCTTGCCATAGGCATTTAATCGCTCCCCTTTGCAGCCCACTTGCCAAGCTCCTGCCTTGCCATTTCCCACCTTAGAAGGCCACGACCTGCTCCTGAGTGCCTTCTGCCAAGTTTCACCGATGATCTCACGCGCTTGTGTGCGTTTGTCTCCATCCTCATGATGGGGAGGAAGCCGTCAGCTAGCGCAGGTGGTGTTCATACAAGACAACTTTAGACGTTAGCACTTCACTGCCTAATGTCGCACGAGATCCTGTTGATGATGAGCTGGGGCTAGATGTCAGCCACAAGGACATCGCTTTTGCATGCTGCAACGCGGTACAAGAATTACAAAGCAAAACACACAAGCCGTCCTCAAGCGATTGGATTTGACATAGCTGGATGAACAGTTTAATTGGGTTATTAACACATCTCCACACTGACATCAAGAGCGTTAAACGCTGTGTAAATAGACTGGGGCAAACGGCTCTGCCAATGTGCTGGAGGCGGGTGGGAACGCCTCTCCTGAGTCCTTCTGTGAGCCCTGTGGCTTGCCACTTGCTTTGCTCTTTGAAGCTGGGGCATCCCTTGGCTCCAAGGAGGGAGGCGCTGGGAAGGCAGGAGGCAAAACCACGGCTCTTTTCAGAGCTGTGTCAGGGTTAAGAGGAAGGTAGGGTAGGGTCCACCCCAGCCTCACCTGGCCTTGCTTCTGCAGAGCATCCTGGGAGACGTATTGAGGTATGCTAAATAGTCTAGAGACCACATGCCTGCCATAGTCTTCTTTGGTTTCATCCCCAGGAGGTTGGATTGGCTTCATAATTATCACCAATAAAGGCTGCTTCTGCACCCACTGGGGTTACCATCTCTGCTGGGATATCTCCTCCTTCTCTGCTAAGGACAAAAGCAAAGGGCTATCTGTCCAGACAGGGGTTTTGGGCCACTTTCTGTCCACGTGCACGGCGTTGTCCTGAGACAGTAGTTCCTCCACTGCCTTTGCTGTGAGACAGCGTCAACATTTGGGTGAAGCGACGTGGCTGTCACTCTGCAAACCTGTGCCTCATGTCCCGAGGGAGCAAGAGGATTAGCAAGGCACTTCAAAGCGTTGTGTAATTGCACTTTCACTCAACTCACATGGCTTTGTTTTCTTAATTTTTAAAAGAAATGTCAGGCGAGCCTCCAGGGACAGGCGAAAGGATCCCTCTCTTGGTGACAGGGGGTAAAACAGAGCCCGCGCGTTGTCCTCAGACTGGACAGGCTGCATCCAGGCTCATCTAGTGCCTGCGAAAGTGAGGGCAAATAAATCAGCTTTGGGTTTGGTCCCTTTGGTCTTTAGGACTTGCAGCAGTCGGCTCTCACTGCTGCTCTGCATTTGTGTGCTGGAGCTCCTCTCCCTGGCTGACTCAGCGGGTAAGAGCCACGTCTCCTGCATCCCCCTTCCCCTTCATCCACCCCACAGAGGGATGCTGTGGTGGACTCAAGGCAGTTTTCTGCTTCCCTGACCTCACATTTGGAGGTGGTGTCTCTCTTCTCTAAATTAGTTAAGCGAGTAAGACCCTTTAGTCTCTTTACCACGCTTCTTCAGAGCGATTGAAGCTTAGGACAGAGGACTCCCTCCGGAGGTCCCACCAGCAGCCGAACGATCGTTGCCCTCCCTGCCTGGACAGAAGAGGATTTAAAGCTTATAAATGCTTTGCTTCCACTTGAGAAGCCACCACACTAGAGAAGAAATCAGAGATAGGCGATGAATTCCGCTGGGTATTATCTCCTGGCACACTAATAGTGTCTGCCTTAGCAGCTTTGCTTCCCGGTGTAGCTGTAACCTCACTCTCCTCTGCAGAGATAGGCGCTCGCAGCAGCAGAGCACGCTGGTGCAGTCGTAAGCTGTTCATTTGTACACACCTTGGTTTTCACGCGTAACACAACTCGGATCATGGGATCCCTGATTTTGCACTCTGGTGCAGTAGGACTCGTGTTTTTGCAAGCTCTAGCACAGAAAACGAATCAACCGCCTTTGGAGAAAAGTTCCAGTCTCATCTTTAAAAGGTGCAGATTGTGCTGGAAATGGCAGTGGGGGATTTCACGCGGTTTGTAGCGAGGGAAAATTTGGATTGTGAAGTCAAATTCTCTCCAAGCACAGTCAACTTCTTCATGTGACCTTTTTCTTAATCAAGTCAACACTATCTTAAACTTTCCCTGTTTTTTCCTCCCCTCTTCAGCGCTGTGGAAAGGCTCTGACTGCTAGAAATCATCCTTTAACTTCGGTGATAGTTCATCTGCCAACTAGATACTGGCTCTGGGGATGTTCTCTTTTCCTTTATTTAATCAATCTTCTTTCTGGCAAGCGGACTTTGAAGAGAGAATGAGCTATTCACCGAGCAAAAATGAAACTGGTGCATCACAGAAGATAAATATTGGGAACTGGTTTATCTGGTTTGAAAGTAGGTTCTGATTTTCTTCCTCCCCCTGTTCCTGGCGAACTGTCTTCTCTGATGGCGCTCTGGGCTCTTCTCATCTTGGTTGGGACTTAGAAGTGCAGAAATTGAAAGCAAAAAACCCCGAAGAAAAACAAAGGAATGTTTTGAATGTTGAATCCTTTTGGTGTGATGCCAGCTGGAGGTGGTGGGTGAAGGCATGCGATTAAGCACGCTGCCTCGCTCGTCCCTAGACATATTGTTCCTAGTAAATCAGCTTTGCTTCTGGTGCGTGTCAGGTGAACTCAAAGCTCGTCTGTCTTCAGAAATGCCACAAAACCTTCTCGTCCGATAAAGGTTTCCCTTGCTAACTGGAATAAAATTCATAGGATCAAGTCACTGACATCAGCTCTTGCCGTTTTTACTCGTAAAGTTGTGGAAATTTGGGGTCCGTTGGTGCACTGAAGGCTGTCTATCTGCCTGGACCATCCCTCCCAGCTGTGGATCCTAAACTAAGGGTCAGGACCCCATGTGGGCTTGTGGCATTTAAAAGTGGGCTTGCAAGCCCAGGGGAAGCTTAGCCATCGAGGTGGGACCTGCTGCCAGAAGTGTGCTGAAAAGTGCACTCAGTGAAAGGATTTGAGAAGTTCAGTCGCAAGAACATATTTTTTGTGGTCCCTACCATCTCCCGTTTCCTCCTGCATTTCCCTTTCTCTCTTTCCATATACTTCTCCCTGTTTTCTCAGCCCTAGTGCTAATAAATTAGATTCCCACTTGCTATAGACTCTTTCATCCTTCGAAGAGCTGCACTGGAAGCTGAAATGCAGTCCAAATTGGAAGGTTGCGATCTTTTTTTAAGACAAAGAGAGGGGCAAATAATTTGGTTCTCATTCTTTAGAAGACTCGTGTTTTAAGAAGTCACGGGGTTATGTGATATTTTCCCAATTCCTCCTACTTACGTGGGAACAGCAGCAGATCAAGCACCACTCTGAGAGTCAGCAAAAGATTCCTTACCATTTCAAATTCTGACCAAATGGGGTGGAAAAAAAAAAAAAAAAGCCCTTTCCCCTTGTTTTTCTGGCCGGCTTTAGGTCACAGCATTTGGGAATGGCAAAGCAGATGACAGAAAACCACCACCCCGCAGTCGGTGCCACACAACGTTCGCTCTCAGGGTTGGCTGCTTTCCTTCCCCACTTCCCCGGCTCCCAACCCAGCGTGTCGGAGCTGCTTCCCGGGGTGTGTGGGGCAGGGGAGCCCATCGCTGCCCAGACCGGCCCTGGGGAGATGCGGCTCACTATGGCATTTTCTCACCGAACAGATGTTCAGGTCTGTAAATAAATACACTGTTTTTGGTAACTGCGCTCCTATGACATGCAAAATTCACCGGCTCTGCAGCTTTGTCAAATAGATGGGACACTCTGATCCCATCTGATAAGGTGAGAGCCTGTCCAAAAGCAACAGTGCCGGGTCCGTGATCTCATCCACCCAGGCAGGGACAACGCAAAGGAGTGAAAAACGAATATGGAAAGAGAGAGAGAGATATCCCGGAGACAGCGTGAATAAACCCTCAGTAACACAGGAGTCACCGATAGTAATAATAAACCCTGAAAAAACAAAGCTTGCCATTATGCGAGCGCTGATTCTGCTTTCACTTATATCAATAGGAATCTGGCAATGGGTTTTGACGGCAGGAAGGTCGGGCTCAGGATGGAAATATTTTTGATCTGAACTTTTCACCTCGCAAGAACCTGTTCACACTTTAAGAGAAAATTGCGTTGCACAGACGTGACATTCACACGACAGCATCACCTGCGCGGAGGGAGCACCGCGGCGCAGGGTCTGAGCATCGCGGAGCCCGCGTGCTGGAGGGTGAAACGGGGAATGGGCTGAACGACCAGGACAGCAAACAACTCAGATTGTGATCTCCTTTTCCCTGCATGGAAAATTCCTTTTTTTACCAAAATTTCACAGAACAGAAGAAAAATTAACATTTTGCAGTTTTGTGTCTTTTCCTAGCAGTGGTTTGCAGCAGTGTTGCAGCCGTGACACAGTCCCGAGTTTATAGTTGGAGGGAAAAATGGAGAATACGGATGGATGGAAAGACCCAACCAAGGCCACACGGGAAGTCGGTAGCGGAGCTCGGAAACCAAGGCTGAAAACTTGATCTCGTTAATCGGAGTGACAAAAATCATCCCTGCTCTTGCGCTTTCGAAACGAAAGCAACTACTTTTCCTCTCGGAGGTGGGTCATGAGAAACAGCAGCAAATATTGCAGAAGCAAAATTCCTGAGAACCGTCAGTATGTTATTAATCCTGCCCATGTTCGCCACCCATAAGTCTTCCATTTAACATAAGATTTGTGCTGTTCCTCCTAGGTTTAGGGAATACTGCAAATAACCAAGTACACGTAAATACAGAACAAATGAAAATTTCTAATGACATCCATTGTGTTTTTCTAATGTTTATGTTCATCTCAGAAATCCAGTCAGACTTTGTGGGTTGTAAATAACCTTTTGCTTATTCCTGGTGCGTACACAACATGAGGGAAATACGCAGCCAACAGCAGTGGATTATTTTTCCATCTTGAGCAGAGATGCTTATCATAGTTACTAAAAAGATTGTCGTACCATAGGAGGAAACCCAAAATTGACGTGTTTTAAGGCCTTTTGAACACAAGACAGAAAACAGCAGGAGAAGAAGGGGGGAAAGTTTATACAGAAATTACTTCTGAGAAAATGACACCAGGAAAACGAGAAACACATTTGGTCGGAGGATTTGAATTTGCAGAGTTCAAGGATTTGAATTTGCAGAGGACACATTGCGATCTCACCAGTTTTTTACAAGTGGCGAGGAAGAAAATGATGCGTTTCCTGAAAAGAGAATAAAAACAAACAAGAAGCCTCGCTGCAGCTTGAGTGAGGGTGATCTAAAAGCAACCATGAAAATAAGGCATAGTTGTGAATTCCTGGGCGAGCCGGGGATGGGGAGGGAAGGACAGCTGAGTCCAATCAGCTTGGGCAGGGCTCTCGTGCTCCTCCTGTCACGGGCTGCTACTTGATGTCTCTTATCATCTGCATCGGCCCCATCGAGACGAGCTGTGTTCTTAATGAGCTGATATATGAGACAGTGATAGCTGCAGCTTAAAGCTAATATTGTACCTTCAGAAACGCCATTTTTCAAACTGAACAAACGGCCTCTGAAGCCGCTGGTGACTTGGAGTAACGGACGATATGTCTGAAGGCATTTTTTTTTTTTTTTTTTAATGTGCATGTGTAGAAATTACATGTTCTTAAATGAGTTCTGATGGGAGCGGCAGGTACGGTGCTGAGGCACCGCAGACCTCATGCAGACAGGCTGACCCGGTGTCCCGGCTGCTTTCCATGCCTTGCCTTGGGATGAGCATCTCTCTGTGTCTGGGGACATGTCCCACTGTGGCTGCTTGCTTTGAAAGCTGTATGGGGACAGGCACCCTGAGAGGGGTTGGGACATGGGTAATGCCCCACGTATCTCAGCTTATTGACCTGCTACTGGAAATCACTAATTGGCCTTCAAAGGAGCCAGGTCTTCTGCTTTACATCTGTGCAGAAATATTTCAGTATCTATTTTTGGGTGGACTCCCTCTAGGTGTCCATCTCCCTCCTAGAGCATCCAGCCCTAGCGTGAGCATCTCCACCAGACCAGAGCAGCCTTCCCAAACTGGGTGTCAAACTGGAGCAAATGCGGGTTTTAACTCTTCTGGAGCCCTTGTTTCTGAGCTTATGGACACAGAAACTTCTCCTATACTGGCCTAAAATATTTGAGCTCTGTGGGTGAAGAATTAGAAAGCGGTGAATATTTCCTTCAAAACATTGTGAAGCTTCACCCGGAGCAAGACATGACCAAAAAACCTTTTGTGAGACAGTTACAATGAAGTGCCTACTCGAGACGTACAGCATTATGGACACAGTTAATTTCCTTCCAATCCACAAAATTATTATAGTACTGGCTTTGAACAACATTAGGAAAATGATGCAATGGATACAACAAAAGCTGCAGTTATCCTGAAGGGATTTCGATGTAATAATATTCAGGCCGACATAATCAACAGAATCTCTGAACTGTTCAAGTTTCAGCCAGCATTGGCAATTAAGAAATCTTACCAAGAAATGTAACTTAACTCCTTATTAGCACTTGGACCTCTATCAGGAACACTGGGGAAAAAAAAAACCAAAAAAAAATAACCAAGAGCATTTTTCAAATTAGCAGCCTTGAGGGCAATATAATATAAGTTCAGCCGGAGCGAATCGAGTAGGAATAGTTAATTTAGTTCTAGGAAACTTAAGAATCCCTCATCTCCTCATCAGCAGTAACTTGCTTGTTAAAGGAAGACAAATGAAAATGTTAATCAGCAAAGATTCACACTGGGGGATTGCTTGGAATGAATCACTCTTACCCGGCAGCCCTGGCGAGGTCATGTGTGTGTAACCGGCTCCGCTGACTCAAAAATGCTCTGAGCTGGAGAAATTTGACTTTAAAAGCCCCGTGCCACGGCCTGCTTGGCAGAGAGGATTTGTCATATCGGGACAGGATGGCTCCGGAGTTGAGACAGGGGCTCACGATGTTGGCAATGGTCTGAGAATAATTTTTATTGCTATATTTTTTATCCAGCTCTTGCTTAGGGCTGATGAATATGCCCTGTGTTGGATTTGACGTCGGGTCCTTGAATGGGTTTTGGCTGTGTTGTGAGCGTGTTGTGCATCTCGGGGAAAGGGGGGGCAATGCCCTCGG
>RSEF01000011.1:21240673-21276818 GCA_003993805.1 Himantopus leucocephalus | reverse complement strand
TTTTTCCCTCTCCTCCTTTTAACAGAAGAAACAGCTCTGGCTAGTTATATGGACCATAGATTTAAAAATAGCTGGGTTCCTTCCTGTCTGAGGTAGAGAGAAAGATATAAGCCTGATTTATTGGCTGTCCAGTAGACTTTATATTCAATTTCCTCTTGTCACATTCCTATCAAGTAACTGCATGAGTGTAGCAGAGACAGGGTGAGCCTTTACAGAATAAATACATTCATTTACATGATGAATACCTATATTCACATGAATAAAAGTCCCTCTTCAAACACTCAAACAAATAAATACTGGCCAAACATTGTTAGCAAAAAAACGGTGAAGAAAAGCCGTTGCACGTCCTGGAATTCAGCCGCAGGTTAGAGTTAGCGAGCGTGTTTGCGAACACACTTTCCTAGGATGTATATATGGGATGCACTGAAATCAATGTCTTGCCACATCCCATGTAATGAGGGACAAATCCTGCTCTCTGGGCCACAGCCACGTCTTCCCTTTGTCTCCTTTTTGCCTTGCGATGCCCATGGTGGCCGATGCTGCGCAACGATAACTCGGTACAGCGGAGCCCCCCACGTGTCTGCGTTGCCCAGAGAGGGGTCCTGGGGGAGGAAAACCGCCCAGCAGGGTTGCGCCTGGGTGCGAACACAGGGCTGGCTAAGCCAGACTTGCTCACAAAGCAGTCGGAGAAAGGAAAAAGGGAAAGAAATGCGAAAAAGTAAAACCAACCGCTGCAGTTATTAAGCTTCTCTGCAAGCTGGCACCGCGGTTTGAGCCAAGGTTTGCTGAAGTTCTGCTGGGCTGAACGCGGCAGTGGGTTTCCCTTGTGGGATGCTTCCACTGAGAGTAAAGGTTTGTTTCATGTTCAGATGATCCAAGTGTTTCTACTTGGGTCACCAAGCAGCAACAACACCGAGAGCTCCATTTTACATTTCCATGGGTTCCAGTAGCCGGCTAAAACTTCTATAAACCTTGCATTACACATACAAATAGCTATTATTTATCACTTTCATCATATGTAAAAATATGTCTTCTTTTCAGAGAAAACTTGGCCTTTGGAAAATAGGCTTATGAACTCACACGCATTTATGGAACTGGGACAGAGAACTGACATGAAATGTTTGCAGGAAGACGGATGCAATCCTGTCTCCAGGGAACAAATTAGGAACCCAACCAAGGAAAAACACTCTGGAAAACTTCACATCAAACAAGAAAGGGAAGGAGTGAGAAGAAATGAAACACATTTAAGATTATGAAAAGGGGTTTAGTTAACGTCTGAGTTTTGTCTGATGTCCTGGTGATGCCAATCAGTGAAATCAGTGTGGTGGCACCCAAGCCAAGCTCAGGATATGGCCCAGCACAAGGCTCGTTGCAATGGTCAGTCTAGGGTACCGGAATGTATCCAGCTTGATTTGCTCTGCTGAATTCAAAAATACTTTCCCTGTGTTGTATTAAATATAAACAAAGCATTCACTTAGATTGCATATTCTCCTGTACAAGTATGTTATTTTAATTTCCCCCAAGAGCTAAAAAAAGAAACTACTTTTTTTTTTTTTTTATTTGATATACATGTAGGTTGGCAGTATTAGTGTAAGTGTTTTCTATTCATGGTTTTCTGAAACTTTCTATTAGAAGTCTTTGAAATCAAACACCCTTCTTTTTATCATATATTACTTCCTCCCCTGGAACTATTCCGCCTCTGTGCAGCGATCCCATTAGGCTTTTAACTTTCATACAAAAAAAAAAAAAACTGTGATAAAAATGTATTGATGTTTGAACACCATCCAAAACGGTCAACTTCAAAACCAACATACAGACACACAAATTTTGTGAATGGAAAATGGGACCTTGATTTACTGGGAGGGGAAAAAGCTTTTGCATAGGCAGTTACTATATTTAATGGACCATCTATTGACTTTGGGAATATCCAGTACCACTGATGTTTGCAACAGCATTTAAGACATGATTTCCAAGAGAGTGGACCATGGGTTTATACAAACCACAAGTGACTTGTAGGCTTGACTATGGCTGCAGAACTGTTTATTCTTGCAGCAGTCAGGGAGTCCAGGATGGCTGTCATTCTTGTTGCAAACTTAAAGATGGTATCAAAGAGGAAAAAATAGATTTGAAGGACTTAAAGCTATCATACACCGTTAAGAAAATGAAAAGATGACCTTAAATGGATTTTTTTGGTGTTCAAAATGCTACTTTGGGTTAAATTTTATCAAAACTTTCTTTTCTGTCCCACTCAGGTCCCTTCTTTTACCATCAGTAAGTATTTCAATAGACTCGGAATATTCTCTTCGACCAGTGTTTTCCACATTTACAAGATAAGCTGATTTAATAATAACAGCAATGTTGTAAAGCCAAAGACATCAATCTGATCCATCTGAAATCAGTCAGCTCCTTACCCAGGCTCTAGTGCATCCTAAGGGACCGGGTCAAGTGTTTAGGATGTAAAAGAAATCTCCTAGGTAATAGAAATAAAGAGGAGGAAAGATGGAGGACTCAAGGTGCCCAGATTGAATGACCTTAGTATATGTTTATTATGGGACCATGCAGTGTTACGGGTTGAAGGATCTGAAATGAGAGTTGTAGAGGACATACTTTGTCGTGGGCTGAGACTCTTCATTTCCAGGCCCAGCTGTATAAATGCCAAATTTCTGCTAAGGGTGATGACCCCAGTAAGATCCAAGGCGTGTCTTACCCCTCTCGTTGCATCCTTAATTTACCTGATTTACGAATGCCCAAGTTGCCTTTTGGTCTGCTGGTGTTCAGTGCTTCCCATGGGACACTACTCCAGGACAGCAGATTCCGCTCACCTTCTCCGGTCCTAATATGGCCGTATTATTTTCACTTGATGCTGCATGACTGCTATTGAGTAGTCACCAACTAAGATATTGGCCAGGTAAGTCCTGCCATCCTGCTTCTGCTCCTTGCCTGGAAACACATCCAAACACCACCTGGAGGAGTACATTAAGTACTGTTAATTTAACACATCCCTTTCATGCGTGTGACATCCACACCTGCAACAGAGATCATGCAAACACTTCCAGTGATAATTTAGAGAAAAGCCAAGTTCGGGAACCTCAGAAGTGATTTCATTAAAATCAAACAAACTGCTAGTTCTTGACGTAATTAAGGGTGTTTGATTTGGCTCTCGGGCAATGAAACAGCTACACACAGAAAAGTGGTTGCAGCTTTTGTCCTAACGAATACGAAGCATCATTATTCTCTACCAGCTCGGTACCAATCCTCTTCTGTTAAAATCTTTCAAACATTTCTTATTTTCACTTTTCCTGGCACTGTAAAGCAAAAGAAATGTTTGACAGGTATTAATTTTGAAAACAAATGGTAGATTTTCAGATCAGCTGCTGACAAGAAAACAGGGAAAAAGAAAATTGAAGGTTGTTTTAATTGCAAATTGGGAATTTTATAAAAAAAATACACACACGTATCATTTATAATCATGATCCAGGCCAGAGCAATAATTATGATAAATCCTTTGTCAACCCTACCAAGAAGCCTTTTATGAAGTAGTAGGAAATTAATTCACATTCTAGACAATGGTTGAATAAAATGCTTTCCAGCTTCTCTGACATATGGAATTCCACATGGGCTGCAATCAGATGTTCCCCAAATCACACTTTTTCATTGCTTAACTCCTTGACAGTTTAACATAAACAAGCACTGAATTCATTAAGCTGCATTTTTGAAGCTTTCTAATTAACTGAAACAGCTGAAGTTTGACTCTTCAAACACATGTTAAAGGCTTAATTTTCGAGACATAAACCACCATAAGACCTGCAGTTTTTTAACATTTGAGGTGTTCAGCAGAGTACCTTTCCTTCTGCTGTTCTTCATGGTTCTGCAAAATATAGACTTTTAATAGTTTAACATAAAGTAATTAACAAAACCAGAAAATACCTCATTTTTATAATGAAAGGCATTATTGCTTTGATTTGGAAACACAACCTTTTCGACTATGAGCTCCCTGATTACTCTGTCCAACCTTATCACACTATCTTCATTGCTCCATTGTGGCTCCCTAAAGAGCACGTACTTAAGCACTATTCCTCAAAAAACAGGCACGTCCCTGCTCTGCGTGGTTCATGCCACATTCAAGACAGTCCAGTCAATATTCTGGACGCAGTCCTGACCCCAGAGAAGGCTGCTTTAACTCATTAAAGTCTTTTAATCTTTGCCAAGACTTGGGAAATATCCTTCTGGAGGCAACTAGGCTTTAATCCTTCTATAGTCTTAAATATGCATTATTACACAGCGAGAATTGGGTAGGTCAGGAACTGATAATATGGCATCATCCCCTGGACCTGTGTGATCCTTACCTGCAGCCAGGTGAGACCACAAAAATGACCTGAACACCGTAGACATTTGGTTGCTCCAAAGGTGCTTTTAAATCCAACCACTTTGAACTTGAGATAGCTACCTTTTAATTCTTAAATGAAAGTAACCACAGCAACAGCATCACTTTAAGTTGGGGCAGACACAGCATCTATATGACCTGAGAGCCACACGGCCATGGCATCATGACAAAGATGCATATCAGAGCTAATGGAGGGGAGAAAGCCCTTTTAGCTCTTCTTGTCCCACCAGTAATCACTATGATGGAGCCCATCCAAAAGAAACCTGTAAAAACGCTCTGTCAGGCATTGAACTGAGCTGTGGTGGGACTTGATTTGCTCAGCAGGGATGGTGAGTTGTGCACCTCTTCTTTCAGCCGAGATAAATCTGACCTGGGCACCAGGTGCTCTGTCCTGGTAGGGGGTTTATGCGTGAAATGTGAAGAAAGGAGGAAATGACGGGAAGCAAAGCACCGTCAGCAAAACTTTCACGTGGGTGTTGTTCCCAGGAAACCACTTCCTCTGTTTGTACGGGCTGGAACGGGGATGGGACTGCATGGGGACTCTCGCTCTCAGCTAATTTAGCCAAGCCAGTAAAGCCATGGCACCTAACTAAAATTAAAGGAGGTATTTTTTTTATTATTATTTGTTTATCTGGATTTTGCTGTCATGGAGTTTTTATTGTATGGGAATTTCCCCCCTCTTCTTTTTCCTGTCTTTCCCTCCTTTTTTTTTTTTTTTCTACCAAAACTGATTACAGCGAAGGAAATTTTCAAGAGTGAGTTTGAACTAGAGAAAAAACCTAGGCCCTTGGGAATGGGGAATCAACACATGGATTTACACCACGGAGGAGCACAGTAATGCACAATTTTACTAACATTTGGATAAATAACACAGTTCCTTAGTGATCACTGATCTCGTTGATAGCTTACCTGCCGAGGGTGGGGTGCCAGCCAAAGTTAGAAAGCACAGTAGCTTTCTGGCAGAAGGACATTCTCCTGTGCTCAGGTAAAAATGCACCTATATCAATGCACATCAATATCTCGTAATAGTTGGAAGGTTGTTTTTCTTTCCGTTTTTAAAAAATAAAAATATCTTTAGTGGGAGAAGATGAAGAGAGACCTCTGCAGTCCCAGTGCTGTGTGATTTCCCACATCACTGTGAACGGTATTTCTCAGGCTGAGAACTTTCATGAACTTGTTTTTCCCTTGACCGACCACCTCTCCGTGCCTCCAAGGTGATGGGTAACAGAGGGGCTCCATTTGATACAATCTGATTATCACCATTGCAGCTCCTGCAGTAAGGCACATCCCTCCTGATACAAAACCCTTTTTTAACAAATACATACCACCATGATGCTACAGAGGAAAAAATTGACTGTCACCACATTGCGATGACACAAAGACCACAGAAGCCAAAGGAAAAGAAACCTATCATTGGCTTTATTTTCTATATGTAGGCAATGGTGCAGTAAAGACTCTAAGCATATGCTTAACTGTAAGCCTGAGAATGGTTTAATTGAAATTAGGAAGATTTCAGCTTATTGTTAACTTTTGCATCTGCTTACAGGCTTTGCTAAGTCAGCACTTCTGTGCCACTGGAGAGGCAGAACCAGAGTACTTTTGTACAACAGAGTGGGAAAATGAAGTTTAGGGTGAGCTGGATCCAAGCGCTGGATCACAATTTGGTGTGTAGTTAATTAGTATTAATAAATTTTCCATTGTGGAGAAGCTCTTGACGAAAGAGCTCGGTCATCCCAGAACATCTGCAATGGAAAATGTATGGGCAACTAGGTTTAAAGAGAATTCTCTGAATATGGAGAGGTTCTTATAAATCCCATATGATTAAAAAGAAAGAAGAGAAAATTGTTTAAATACACTGTAGCATCATTCATTATCATAAAAATCCTCCAACGCAGAGGAAGGTTCCAGTTGTTTCTGAATGAAAAGAGAAGCACTTTTATGGGTGACCTTCCAGCAGCTTTGCTTTAGTTCCCACCGCCACCCACAAATAAAGCATTTTTAAACCAGTAAAATTCCTTGTTTCTCCCCATAGACAGATGTTTGTGGAGGCTTCAGGTTGCCTCAGTCTATAGCACCTCTGTGACAAGGGCAGTTGCAAGGGTCAGCTTGGGGACTAGTTGTCTTCAGGGGTGAAAACTCAGGTGGGTTCATGGGGAGCAGAGTGGGTGGGCTGCTGTTCCTGTGGCATCCCTGAACCAGAAACTGAACCAGGAGGCTGTGGAAAGAGGAGAAGAAATAAGAAAGTAACTTTATGGGTCTGTAACCAGTGAATTTGTTAAAAAAAAAGGGGGAAAACTTCGTAAAGCTTTCATCTGTGGTCAGGGGTCTTGCTCTGTAAAGCCTCATTCTAGCTGATAACATCCCTACAATACATCAGGAAGGTGAAGAGGAGAAATAATCCTTAAATATAGCAGGAAGCTCATAAATAAGAAGCGTGGGCAAAGGTGTCCCAGAAGCCTCGAGTCCCAAGATGCATCTGGAAATGTGCAGTGAGGAGCTGGTGCCTTGGCAGGACGTGGAGCCACCAAGGCGCTGCCGAGGGCTGGGAACAGCTGGCTTTCCACGCTGACCAAGCATCCAGCCCCCGGGGTGGTGTTGTGTCTCAGCACAAAAAAGCTCCTGGAGTGGGAAAGGGGGTTGTGGTGGTGCGGCGTCACCTGCCAGCTTGCAAAAAGCAAAATGGAGCCAAGCCGCATCCTGGAGCCAAAGGCTTGGCGAGGTTAGTCACCAGCGACCGGAGCATCCCAAAATAAACACGTATGTGTTTTTTGTTCCTTGGTTTGTCGGTTGCACCCCGTGTGCAAGGACAGGCTGGAACACCCTCCCTGGAGCCCCCCAGGATTTGTTTTGGAGTTAGAAGTAAGACGTCAAGTCAATTAGCAACTCTTGGAAAAAGCCATGCTAGGAAAGACACGGGCAAATTGTGAGAGCAACCACAGCTCTCTTTGATCAGGACAGCTGGAGAAGGTACCGTTGAAGGGAAGATCAGGACCTGAGGTTGTACCTGAGAACAGCGCTGGCAGGCACAGGGCAAAGCAGCTGCTTAAATTGCTGCTGCCCTGTCCTGTACCACCCTTCTTCCTCCTGCTTCTCTCCACGGAGATGCATCTTAGCAAAACACCAGAGCTCTTTATAGAGGACAATTAATTTTAACCTCCTTTTCTGCTCAGGAATATTGCCAGGCCAATTACCATCCTCTCAAAGAGCATTTGAGCTAATTAATTCACAAAATGCTTCTTCAGGTATTTTGCTGAGCGTCCTGATTGCAGATGGATAAGTGCAGTGGAGTTGTTTATGTTCCTCAACTGGCTCAATGTGGGGCGTTTCTGGTGTGAAGAGTTGCACTTCAGAGCATAGGATTTGTTTCCCTGAAAATGTGCTGATGTAATGTAGAAATCCTCATCCCATGGACATTTGCTCTGGTGAAGTCCAAAGCAAAGCGGTTGCTCGTGAGAGCAGAGCAGCCCTGGAAGCCAAAGGTGATGGCAACACGGCTGGCAAGGGAGAGTTTGCAATGCACGAAGCTTAGCTCCTGCTCCAGACCTGCCCCAGGTCCCCGGCATGGTCATCCCACCCCACCCCACTGTCATGCAGAAGAAGGGCTCCTCATTTGGTTTGCCTGAACTTCATTCCTTATTTTCCACAGTGCGCTCGGTAATTGCTTAGAATGGTACTGCCGTGCACAGGGATTGATAAAATGTAAAAGTTAAAAACCAAAGACTGGCAAGGAGCACACGCTTTCCTTAACTTCGCCTGCGCCGTTGCTGGAGATGGCTCTGACCTTCCCCCACCGCCTGCACCCCCTCCCCACAGACAGCCTGAACTTCAGCCCTCTGAGAGGTTTTGGTTTTGTCACTCACTTTTTGCATTGTTTTTGCCCACTTTGGGCAAAAAAACCCCATGATGCTGAGCCTGAAATTCAGAAAAGATTTAAAAGACTCTGCTTGCTTTAAAGAAAACGACTTTTAATGCAACTCTTCGCTCTGTTGTGTTACCCCCGTAGGCTAGAAGCATCCTGGGTGAGGCTGCTTTAGCGAGGCCTTGTGGTTTTGCTAAGAACAACAGACACGGGATAATTACACAAATAGGCCCTGACCTCCAGCTCTGTCCGATCTCCCATTACATCTGAGAGGTTTGGATCAGGACCAGCGCCGTGGCGCAGGCTGAGATCCTCTCGTGCAAGATGAGGATGGGGTTTGTCATTTGACTGCGCGCCACTCGTAGTTCTGCGGGTATTTTGATAAGAAGATGCTTGGTAGAAGTTTTTATTGTCTGAAATCACACGTTGACAAGAATAAGGGGAAAGCAAAGAACATTTCTGAGCTCTCATTAATTATTTATTAATAATGACTCTTTCTAGAGGAAGAAAGTGCTTTAGAAAAAGGATAATAGGTAGAAAAGTGTTAGCAAAAGCTCTTAACTTCATGCTTGGTTCGCTTGCTCAGGTTCTCTTTCACCTAGAGCTTTCTCTGCTTAGCCATGAAAATGCAGGTGGTGGACATCATTTTGGTGCTGAGGAAGAAAATGATGTTTATTATACAACTATAGGCCTGATCCAAATCCACTGAATTCACCAAAGCTGCAGATGTCACCAAATCCATCTGTAATTATTTTCTGAAGAGAGGTCCATAGCACAACCTCCAGATACAGTGCAAGCTTTGGGTGTTGAAGCTGCATCTGCTTCAAATTATGGACGGGCATTTTGCTTTTGCTTGCACGTTAGTTCAAACAAACATCGTAAGGACTTTTGCACTGAAGAAAAATAATGAAGAAGGACTAAATAAAGGGAGGGGAAGGAGAAAATAATTAATCAGGCTGAAAAGCAAAATCAATCATTCCCTTCCTACATGACTTTTTAAAGGCTAGAACTCTCAAAGTGTCTTCTGAAAAGAAAGTGAAACCACCAGTATGCTCCAAAAATCAAGGACGCTTAATAAGTGAGTGTAGCTTCAAATTGTAAAGGATTTGGGGGAGATGATGACTTCTTTGGCTCACACGTAGACCCCATGAAGCATTTAGAGTGTCCCAGAAATTTTTACCTTCATTAAGAAACCATATGCCTTACTGGAGCAGTTTTGCAAAACCGCGAATAAAATGTAATGAGTTCAGCATTTTCATATCATTCTAATTTTCTTAGCTGATATTTGAGATAAAAGACAAAGCCTGCCTTGGTTTCAGTTCAGAGGACGTTCAGTACTATGGCTTCACTTTTCTGAAATACTGATCAAAGCGGAGCTGTGAAATCTTACTATCCCATTGCTAACTGCACTGTTGACTTTGTGCATACTTCCAAAATCCCTGCTTCCCCTTAGACCTTTTGACCACCTTATTAAAAAAAAAAAGGCAAGATATTTGCATTTGGTACTGTTCAGTACTTTCTTGCTAGAAACAGTCTTACTAGGGAGCTGAAACATGATTTTCCTGTTCTATAATTAAAAGAATAAACCTTTTCCATGGTACCTCCAAGTTTGCCGTGCTCTGAAACATGTGTGATATCATTTTGCCTACTGTGAGGGATGCAGTTCATTAACCTTGGAGACACCCCCCTCATCAAAGAAAGGAGGAAAACGACTCACGAGTTTTCCTCTCAGATTCTCTGATTATATTAATCCCAGAAGATCTGAACTTCATTTTCTCCCCATCTGGGGCAAGAATCCAGCAGGGAGAAGTTCAGGGTACCCAAATGTTTCCATAACGGTCTCAGATAACTTCATGCATTTCAGCTCGGCAGCTGTGTAACCAAGCGCGGTGGCGTGGGGCTCCCCATCAGGTTCAACTCATCCCTGCCCCTAGGCTCTCCTGGGAGAGGGACCATCTCTGGGGGGGAGCGAAGGGTACTGGGACATCTCACCTCACCCATCACCTCATGCCAGCTGGGTGGCATCATGTTTTTCCAATAGCCTTCTCCCTCCATAATTCATCTTTTAAATAAATAAAGAAAGGAGATATGATGTTAGCAGGGTGACACAGAGTCGGGCATGGTGAAGAAGTGGCTGTCTTCCAGGCGAGCTTGCCGGCAGGGAAGGGACCAGCGGGACCAGTTAAACGGCTGGCGGTTTGAGGTGATGCTAGAAGGATCCTGCTACCCTTGGGGTGGTTTTATGCAGTGGCCCTGGGAATTGCAGACCTACAAGAAACTGTAATTTTCATTTGAGCGAATTTAACATCCTGTGGACACCCTCATGGGTGGGGGTGATGATACAGGAGTTTGCGAGTCATCTTGGGAGCTGGACGTCAATGCCAAGCAGCACCCATGAACGTTGTGTGGAGTCTAATACTGCAGATGGAGCATCTGCACAAGAGCTTTGGGCACACGGGCGTCCGCACCCATAGCCTGGCACTCGTCTACGCACGTGTGCAGGGGGTGACTGGGGGAGATGACACTATGTTCAACTTGTTTCTGTGGTCTCTAAACATCAGCCTTGAAGTCAATCTTCTTTTCTGGAGGAAAAAATAGTAGTTTTGACATTCCAAGAAGTCCCAAAAGGAAAAATACTGAAAATTAAATGGGTTGGTCTCCGTCCAGCTCACTTACTCATGGGAGATAAATGATTTCGTATGCTAATGACCATTCCCTCAAATCTCTGACATTTTCTTACAATGTACTTAAGTACAGTTTGTTTTGCTTTCTGTCTCCACAACAATTACAAAGATTTATATTTTATTGCTCCGGTTATGTTTGCCAGGACCACACTTCCTTTCCTTTTTAAAGGCACAGCGATATTGTCTGGTACAGCACATAACGGAGGTTTCTGAACTGCTAAAATGAAAATAAACAAGGCTGAACTTATCTTCTGGAAGAGGGCAGACACTTTCGCTAGGCATAGCGAAGCCAATAAAGGCTTCTGGCTCTTTTCTCCTCGACAGATCAGTACACACAGAATCAGCAGCAGTTCATAAGCAAGACAACTCTGTCACCTTTTGTGATAACTTAAAATTAATTCCCCCTTCTAATGTGATTATGAACAGCTAAAACCTGCCACCTTTCAAGGCGCTTCTGGTGGTAAAGGCTAATTTCTTCAGTCTACTGTTTGGCAAAGGGGATGCATGCGCTTCGTGGAGGAGGGACTCCCGCGTTGGTGCAAGCTGGTGGAAGAACAAAGTCCCACTGTATCCAGGGGCAGGTAGCACAAACGATGATTGTTTCCAGTGCCACCTTTCCCTGCCTCCTCCACCCGTCTCCCAGCCCTCCGTGTGACTCAGATCTTCGTTGAGGAGGACCGACGGGAGGAGGAGAGCTTTAGTGCATGGCCTCCCTGCTGACTTTGCCAGCCGGGATGCTGGTGCTAAATTAGCGTTGCTGGGTTAAGTCTGCAGGGAATGGAGCTGAGGTCACGACGTTTCAGACTGGAAACCAGATAATCCTGGGCTGCAATGGCGCTTTGCCCACAGTTGTCTGAGGAGCCTTTTCCGTCGCCCTGTCTCTGCCACATCTGAGCAGCTCAGCACCACGAGAGGTGCTGAGCCCCCATGATGCCACTGTGGCACCCAACAGCCTGCCACTAATTAGTCCTCTGCTGTGCTCTCATTATGTTATACCCCATGTTGTCTTAAAAGCATAATCCCCCTGTAGCCCCGCTGGCATGGGAGATAGTAGGGTGGTCGAAGAAGTCCTGCTTCACCGACCGGGACTGGCTGCCCGAGCGGTGGGAAGTGACCGTGGGAGCATTGCTGGTCCTCTGCAACACAAAACTTGTGCGGGGTGGCCGTGCGCGTGTGAATCGGCTTCACGGCTTGGTTCCAGCCAAAAACGGGCTGCTAACGATGACCTCACGGCAGGTTGGATCCAGTCTTGTTTTTACAGACAGATGGAGAATCCACTGATTGTGGCTTTCTTGGGAATCATTTGCAGTCCATGAGTAATGTGGACCACAAGATGAAAAAAAAAAAAAAGGAGTCTTAAAAAAGAAAGGAGGAAAGACAGTAGAGTCAGTGTTTTCCACTATGTGCTATGAACATATTGAACAACTCTGTTACCAAAAGGCTCCGTTCAAATAAGCTGTACCAGTTTGGAAATGGAAAACCTTCTGAAAAATGATGTCCGCATCATATGATCCACCTCTCATTCAGGATCATAAACATTTGCATGGTTTTCATCAGAAAAATGCAACGTGGCGGTGATTGCAGCCTGTGACAAACCTTTCCCCTCTCATTGAAACAGCATGAAGTACTGCACAAGCATTGGCAGCGGCTGGGAAACTTTCATAGCTAGCTGCAGCTCTTCCTAATTTCATAATTATCCTCTGTCTGAAATGTACATTATTTAGGCTAAGGAATGTGCATTGTATATCTTATAGCAAATAAAAGTGTTTATCATAATTTTCTCAGTTGATTGTAAATGATGGACTCGGACACAGAAATTCAGGTTTTGATTCCTGGCCCCTTCCTTAGGCTTCCTGTGTGACCTTGGGAAAGTCTCCTTGTGCTTCCGTTTGTCACTCAATAATTTGGGAAAAGGAAATAAGAATACGGGATATTCTTTTGTGGGATGCAAAAGACAGCCTTTTGCCAAAATTTGAATGAGAAAAAATGCTGATCACTTCCACAGCTGATGAAAGAGGAGAGGGATGCCACGAAGAATGCTGTCAAAACTTCAATAGTTTCCAGTGGTTGCAAAGATATTTTGGTTTTCTCACCACTAGTCAGTCTTCTCCTGCCATTTGTTCATGGTGTCTTCCAGCAATTCCTTGTGCAGTGCTCATTGCAACAGTCTTCATCTGGTGCCAGCTGAAATACGCAGCCATAATAATGATATTTTATTTCAAAGCTTCTGTCCCTGCTCATGGCCAGAACGTCTGAGTATCTTCAACCGTGTTTCTGCTAATAAAAATAATAATAATAAAAAGGAAAATCGCAGAAGCATCCTCAGCCTGTGTTCAGTCTAAGCACTGCTCATTTGAGCAGTTTTTGGGAGTGGGAGAGAGGATCCCCCTAGTCAGATTCGCTCCGCAGCTCAAGGTGTGGTGCGGGCAGACCGCACCAGCCCCACAGGCTTGACACAGGGGGGCTCAGAGGGCTCCAGCCCCACTGGCATGGCATACGATGGTGCGTGGTCCCCTGTGATGTGGCTGTGGCTTCCGTTCCCCATCCTCCCCCTTGGTGGGAGTGTGGCCAGGCCACCAGTGTGGGCAGCGTTGCCATTTAAAAGAACAATAAAGGCTGAGCTCCTATTCCCAAAGGGAAAACGTAAATTGTAAGATCTTTCCTAAAAATATGGATTATGAAAGTGCATCCATTTCTATTGTTTTGGTGAAACATTGTGTTAACTGAACTTAATCAAATACACATTATTTGTTTGTGTGGATGAAATTCTCTGGCCCATGTTACCCAGGTCAAACCAGATGATCTAATGGTCCCTTTGGCCTTAAAATTCTCTGAAACAATGAAACATGGGTTTCATTAATGTAGCTAGACATTCGGAAGAATGAAATATGAGCTACACATATCCTAATAATACATCTTTTGGATTCCTATGGCATTTGTCCATCTTTTTGCCAGACTACAGTTTGTGGAGTGAAGCAGGGCCCTGATCTCTCTCCCTTGGGAATGAACTCCTCCTGACCCAGCTTTGACTATTGAAAGGCAGATGCATGCATGCTCTTGTAGGCCATTTGACCGTCCAAAAGCAAGTCTCTGGGGAACCTCAATCTCCTTTTCTCTCCTTTCCGTCACAGACAGTAAAAGTCCTGCTGCCCATGATATGCATCGCACCAAAAAGCAGACCAAAGTCATCTTCTGCTCCTGGGGCTTTAGTTTCTCCATTCTCTGTGATGACCTGCTTTGACATCAAGAAAAGATGTTTCCTGGAAATACAATCTCTATGTATCTGCTTGCATCCAATGAAGCCCTGCTGCCTTGTCCCATATCCATAACTTCTGCAGCACAAGACCTTTGTGCTTCTCCTGGTTCATCACTGAAGAAGGGAAGGAGAACAGCAGGTAGCTACAGCTTGGCAGACGTGGGGTTAAGTGTGAAGGCATTCAACAGTGAATGCCACCAGCAACAGATGGCACCAGGGGACATTGCAGCCGTCAGTCACCTCAGGGCTGCAGCAGCCACATCCGCATGAATCAGGCTTCTTCGTCCAACTCCATCCCTTCCTGACCTCCTTGCTTAATGCCTGTGGATGCACACAGCCACTGCGGAGAGCGTTCCAGCCTCCGGGAGTCGTCTAATTTGTGTGAAAGACCAAGAGAAAAACAAAAAAGGCTGCAGAAGGATCTCATTGCAAAAACCAGCCCCCCTGCCCGGCGTGGGGCAGGCTGCGATTACAGACAATACCTTCCGTATTTCTCAAAGGGAAGTGATATATCCTTCCCAAGGCAGGCCCATGACAGCTCTCATGCTTTGTGGCTGCACTGGGTATGTGATGATGTCATTTCAGAGAAGGAATCAAAGATTGGCTTCAGTTTGAGGAGGTTTCGTTGTTTTGGTGTTTTTTAAACTTTGCCTTCGTTTCCCTTTTTTTTTTTTTTTTTTTTCTCTNTTTTTTTTTTTTTTTGCGTTCAAAATTCACCCCAGAGATGTTTCCAAACCAAATCTCTCTCCAAGAGCCTTCCCTCCCCGCTCCCTCTTTCCCCGTTGTCCCGTGCTGGCGCCGGGCGCTGGATCCTTACTGGGAAATGGGCAGGTCACACGGTTTACTGTCAGCCACAGAGACCTCTTTGGCCACCGCGTGAATCACTCTGGAGAGAGTCTCATTTTCTGCACCACCTCCTGAAATGTCAGAGAAAAATAAAACCCACTGTGTGACTGTAATGAGGCATATTCTGGTCCTGTTTATTTTGTAGGCAAACAGCCACTACCAGCAAGCAGCGTTAGCTATGGGTTCCAAAAAAATCTCCTTTACCAAGGATATTGTATGTGAAGGAGAACTGCCAGTTTCTCCAGGCTGGAATGTCTGTTTTCCAGGGAACAGGCTTTTTTGGCGCATCTTGAGCAATCCAGAGTCAGATGGCAACCAAGCGAGCAATACAAAGACCCCGCGCCAGCGAGACAAATGTCACCGCTGCAAGTGGGGGGAATCAGATGTAAGACGAGTCCCGAATCTCTGCCCCTCTCCCGAAACTCGTTAATCTTCTCCTGGAGGAGGAACTGTCCCCGTCTTGGCCCGGTGCCCAAACCCATTTTGGCTTATCACTCAGCCAAGCCGGTCCGTCAACACCGGGAGTTTCCATCTCCGAGGATGGGCTGCAGGAAGCCAAAATCTGTCACTTCTTTCCTCTGCCTCATTAGATCCTGCCTTTCACAGGATACTGAAATCAAGGCCCCATGTGCTCGCGGACAGATAAATCGGTTCAGACCACCAAATAATGGAAATTCAAACACAAGCACCTATCTGTGGGTCTTATGTTTTCACATTCTCCGGTAAAATTTTATGAAGCGGTAAATGCAGTAATTAAGAAGAAGTTTTAAAAAAGCACCAACTAACTTTTGAAAAGGGCTCTTGGGGGCAAGTCCGTCGTCATGAGTGTGGTTTGCTGAGCCTCAGCGTTACGGTCTTAATATCAGGAAGAGTTTTGGATGGGGACAGCAGGACTGCTGCAAAAGGAAGGCATCTCCCATCTCACCCATGGGGTTTGGAGCGCTTTGATTAACACATTTCTGTAATTCAGGGCCCAACTTTTTAAAGGTAGGACCCTACGTTTAACCACCAAAACCCATCTGCAGCTTTCTAACTGGAATTGGCCTGATCTCCAAAAAGGTGAACATCCTTGAGTAGCTTTAATGGACTTTTGTAGGAACTCAGGAGGCTGAGAAGATTTGTTGAGGTGGACTCACCTTCACTGGTTGATGAAGCATTTGACCCCAAATTAAATGATCTGATCATACCAGGTCTGAGCACAGCATCTAGAGCAGGGTCCTGTTTCTGGCAGTGGGCTGTAGAGGATACATAAGAAAATGTGTAAGAATAGGGCAAATGTGTAATGCTACGTCTCTAAATCCTCTCACAGCCTCCAAAGATATTACTTGTAGGTGATTATGTGTGCTTGTGAACTTTAATCTCCTTTTGTTGGTCTGATCTTGGCAGTAGCCGAGATCCCGGTGATTTCAGTGGTCTTACCGTGTCCCCCAGCTATCGGGAGCAGAGATCTCCCTCTGCCGTCTCTCCCCGCTCCGTGAGATCATCAACACATTTGCACTTATGTTACCAGATTATTTAAACACGGCCCTACCTTAATCAGCAAAGTGTCAGTTCTCACACTTGGGAATGACAATTGTAGCGGTAATTTTAAAGGTATTTTTCATCAGCAAGAAGCCAAGATCTTTTTAAAGAAGCAGCATCCAGGGAATATTTGTTTAAAAAAATTTAGCAGAAGGGGCCGGCCATTTGTACACTTTATGTTTCCTTTTAACTTCAGGTCCATTTTTCGCTCTTTCAGGCAGAGTTTTCTGTGTAAGCAGTTGCTGTGTAACTCCTTTTCCTCTTCCCCGTAAATGCTGGGTACCTTATAGACCAATAAGCCACAATTGGGAATGCATTCAGAGACCATTAGTACAGGAAGTGGGGTCAAATCCAAAGAAACCATGAACCAGTGAGTTTGAAAACATGGTATGAATGGCCTTTTCATACCGCCGCTTTCAGGTGGAGTTTGTTTTTGGATTAAAGGAGTTTATTCAGGTATTCACAAATATCCCAGCTCTCTGAACTGGCTGGAATGTGGAAACCTCCAAGTCATAATCAATTGCCGTAAAAGGGATTGGCGTGTTCTAACTAGGGAATAGAGGGATGAAAGAGTCATAATTAGGTGACACGCCTTCAAAACGGGATGAAAGACCGAAAACATCCTCAAAGACGCAAGCAAATATGAAAATCTCAAATCACCTCTTTCTTTATTTGCAATCAAGACGTTCCAAAAATGTTGGTTTCAGATGTTTTATATGTACTGAAATCCCACATCATTTTTTTTTTCCCCCCCTTTGCCTGCTTGGCTGGGGATTTTGAAACAAAAACACAACACAACTGAAATGTGACAGAGCCTCATTCTCTTCCATCACAGGAGCTGCAATAACTGGAGTTGCTGCACCCTGAATAATATAAAGATACTCAGGATGAAAGTTTTGATGGTTGAGCTGTGGTGCCATTCCAGCCATTGAAAATGCTGCCTTGGCAAGGCGGTGCTCAGAGGTACGTCCACAATTTTAACTTTTAGACACGTGAGAGAGGGAAGCTGGTGACCTGAGTTCAGCGAAAGCAGGATTAGAAATGAAAGGAGCAGAAAACAAGAGCAGTTATCACCCCAGCAATCCAATGTGGATGGAAAACATCCTTGTGGGAGGAGAAAGGGTGAGCAGTGGTTTTTTTTTTCCTGCTAGGAGATGCGTACGGATGATCTCCTTTCTCCCCACCTTCTCACTTGAGTTTCCAGGAATGGCAAAAGGGACCTTTTTGTGACCCGCAGGTGATGACCTTGATCTGATTCAACAAAGACCTCAATATTTCCAGCACAAACCACTTTTGGCTGTTTTCAGGGTTAACCCAGGTCGTGTGTGCCAAGTGCTCTGGAGATGCAATTTGCAACAGAGATGCTAATTATTGTCTCTGGGAAGCAGCTGAAAATGGGGGTTTGGAGCACCATTGCATGGCTGTGAACTAAACACGGAGAAGTCTGATCTTTCAGCACTCATTAGGATCAGCTTATTTCAAACTTCAGCTGCTTTGTGCTGTTGTTAATTGGAGGCTATTGTTTCCCAGCTCAGTGTTAAGAGAAATAGAAGGTTATTGGGAACTGGCAAGTTTTCTGGAAATAAGTGAAACCTTCTTCCTTTCTCAGACTAAGCACACACTGTATGGTACGGCCATAAACACGCATTATAAACAGCAAATATACGAGAGGAAAATCCACATTTTATACATCCTGAAGCACTTGAACCTCTCCGTTCTCTACATTTAGAGAAACATTTGGTATGGCTTTAGACATTCTTCAAAATCAAATCCGCTCCCATTCTTATTACATAGTGGTAAATATTTGGCACTTACTAACTAGTACCTTAACTACCTTTTTTTTTTTTTTTTTCCCNTTGCGGTCCTAACCATCCCGCACAGCATACACACTTTGCTGAACCTCATTCTTTGAAAACACTTACACAGTGTCCGTTTCCCCTCCCGCAGGTGCACAGTAAGACATCTAACGACTTGGGGATTCAAGCACAGCCTTGAAATTGGCTTTAAACATGGACTGAACCTGGCAAGCAAGCAAGAAATATTTGAAAGGATGTTATTGCTGAAATTAATATAACAGAGTAGGATGTGTGCATTTTTATGCAACTTTTTTGCTCTGTAAGATGGTGACCCAAAGTCCATTTTAAATCAATGATAGCCATTCTCATATCAACAATTTTTGGGTGCAGCTGGCCAACAGTTTTTGACGGAGCAATTTTCCACCTGCACTGGAATGTTGTCTAAATTATATATGAAATGCAGTAATTTGGGAGAGATTTATAACTTCCAAAAAGGTGAGATGTAGAATTTTGGTTTTCCAACTTCTTTTTAATAACAAGTCATTTTAATTTAATGC
Organism: Himantopus leucocephalus; assembly: GCA_003993805.1. Lineage (NCBI taxonomy): Eukaryota > Metazoa > Chordata > Aves > Charadriiformes > Recurvirostridae > Himantopus > Himantopus leucocephalus. Next base: position 21,257,915 of record RSEF01000011.1, on the reverse strand, counting down.
CATAGAAACATTTAATTTTGATTTTCTTCCTTTGACTCATTTGGGTCAACTTGTCCATTATGTTTAATAAGCATATTATTTTTACGTTATGTTACATGTTCCCTGGGCCAACGCTGGCACGCAGGGTGGAAACTTGTCCCTTCCACTCCTCTCCATCCTTTGCGGCGGTTTCCATCGGCTCGGCACTGTTGAAACCAGCTCTACTGCTTCCTTTGCTTGGGCTTTTTAAAAGATTTCTCTTGGAGATGCACTGCTGCGCATTTCCAAGGCTCAAGCTGTTGTGTCCAGCTTGGCAGAAGCTAAGTGCTGCAATCGCAGCTGGTTCCTGAGCTGGCTGTTAAAAATTGCCTCCACGAAGATGCTCTCCCTCCCGCCTCCGCTGCTGGAGCCGCCCTGACCATGCAGCCTTTGGCCAATGCTTGTCCCCCAGCACTGGAATGTGGCTCAAGTCCCCCTCCTGGTGTAGGGTCCTACTTTCCCTTCCCACACCATGAGAGCATTTGCTTTTTATCTGGCAGCTCGCTCCAGCTTTACCAGTGGGTTTTCAGTGCTTGCTGTGGGAATCTTGTGTTGTCCAGCGTGCATGCCCCTAAAATACTTAGATGTCCAGAGGAGAGCTGGAAGAGGACAGATTCTTAAATCTCTTTGCTGGTGATGAAATCTTTCCATACTCTGCCCTGACCTCCTTGCAGTCTTTTCCTTTTTTTCTTTTTTCTACTTCTTTTTTTTTTTTTTTTGAAAGCATCTAGTTTTCTGCCTAACCTTTCAGCGACTTGCCAGCTTTCACCGTCCCGTATATTAACCGCCGAGATTATAGCTGCATTGAAAAGCCTTGCCTTTATTCTGAGGCTGCCCCTTTCTGATTTTCATGTGTTGCTAAGTTTAGGAAATGGCACGATCAGCCGTTCTAGCCTTGCTGTTCCTTCCTTCTCAGGTTGGTCGGCCAATAATGCTCTGCCCAGGGAGGTGCGTGTTGGCATTTCCTGCTGCACAGGAAGCTCTTCTTATTTCTGAAGCTCTTTTACTCTCCCAGGAGCTCCAGGTTTGGGAGTTGTCGCTGTATTCTGGGGAATTTTGAATCTATAACAGCTAGGTAAATGGTCAGGTTGTACAAAGAACTTATTCAAGATAAAAAAAAAAAAAGTGCTAAAATAGCAGCTTTGGTTGGATTAGGGAATATGTGATGAAAAACAAAGACGTGCATTTTGTCTCAAAAGGGAATAAAAATAAATTCGTACCACGGCTGACTGTGCATTGAGATCCCTTTAATGCTGTTGGCTTTTGCACACCGATGGCGGCTGTGCGAGTCCTTAAAAGCAAAGGTTGAGATTGTGCTCATTTTAAGAGGAACTGGCAAAAAGGATCTTGCTTCAAGAAAATTGGAAAACAAAACAAAACAAGAAAGAGCGGCTCAGTCAGCTTCCAGCTGCTCATGGTGCCCCCAGAGCAGCAGCGGGTTTCGCAAGGGTTAAAAGAGAAACTCGCAGCTCAGAGCTCTGGAGTTTCTGGAAACTGAACTGGAGCAAGTGTGCTGGAGACAGCACTGTATAAGGATAATGTATGCTGCTCTGTAGTATCCGTCATGCTTCCTATGGTCTCTGGAGAAGACAGCTGTCATCCATAGGTCTGTCAGCCGAGCACCTCCTTTCTCTGCTGTAAAAACCACTCTGAGAACAGAAAACTGATTAGTTTTCCGACTATTCCTAGACAGTTCCTTGAGCTTTGTGGAATTAGAAAAAAGCCCTTTCTGACAGCTATTCCAACATCGCTCTTTGAGACTAGGTTCAACTGAGCAGGGAAGGATAGTCGAGATTTGAAAAAACATGCAGGAGTCTTTGGTTTGGAGAAGTCTTGCTGCTCTCATGGGCTCTGTTAGGAGATTTGAAGGATGAAGCAAGGGAGGGTCATAAGATATGATGGAAAACAATCTGATGCGAGGTTGCCAACAGGTTTAAAATAACAGGTCAGTGTTCAGCGGGCTTCTGTTATAATCTCAGAAGGAAGCAAAAAAAAGACAAGAGAAGAATAAGACTCTAAACCACTTAAACTGAGAGGAGAAAAAGGATATGTTATAATTAAAGTCCAATCAGACCTCTGGAGCTGAATAAAAAGAAAGCGAGTAGATGAAGAGATAAGACAAGAAGAAATTAAACCCCTCTTTGATGACAGACTTGCGTTAACTGCTGAGGAAGAGTGAAAGACGGGGTTCATTTATTGAAAGTAATTTAATTTGGGGGGCAAACACCTCTCCTCTACTGCCTTTTCTACAGCTTGACTTGCATATTGCAACAGAGGTCCCCATTTCTCCGTCAGCGCATCTCAGCAAATCATGACCAGCCTCAAAACAGGGACTTGGAGGGTGCTTGCTGGTGGAGGGGGCAGCGCATAGTGATCGGTGCTGCAGCCGTGTCAGCAAATGAATGAACGAATAACTGCATGGCTTACGCACGCATTTCTTCCCATACAACTGCGCGGGGCGCAAAGGCAGCTGGTGCCGTTTGCAGACTTACGGACATCTCAGACATCTTGCAAAGAGTTGGCTAAGCAGGTGTTGAATGCCTGAAAGTGGAAGGAGGAGGGAATTGGGTTAAGGTAACGTTACCCCGCTACTCAACATCAGCAAATGGCACACATGCTTCTTGCGTGGTGGGAGCTGCGTCCTTCCTTGCTCCAGACATAAATTTGCATGCCCAGTTGCAGCAAATGGGTTTATAAACACAGCAGGAGACATCTGTAATGTGAAAATGGCTAGGTAGGTACCTACGGAGCCGTTGTGCATTCAGTCCACTGTGTTAGCTGGGCAGGCTGAATAATTACATGCATTGATATGGGGAACCAGCCATGCAGGCAGGGTTTCTCTTTTAATGCAGACCAATGGCTTCCTGTTTTGGAAATCTTGCCTCTTCAGTGCACAAATGCATAGTTTTGTATGCGCATAATTTGTGGCTGTAATTTTAGAGGCTCATTAAATAACTTGGCTGTGGAAATCAAATTGCCTTTCATCAAAATCCAGCAAGAGCTGAACTAGTTCTGTCCATCACAGCAGCCCTTCTGGTCTTCGTTACGTGGCTGAAAAGTACAAATGCAAATGGGGCTGCGGGTCTGTAGCACAGGAGGGAGAAACAGCGTGTTGAGAAGAGGGAATGCAGCAGATTTTCAATAGCGAGTTGGTCATCTGAGGAGAAATGAGGGCTCCTCTGTTTTTCTGCCCAGGTAAGAAAGGTAAGGAAAGCCCTGAGCGGTGGGTTTGCATGGCACTGCCCAAGACCATCTGACACACAGAGGAGCCCCATGGTGCCCCTCACTGCTCAGGGGACCTTCTGCCATCAGTACTCAGCAAATCCAAGTCCGGGATGTGGGGGGTGAAACCCTGCGGGTACCATCGTGCCCACACTTCCATTTCTGTCCACTACGAGTAACGGCAGTGGGCTTTTCTGGCAGGAGGTACCAGGCTTGGTGCTGTTTCTGGGATCGCTCCATTCATACTGAAGAACACTATAAAATAACTAACTTACATGCAGATTTATTATCCTCATAACAGTGAGGGATGAGAATGAGAAACGAGTGCAGGTGAAGACTTAGATGGGGAGAGGCAGATGCTCTTTGATGTTTGACAGCATTATCCGAAGTAGAGTGGTGATTCAGTTTTTTAATTTATTTTAATCATTATATAAAAGTATTTGCATGCTGCTCCATTTTGGTGGTATTCACACTGATAGGAAAAGAAGTACGAAACAAGAGGGGAAACTTGCCTTCTGCTGTAGCAGAGCTGCTTGGTTTGTACCCCAAATTGTTGCAGCTGACCAAAAACTCAGGCATTTTCTGGGGCTTCATCTTTATTCTGCACCACCAGCAGCAACACAACCTCCTTCCCTCCAGCAACCCTCCCTTTTGTATTGAGACTTACTTGGAGGAGAGAGTGGGTTCAAAGACGCATTGGGAAAAAAGGAAAAACAAGAAGCGATTTCAAAAGGTCCTGTGTCTAAAAGCAAAGCTTAAAAAAGGGAGACAAATAAAGAGACAAGACAGATGCTGTTTCCTGTGGAAGGGGAGACGGCTCTTTGGCAGCTGATGAAGAAGAGGTGGGATTCCCCCTTCCTCTGATCCCTTCCATTTGGGGTTTCAGGTGTCTTCTTCAGAAACCCAAAGGTCACGCAGGGGACAACCCGCTCACCAGAAGGGCCATCGGGCTGCCAATGTGTCAGCCATTCAAAGACCGCTGACAGAGATAAGAATGCAGGAGAGGTGTAACTTAAGTGTCATCTTATAGCTACTAGGAGCTTAGATACACTTCAAAGGCAGGCGGCAGAGAAGCGGCCGCTCCAAGAGAAGGGAGCCAAACAGGCAGGCTTGAAAGCATGATTATGACTTATCGTATTCCACCATGAATGTGTGAAAATGGGCAGGAGGGACTCTCACGCTGCACGGTAAATGGCAATGATTTAAAGAGATGCTTTTCCTCTGGCAGTGACTGCCCTACTAGAAAATCTCCTTTAAAAACTGGAGCAGCCTCCTGAAGACAGCGAGATGCCCCGCTTGCCAAGGCATGGGCAGGCCGCTCTCCTCTGCACCAGCCCCACGTGAAAAGATGAAATGCAGCAAAGGAGGCAGCCAAGAGATATTCGAGATGGGAAGGAGATCACCGGGGTGCCTTCTTCCACCAATATCAAAGGGTCTGGACAGAACAGTTATTTCTTCTTTTCCTGATGAAACATTGCAGCTGATGGCATGATGGAGGTTCAGGACAGGAGAGGTTGTTCACATTGGTGCCAGGTCACCAGCCTGCAAATCAGAGGAACAATATATCCTGTAATCACATGTCCAAACTCTTAATTTCTTCCTGTCTTTTTTTTTCCCCCATTTTTTTTTTTTTGGTGTTTGTCAAGCACACCCCTCAGCATCTACACGCCAGCCCCTGGACTTTCCAAAACAGCAAAGGAAGCAGAAATGACTCCAAGCTTTTATCTATGCTTTCAAAGGAATGCAAATCAGGAAACTCAACCTTAAAAGCTTGGGCTGGAAAGAGCATCCTCCCCATTGCAAAACATTTCACCTTTAATATATTCGAACCAGCCTATGAGACCATTTCTCTTGCCAAGACAACTTTTCCTTATTAACTGTTGGGTTCCAGGAACCTCTTGGCTTACCCTGGACTTTTCAGCACTGAAGCAGAATACTAATGTCCAGATCATGTAGATGAGAAATTAAATCACATTTCGATAGCTTGGCACATGCTATATGCTGATAGGTGAGAAAACCCCCAGAAAGAAACACCACTGCACCATGGAATTCTGAAAGCAACCTGCAAAGGGAAAATCCTCATGACCGCATGTATCCGTGCATGGGTTGAGTTTACACCTGCCCCTGCCACCCCATAGCTCCCATCAGAAGCGTAGTCCTACGTTAATGCTGACCACCATCAATTTTATCTTGTGTTGATGTTCTTGGCTGCGAACTGGGGCTGTGATTCACAGTCCCTGAGATCTTTGGCTGTGATAACTAAACCTAGGTGTGATTGCTAATCATTGTCATGGAGCTTGGGATTACACCTGATTGCTGGTGATGGGAGTGAGGTCGGACCTGGACTTGTCATTAGCTTGTGTTCAGCTGGGCTAAGAAAACAGAGAGAAAATGCTCTTCCTGTCCTGCTTGTAATGATGTATCCACAGTGGCACTCACATGTCATCTGACATCCACCCTCTATCGTAGCATGAGAGGCGAGTCATGGGAGGAAGGGGTTGAAGAAAATGATGCCTAAAACCTGTCTAACTCCATACTGAGATACTTCCATGAGTCACCTGAATTTCCTTATATGTGTTCAGTGGATGCTTATACACTGATTTAGAAATCCAGTTTCATATGATCATAGAGTCATTTAGGTTGGAAAAGACCTTTAAGATTATCGAGTCCAATCATTAACCTAGCACTGCCAAGTCCACCGCTAAACCATGTCCCTAAGCACCATGTCTACATGTCTTTTAAATACTTCCAGGGACGGTGACTCAACCACTTCCCTGGGCAGCCTGTTCCAATGCTTGATAACCCTTTCGGTGAAGAATTTTTTCCTAATATCCAGTCTAAACCTCCCCTGGTGCAACTTGAGGCTGTTTGCTATCTCCTGTTACTCGGGAGGAGAGACTGACCCACCCCTCGCTCCACCCTCCTTTCAGGTAGTTGTAGAGGGCTCCTTTTCTCCAGCACCCAGTCCTAAAAATTTTGGGCAAAGCTTCTCCGTACCTCAGTTTCCCCACCTGCAAAAATGGGCCAAGAAATAGAAATCGTTGAGGGGCAGGTGCCATGCAAATGTCTTCGCTGAACGGCCAGGGTTTGCTTGCGGTGCCCGGCAGGGATTTGTGTCGCGGCGGCTGAAGTGTCCGTGCTGTGGAGGAGGGAGACTTTAAAAACGGGGCAGGGCAGGAAGCTGTGGGAAGCCTGAGTTTAATCTGCTCCGTCTGTGAGTCAGAGCCCTGAATCTTCACATCTTCCGAGGCTTTTGCGCTGTTGCCACGTTGGCTACGGCCAGCCAGCTTTCTGGTTTGCCCGACTTAATTTATGTCAAGGCCAGTTTTCATCTTTTTCACGTGTACTAACGGGATAAAAGCGGTCCGTGTTGCTTCATCCTTTCCCAGGGAGGTACAACGGCACCCAGTGAGAGCAGGGCTGGCTGCATCTCTGTTTCCATCTAGACAGCTCTTGTCGGGGAAAAGACAAAGAGAGAGTTTGTTTAAAGTGGAGCAACACATAAACAAAATCCATGTAAGTAAGCTGGAAATAAAAATGCCGGCAGCCAGCTCGCTCCCGCTCACGAGAAGCCTTCGCATGCGTCTCATTTTTTAATCTAATTTTACAACTGTAAAAATGTGGTGGAAATGAGAAGCTGGCAAAAACTGCAGGCTCAGCTGCTCAGATAGGGAGCTGAGAATGTCTGCAACGATTAGGCGTCTATAAATCTCAGCATGTCTCTCCTAATTACTCCAACAGGAAAGCATTTAATTATGTAATCAGGATACCCTATTTGACACAGGCGCACATGTACCCCGCACACTAACCTTAACCTGGTTATCTCGCTTTGTTTCTGGACTAGTTAAATATAGATGCAGACAGACGGATCCGTCTGCGCAAACAGAGAACATGATGTGTGGGAAAGTAACCTGGTGGTGAACCTGTGCCGTCGCCTTCCCCAGCTGCAATAAGCCGCTTGGTTGGAGCTGCGTTTTACAGGCTGTTTCTTCCCGATCAGAGGCAATTTGTTAATTTGCTGTCATTTCCTTGACCGATTTGCCTTCTTGTTCAGGCCTGGGTGTGATTTATTTCTGAGGGGGTATAGCTGAGTTTGTGCCACTCTTTTCTTCTAAAGATTTATCCTACCTAAACACAGCTTTTTTTGGGGGGATATTAGATGCAAATAAATTCTGTAACAGCCCAGTAAGGAGCAGACAAACTCTTTTTAGCCTTGATTATAGCCCTGATCCCAATTAAATGGGGACACACTGAGTATCTCAGTTTGACCTGCTGCATTTTAAGGGTTTTCCAGGGAGAAAGAGGCATCGTGTCACCCTTGGGTGATGCCTCAATGCCACCCGTGTTCCCCCTAAACACGCTGCTGCTGGGCTGCGTTGCTGGCTCATGTAGGCACAGCCTGTGACACCCCCCCCCCCCCCCCCCCGGCCCCCCNGGGAGCCCAGCTCTTCCTGGGCCTTTTACGGCTCCGATAAGCATCGGTTAAAAGTTTCCCATTGACCTCGGCATCTCCCGGCCTCCCAGCCTGGCGTGTGCACGGGCAAATCCTTGTCCCCACGAGGAAGCCAACTGCCTCGCTCTGAGAAAACGCCGAATTTGCTTGCGCCGGTGCAGGCGGGACTGGTGCCAGCTCTGCGAAGGGAGCTTTGCCCGGCGGAGATTTGCCTGCGAGGAGCAGGAAAAGGAGGCGCTCGCTGACGGCAGAGGTCAGGAGCTTGTTGATCATGTTCCCTTTTAGTGTCGTAAGCACTTGTAGGACTATTTTGATTCCATTTCTCCAAAGAGAGTCGAGGGGGGGGGAAGGAGTGACAGCTGAACCATGTGCGTTTGGGAGAGGGTGTCTCTGAAAAGTGATGTAGGAGCAAGGACATGGGCAGCCCTGCTTTCACGCTGGCATTTCCCTCCCTGCAGCTCTGCCACTTTAACTGCTTGTCTGGGGATGATCTGGGGAGAAAACAGCTTTTTATAATAATATAATACCCTTATGTGTGCTTTCTTCTGTAGAAGCTTTATACCAGTCTGGTTTTTTTTGCTTTGGTTTTCTCCTAAAATGGACGTAAAAAGGGATTTACGCTGAAATATATCTGACTGCAGCTTGTACAGAAATTAATTTAACAATAGGAAAACTTTCTGAAAGTATTAATACTCACCTGACTGGCTAGCTTTTGGATTGCCTTTTGACGTTTCACGTTCATCATTTACAGGGACATCCTGACAGCTATGGTGTAGAAGGTACATAGCCCAAATTATTAAGCTGGCATTTATATGAAATAATCTATTTAACTGGGATTAGTGACAGAAAAGTAACAGGGCAGTGGAGAGGGAGAATTGCAAGAGAAAGCTCTTTCAGTTCCGTGCCTTGTACCTCTCCTCTCCTTCCCCTCAGCCCCACACACATCTGGTTCCCTATCAGGAGCCTGTGCCAGCGGAGGATACGACTATCAGTTGTATTTGATCATATGGGTAACTTCTTGAAATTGTTACTACATTTTTACATTAACAAAGCAAACAGTGAGAATCAGAGGGTTTGGCAGAGGACAAAGCAACCGCATCTCTCCCTACTCTTAGCTACATGTCATAACAAAACACTGGGCCAGATAATTAAGGGAGTTTCTAAAAATGTCCCCATGATATCTGTCTTTCTGAGCATACACATGGGTATAGCGGCAAGAATTGCTTTAGTGCTTTGTTTTAAGATAAATTGATTCTTTTATTTATATATTTATTTTTAATCCTATGCATCAGCAACAAACGCTGCCTACTTTCCTAAGAAAAACGAGAAAGATATTCTTTTCCTTAGGAAATGAGAAAGCACTGTAAACGTACACAGAGCCAAAAAAAGAGGGTGTCTTCTCCCTTTTGACTTTTTTGGTATGACATCTGGGTGGGCTTATCTGATTGCAAACCGCCGTGGAGGGGGTTAGCAGGTTACCAGCCATCAGCTGAGCCGTGATCACCCGCAGGGCACTGCAGGCACAGCTGTGCGTGCTGCCAAGAAAGAGATTTAACGTAACTCAGGACAGCTCAACACTAGGAAAGAAGCTTGTAAAACTATGTTCTGAGCTATTTCACTTTCCTGATTCCTGCAATTATTTACCTTTTTTTTCCCCTCAGTGTTTCTACAGATGCATTGACATTTCCCTGGATCCAGTGGAACGACTCCCCTAACTTCAGCAGGCTTCTCAGCGATCCCTAATCCCATAGAAAATGCTGCTATGTATCACACTCAGTATGTCTGTTAAGAGTAATTTCAAATTCCCGCTGACAATGTCAGAAAACTGGAGAATTAATTTTTAAAATAATGCATGCTCTATCATATCATCCGTAGTATTTCAATGGAATCTCACTAAATAGCATCCTTTATGGTGAGCTTAAGGGGTTGTAACACCACTGGCTTTCCGACAGCCAGCTAATATCATCTCTTAGGAATTTATTACGAGTGTACCGTGTCCTGTAATATTTTTTATGTCAGGTTGTTAATCGTAGCAACTAGGATGTGTTGAACGCACGTTTGTATATGAGAGATTAATTTCACACTGATGTTTGCCACTCAAAGCGAGGGAAAATGAGTATCATTACCCAGTGCTGTGAGCAAAGCTGACTTTAGCACATACAAAGGGTTGCAGGAGATAAGATAACAAACATTTATAATGAAGCCTTTTCCAGTTGGGAGGTGACATAAACTCTTACAGTTGTTTTTAGGAAAAGACATGCACCACCCCCACGTTGCATTTTTTAATGCCCAGCATACATTTCCTTCTGATACATCTTTCCATCCGTCTGCTCGGTTTAATTGCTCTGTCGTGGGTTTTATACTACGTTTCTCACTGTATTATTTTAATGATCCTTTGACTGAGTCAGCCTGGAAGAATCCCATAAACTTTAGTGACACTGTGGGTGATGTAGATGGGCACAAACCAGCCTGCAGCCTTGCTCACGATTCTTCCTGGGGCTCCCAGGGGAAGGCAAACAATTTCAAGATTTGACCTACAAAAACTTGGCAGCGGCTCGAGCCGAGTCCTACAAAAGCAGGCATCGAGGAAGCGCCACAGATAGGTCTCCACAGTCCAGCTGATAGGTGGTTTCCAACAGCTTTTCTAGCTTGATCGTGGCCGTTCTCGCTTGAAAAGCATAAAACATCCCTGCCAGGCGCCGGTGCCAGGCGGCTCTGCGGAGCGCACACCGGAGACTGCAGCAGAAACACCAGGAGACAGGAGGGGAAGGACAGCCAGTGAAAACATGTTTTCAATCAGCTTGACTATTCAGACGGGGAGATGCATGTTACATAAATGCACTGAGCCAACCCAGAAACGAAAACACTTTCGGCAAGGGAGTGAAGGAAAGAAAAACAGTTTCACCTGCTGCTCTCCTTAGGCGAAAGCTGCTGACAGAGCAGCGTGCGGCACGTTGGAAGAGGCAGGTAAAGGCAGGGCTGGAGCTGGTGCTGCGCAGCAGGTTTATTCGGGATGCTCCCGGCCCGCCACGGTGTTGCGTCAGCTCTCCCAGCAGTAACGCAATAGCTGTTCGGCTCCAGGCGCGCATGGGGTGCGCTCCTTAGAGCCAGCGTCGTGTCAGCAGCATCAGCTGTAGTGCCCAGCGGAGCTTCCCTTCGCGGACTTATCCATCGGTTGTACAAAGCAACCCTGCAACGTCTGTTTCTAATTATTTCTTTTCCCCCAAATAATGAGGGAAGCCTGAGAAGTGTGGGATCCGTGCTGAAGCGCCGGGTCTCGTGCCGCCCAGGTGACGGGGCAGGGGGGACCCAGCGTGGCACACGCGCGCGCTGGCGGCTGCGGTGGTCCCAGGAGATGCGGGGAGGGTGGGTGGCAGCCCCCTGGGAGAGGGCGTTTCAGATACTTTCTGGCTGGATGTCACAGATGCCTGCTGAGCCCGTGCGCTGCCCCCGGATTAGGCGGCAGTTGGGCAGGGGTTCTGTGGTGCTCAGTTTTGGGCTGGGGAGGTAGCGATCAAGGTTTAAACACGTCCTGGTGGGGATTTAATGCTTACGACTAGTTAAACATTTGGGAGGAAGGAGGGAGCACAACGCTGATGCCGCACACACTGATGTAACTTTGCCAGCTCCAGTAGGGTTTATGTGCCTGGTTTATGTGGACACAGTTGAAATCTGAATCACGCCTATTATTTATGCATTTGTATTAGTAGTAATTTTGCTTTTTTTTTCCTAGAACTCATCATAAAGAGCAGAAAGAGAAAGATATAAGTAACACATTTTCAAATGTTCTTTCCTAGTGAATTACTTGGCCTGACATTGGAAATGAATTATTTTCCATTGTACCAGTGACCCCTGTTGTGTGTTCTATTAACACCACATGTTAAACTTTTATATTTTTAGTAAACCATGACCTTGTACATTCTCTGTCATTTCCCACTGGCATAAGTACAACACATGTGGTATGAAAGCTAACGGTTTTCATTTGTATACAGTACTTTTATATCTTAGGCTTGTATGAAAGCACACAGGTCATGGTAATCAGGGCATCCTAGGATTTTACCAGTTACAAACAGTCACAACAAAGTGTATGTGTTTTCAAAAAACATATTTTTGGCATAATGCTCTCTTATGTGTTGTGCAAATCCAGATGAAAATGGGATCTTGAAAGGCTGTGTTAAATTTTTTGATCGTGCTAATCCAAACAACTGTCTCCAACACATGCACAAGCAGAAGGAAGTCTATAAAATGTCAGGTTTGTTCTAAATATCTGCAGAACAAATGTGTCTCAGGAATATGACCAAGTGTGCAGAACTTTTAAGATAAAAGATGATGTCACATAGGTTCGATATTTTATTTCATCAAATGGTAACGTTGTTCTAGACATCTAAAAAATTATGGATGATTTATGAATAGAGCCCAGGGTACGGAAGAAAGAATAATTCCTTCCAGTTGCCCAAATATTTCTTTTGAATTTTTCCCCCTCTTTTTCTTTTTCTTTTTCTTTTTCTTTTTCTTTTTCTTTTTCTTTTTCTTTTTCTTTTTCTTTTTCTTTTTCTTTTTCTTTTTCTTTTTCTAGCCTGGACTCTTTAGATGTGAGTTCTGGGCGTACTGGTGTGCACTCTCAGCATATGCCTGCTGACACACAGAAATGTGGTTGCATGTGTAAACACTGAGTTGCATGGTCATTTGTACTTTTTCACTGAAATCCAGCCTGCTCTGTAGGCACTTTTCGGTACTGATCTGCCTCCTTTTCTGGGCTGATCCACAGGGCTTTCTGAATCATTCTTGTTTCCAGTAAGAATTCATGTTAAAAAAATAAAGTTTAAAGGCAGGTTGAGGTTATCCTCAGTCACTTTGCTGGACTTAAGGTGAAGACGTGCAGCATCATCCAACACTGAGAATGTTGCAAGTTTCCATGACCCAACATACAGCAGCAATGAATGAAATGGAAAAAAAGACCAAAAATGGACGACTCGCCCATCATACAGCAGCACTTGCTCCCCTCCTCTCTGTTGAGCCTTGGTGATTTCTCCACCTGGGTATCTCAGATCTGTGCCTTTTTTTTATGTGATGGATATCAGGAGCTCAAAGCTCTTCCAGGTTGGCTCTTGCAGTGTAACCAGCCTTGGAGTCGTGCTCCTCTGGGACTCCACCTGCTATTCGCTTTCCTCTATTTTCCACCCATCAACTGCGTGTTGGTAGCACCTCTCAGCACTTGGACCGCTCTTGGTCATGGGCGGCGAAGGGGCTGGTTGTCCCCTGTGTCCCATGCCCCTGAGATGCTCTCTCAGACTTCCTAGCTGGCAGCTTCTCGTTACAACATGACACAATTGTGTTTGCGATGTAACACCACGTCTGCCAGGACAAACTTGCAATGTTTGGCTTGGGATCAGCCGGGCTCAGATTTTATTTATGACAAATAACTATTGGCTCAACAATCCCATAAGGCTTCCTTTTTGTCTCCTCCTTGTGCTGTGGCCATTGGGTAATGATTGGAGAGTTTCTAACATAAAAGAATACTCCCTGATAGTAAAAACTTAAAAGAAACCTGTGTTTACAGTCATCCTGTGTGGTAAGGCTTTTTTCTTCGATTTGCCTTTTAGGATTTTGCCCGGACTGGTGTTTATAGTTCTCCCAGAAAACAACCAAAATTTACCCTGTGTTGCATGCGGAGGACCAGACAGGTGGGGAACAAAGATATGAGGAAAACCCATGATTGTTCCGCGAAGAGACCTCTGCCTGGTGCACAGGCATTGCCCCACAGCCACCCCGTGCAGCTGGGCTGGCCGGGCTGGGACATGACTTGGCACAGAAATAGCTCAGGATTCCTTTACACCTTATTCCTTTGTGCCTTGAAGGTCCCCTTTCATTACCAGCTCACAGACATTGAAGAATGGTGTGGCTTTGTAGACACATGGGTTTGATCCATGGGGACCATTCCTCGTGACTTGTCCTGTGCCGTGCTCTCAGGATTGCCCTGGTTTTGGGGTGTTTCCCCTCCAAATCCTTTGCTGGGTTCACATTTTTGCTTCTGATTTGCCAAGAAAATAACAACATCGCTCTCCTGAGTCCCTTGCAGTCTCAGAAAGTCCATAATGGAAGAGGAGAAGTTGATGTACTGGTGGGGATAACCAGAAAAACAGATTCTTTCATGGATCCCAGTTATAAATATGATATAAAATAGAAGCTAATAAATAATGGGATTTCAGCATGTCTTCTGGGTAATGACAAACAAGCAAAACCAAATCCATTTATCTAACAGGTTTGAAAGTGTGACTTATCAGAGATGGGGGGAAATCTCCCGTCAGCAGAGATAGTGGGAAGGATGGCAGAGAGAATGCAGCCGGGAAATGATGGAGGAATGAAGAGGAAGTGGAGCAGAGAGAAAATAACCCCAAACCAAACTAAGGAGGTTACAGGGTAAACAACCCAAAAACAAAGCCAAGGAGGATATGGGAGACAGAACTGTGGCTGTACACGAAATGTAGGATGTAGGGTACTCATCCCTCCAGGGTGTCTATTTGTGTATATAGGAGAGGTGATAGAGTTTTTCATTTCCTAATACATACTGCAGCTTGCCTGTGCTTGGAACACTGAAAGTATTTAAAAAAAAAAAAGGAAAAAGTTGAATCATTGGTGACAAAAAAAGGACATGGGCTAAAATTGTAAGAAAGAACTGTTTATTAAGGGAACCTAGTTTAAGGGACTAAATAAATCTTTCAGCCAGACCCAAAAGGCTGAGATCTCAGCTGCTGAGCTACGTGAGTACCTGTAGCAGATTGATCAGGGCTTGTTATTCAGACTTAAAACACTGCTCTGCCCTTGAGGGTCTCTGGGATAAAGCAGAAGGATGTGAAGATCTCTTTACTGGGTCACTAGGTCTGTAGAGATGCTCACTTATGTTGCAGCCTTTCTGCACCGCCCCCCCCCCCCCCCCCCCCCCCCCCCCCCCCCCCCCCCCCCACCCNAACTGCATCCATCGGCCATCTCGACCTCGTCCTGGGGACTGGTGATGATGATGGGCTGTCCCAGGGTAGGAGCTGGAGCTCATCAGAGAGCAGCTTCACTGAGGGTTTGTGAATCAAGGGGCCCCCTTGCCCGAGGACTTTCTCGACTCAGCGATGCCACTTGGGGTGGCAGAGCCATCCCCAGCGCGTCGCATTGGCAGGCTGGTGGGCGCTCTCCAAGGGCAGCTCGCTGGCTCCCGGCGAGCCCGCCTCGAATGACACAAACCACACTAGGACTTGATGAATAACAGAACATCAAGTCAGACAGACACTGGCTGGCTTTTCCACTGGAGCTCTCCCCCTGCTATTATTTATATACCGTTTCACTTGCTTACATGTAACTTAAAACCAGCCCGATGTCAGCAGCCCAATCCAACGGCGGGGCCAATTAGCCTGGAGTAGTCCTCACTTTCTTTCTCTCTTTCCTTCTCCCTCTCTCTCCCTTTGCTTTTGCGTGCAGGAATAAGGCTGGCTACTGTTAGGCATTCCCGGTCGTGGCTGAGAAAAGCCTGTGTGCCAGTTCAGTGGCTGAATATGGGCCCTGTTTATTTTTTCAGAGTGGCAATTTTCAAGGGGTTGGAATCGTTGTTAAAATTAGCGTAAAGAATTTAAGCCACAGAAAGGTCCTTTCACCTTATTCTTCAAAAAGCCAGTTGTTTTCCCAAGCACCCGCCCCTTCCAACCCGCCTGAAAGCCTCAATTTCCATCTGGGAATAAAAATCACGGCCCTCAGACCCCAGAGCGGCGCTTGGGCAGGTTTTGGTGGCATCGGGCTCATTTCCATGTGCCCGAATGGCACCTGCCAGGGCGGAGAGCATCAAAATCCATCCCTGGGAAAGGCTGAGCAAACCCAGCTGAGCCGAAAAACAGAGGGAATGGCATGCTCTCGTGCTGCTCGGAGAGGATGCCAAGCGGATAACAAATCTCTACCTCGCCATCAACAGAAGTAAACATCCCCTTCAGGACTGACGGCTTTTGACATCCCGGGGTCTGTGCAGCGTCAGGATGGAGGGCGGTGATGCTTTCTGACAGCTCTGCATGACGGCTGGCCAGATCCCCTTCCCATGGGTGGAAAGAAATAGGGATTCCGTAGCAATTTGCCAGTAGTAAGATGGGATTCTTCGTATCTGCTCCGGGTCCTAGAGCCTTGCTTTCCTACTGGGAAAGTATTGCTCTGTACCAATCTCTCAGTGAGTCAGTGCTGTGGGCAGAGGGTTTCGTTTTGAGTGAGTTTGCTTTGTTTTGGAAAACGAGTGGCAGATAAGCAGTCTGGAAACGCAAAGGTTTGGTTCAGTTACTCCAAAGTTGCTTATTTAAATTCGGGCCAAGGTCTCTTGAGTCAGCAAAACTCAGCGGGAGTGCTCATAAAAATAGGGTCTCTTTTGAAAATTCACATGCTTCCTGTTTGTGCAAACGCTGTGAGAACTGGCTTTCCCATGGCATGTCTGCGCTGGAACCAGGAAATAGACGGGAATTTGGAAACAAGAAATAATTGCTAAAAAAAAAAAAAAAAAAAAAAAACACAAAACTCTTGAGTTATGGCNGTTTTCCCTTTCAAGCTGAAAAGTTTTGTTTAGTTTCTCATCCCGTTAGTCAACTGCCCTTAACCAGGTTGCATTGCGCCAACCCAGCCTGTTGCAAGCCGGTGCTGGAAATTGCGTTAACGTGTTGGAGTCAAACCATCCTAGTGAGTTTGGAGCTCATGGAGAGCAAATCCCTCTGCTGTGAGAGGGGATACAATCTACCGTTGCCTGCAAATGTTGCACCAGTGGATGTGTGCTCCACAGCAAGGGCTGAGAGCTTCACCCACACTCACTCATGCATGGACGCCGGCACGGGGAGCTCAACTTGCACGCATGTACCCCTGCACACACTTCTAGAAAAGGCTGCAGAAGTTGACTTGTGCTGGTACTTATCTAACTGGTCTTGAGGCAAATAGGAGATCTGCCCAGCTGGCTTTTTTCTTTACACTTAAATAGAAATTTTCTGAGGTTTTTAACAGCCTGGCAAAACCAGGGGCAAAACTAAAACGCCCTGTAAGATCGATAGCGAGTGGGCTGGCTTTAAATTCAAAGGGGATGTTCTGATGTAAAATCCAAAGTAGCTCCACTCAGCCCAGTCGAGTTCCTCCAGATCTGCTCTACCATAATTGACATCATCTGGCTATTTTTCCATCATCATGAATATCTAGACAATTAACAGTCAAGTCTGAACAAACATATAAACCTCAGAGCACTTACATTGTTAGGACAGATTAATATTAATGAGTATTTTTATTGTGTTTTCTTTTTCTTTTTTTTTTTTTTTCATTTCCACCATGGCCACATTCAAATTTATTCTTGTTGGGCTACCCACTAAGGTCTGAGAATAAGTATTTTGATCAACTTAAATTTATAAGATGAAAAGCATTTATGTTTTGGCAAGATGACCTTGAGTAAATTATTAGCTGCTGTTGTTGTTTAGACCATAGATAAAGAAAATATGTCCAGTGTAAAGTCCCAAGGCCTCCTAACATATCAGTTGTTTTTTTTTTTTTTTTGAA
>RSEF01000011.1:21064616-21240651 GCA_003993805.1 Himantopus leucocephalus | reverse complement strand
ACATTTATTCTTCCTAGATATTTTCTAGAAATTATATCATCGAGTGACTGCACAGGCTATGTTTCTTTTTCAAATTCTGCGAGGGAATCCCCCAAAAGGGCCGTCGCTAAACAGTAGGAATATACAAATTGTGACTTTCCTGACATTAATACGTGCAGAGCTGTGATTTTATGAGAGCCATGAGGATTGTGAAGGTGTTGTACGCTCAGCCACTTGGCAGAGAGAGAAAGTCTCTTGGCAGAAAGGGACTTGGCGTCATCCAGATGTGCTGGATGATGCTGAGTCCCTTCCTGCCCCCAGGTTGCTCAGTGCCTTAGTTTTAAGGTCCAGGGTGAGAAAGGGCATTTGCCTTGGACAGTATAGGATACTTCCCCATGAAACACGTGCGCTATAATAACACAGTGTTTCCAACCGCTGCTTTCCCATGCATGTAGAAAATAAAACAGCCTAAAGGATTTCTAGGGAAGTCGTTAGGACACAGAATAAAACCTGACCTAGATCTTCTTTTTTGAGGTTTAGGAAGCAGCATGTTTTGTGATGTAGAAAATATTTACTCTTGCATCAAGGGTTTTTTGGCTAGTGTGACTGCCCTTCAGCGTAGGGGGCAAAACATCACCAGCATTGCTGTGGCTCCACTGGCACCATCAATTTTCACAGTCACAGTGTTACCTGTGGCTCTTGCTTCACCCTGAACCCATGTTCAGTACATCGGTCTCTTGCCTTCACCCAGGGGAGGATTCATTTATCTCCCCAAAGGTCTTGCAGGGTCCAGAGTACCGGAGGTTCCTCCCTCTGGGAACCCAGAACGGATGAGACGGTGATGGATGCCCACCACATCAGAGCTATTTAAGTGTCTGGTGGTGCGCAACGGCACTTTGAAACAAATTGACTGATACTGATGGAAGTTGGCACAGAGCCACTGCTGCTGCTTTCTGAGCCTCCCTAGAAGCCCTCTACTCATTTTAGAGGCCAGATATTGTTGTTTTAGTCCTCAGACCCACCTTCCTCTCGGGCTGAGTCAGGCTTATTTGGCAGACCTCTTTCTGGGGCATCCCAGTCCAACCTGACCCTGGGTTGTCCATATATCAACTCCTCATGGCATATCTGTACCAGGGCACCTGCATGGGACTGGTAGATGCAGCACAGACATTATTGGCAACCGGTGCTCTTTTGGAGCAACAGCTGGTGGCCAGATGTTTTGTCCCACAGTGCTTCAAATGCTCTGGGGACAACTTAATCCAATGCCACATGCATTTCTAGGACTTCCCCTCACCCTTCATGCGAGCTCTGCTCTTCTCTGCCTTTCTCATCTCCCTGTAGCCCGGCTTGACCTGGCCTCGGTGGTCCATCCACACGGCAGCGAGCTCGATTTGGCTCACACAGCTCTGCACAGACAGTTTCTGCCTCTTCAACAGCAAATTCAGTCTCAGTGAGCTGCAACCACTGAATCTGTCTGTGCGTGAGGGCTCGTGGGGCTGCTCCCTTGCTTGACTCCAAAATCCAACATGAACAAAATATTTTCAAGCTCTGTAATCTCCCTGGCACTGACATTTGTCCCACTGCTTCCAGAAAAATACCCCTTTTTCAGCTTGATTTAAAGTCCACTAAAGCCTGTGGAAAACCTTCCATGTAGGGACTCTCTGGGATTAGAAATCTCTAAAATGGGAATGAACTTTTCAAGCCTGTCTGCTGCATAAGGATTCAATTCTGCTCCTATTTGAGTCCCACGGCGAGCTGGATTAGATGGATATAATCACAGAGCACTGAGTCCTTAAGCAGCCAGTTTTTTCACAGCAGTGCCTTAGTAAAGACTAGCAGAGTCCAAAAAGTAGAGCTCATACTAGATAAATAAACAGATATTTCACATGTAAAGTCATTTTTCTCCTCTGCCCACTGCCTGTGGTTATATGTGAGCATCACACTTTGAGAAAGCTGTGGACATCTGAAGCCAAAATGGACCATGACAAGAGAAATGAGGAAGGTTTGGAGATCTTGATCTTCAAGGGAGGTCTGATCTTCAGATGGTCCACTCCAGGACAGTCTGCCCAGTGGACCTGCAGCCCTTTGGTGAATATAAATCCACCAAAATCCTCATTTTTCTCACCTGCCTTGCAAGGAAATCTTAGGTACAGTCCAGATGCCCTCAAGCCTTTGGATTACAGGTTTAAGGAGAACAGAGCTAAGTTAGATGTGGAGCTGCTTGTTGCAAAGAGTGCTGAGTAAGAAGGAATGAGTGTAAATGTCTGTTTGGTAGTAGGAGGCATTTTTCTCCTGTAATGATAGTTCACCGCTGAAAACCTCCCCTGCTGTATTATTGCTACGAATGTGACTGGACGGTTGCTCTACCAACCCCTTATCTTGGTTCCCAGTGACTAGAGTGCAAAGGCTGGGGAAAAAGAAAGCGTATATCCATGACTATGCTGATCTATGCACTCAGAGGCATTAGGGGATACCAGAGATGTTACTGAAACCTTTCCTCCATTTCAGCTTTCCAAATAACACTCTCCAACCCAGCCACTCTCAAGCAATATTTCTAAAATTTAGTGATATCTACCCTTTCCAGTGGCAGAAAGAGAGAGAGAGAGAGACAGAAACTCCGTATTTTCACTCTTAATTGCCTGCACCAGCGATCTGGCTGCTGTTGGAGCACATTTCATAGCATAAACTTGTGGGTGAGAGACAGACGGTTTTACCCTGCAATCCACCCCCAGAGCCCTGCGAAGAGTCAGAGGGAACGAGCGCACAGTAGTGAGCCATGCTGGTTTGATAAAAGTTGCTAGTAACACCCTGGATACACGGATGGGTTTTGCCTTCCCAAACCGCACCACATACCAGCTTTCGTGACACATGTTCCAAATAAAAACGGCCTCGTATTACTCCTAGAAGGACGTTGTTCGGAGAGGTGGGATACAGCGATCCCCAGCCCAACGCTCCGCTGTAAGCCCATACAGTAAAGCCCTCATTAGGACAAGGAGTTATTTTCTCCAGGCTCTATGTGCTGTTCAGGTAAGAGATTTCCCAGGTTTGCAGATTAGAATAATTTTATGTCCCCAAACCCGAGGCTTTTTAGTTGATCGTTTTGCCCCCATTCTTCCTATCTTTGCCCCAAGAACTGCCCCAGATTCCCAAAGGAGAAGTGCCCTCCCTGTCCTCACCACCACCTCCAGCTGAAAATCACCGAGTGATCTATCCACTCTACCCCAGCCAAAACCAGTACAGATGGTGAAATTATTACCAGTTTTCTTAGAAGATGCATTAGTTGAAGCACTAGAGGTGCTGTTTGCTCTCCAGCATGGAGATAACAGACATGCACAGGGACCTTCCTTGTGTATCAGAAATGCTTTGGGTGTGGATGGTGGTCCTGGCGTGCTGCAGGGGAACACTCTTCATCCCCCTGATGCATAACACAATGGGTTATTAATGAGGGCAGGAGCCAAAATGATACTGTAGAGGCTTTTTAATTACAAATGCAAAAATTTGCTGTAAATGGGCTCCCAAACCAGCAGGTCATCTGCCATATTACCTAAACCCGTGGTAGAAATTATAAAACTGTCTGGATTACAGCGTGAGAGTAACCATAATATCACACAATCAATCAATCGCATGAACTGGATGGCTGTAGTTAATTTTGATCTACTTCAGACTGAGATCCTGTACGTTTGCTGCTTCAGATTATTTCCTAATTCTTTCCTGCTTATCTATCTCCTTTCTCAAGGTGTCAACCAGGACACACCGAAGGAAAGAGGAGTTTTTCCTCCTTAAAAGGAATCTTAAATAGACAGTGTCTTGGGTTTTATTGTAAAAGGCCCAGAAAAGCACAAATTAGAAACCAGCATTTCAGCAACGCAAGACCAAAGTAGCTATTTGGTGATTCAAAACATCAAATTCCAAGCATTTAAAAAAAAGGAAAAAAAAAAAACCCCAGTCCCTATGGTCATTGCAATAACTTGAAGTGTGGAGATATTACAAGTGCACTTAAGATTCTTTATATGTGCTGCCATCAGGTGTTTGGTTCTCTATGTCAGAAACAAGCTCCACGTTTTTTTCCTTGTGAATAAGGAAGGCTGAGGAGACAACGCTCATCGTATGACCAGATCTCAGAGCTCTGATCATAACTTTACACTTCCAGTAATCCCATTACTGCCATAGCTCCACAAAAGGGTGACACAGAAACAAGGCACTTCTCTCTGCTTCTCCATGAAAACCTTCTGTGGGGGGAAAAAACCCCATGGATATTACACAGAGCATAAATGCACCAGTGAGTTAAACTCTTTGCTGCAGCCCAAGGAAAGCCTACAGGAGGTAAACCTCACAGCGATTAGCTCTGCCATACTCTGAAAGCAGGAGGAACTGAAAACGCTGCTGAATAACTATTATTTCCTAGGTGTTGACAGAAGTAACCATCTTTCCTCATTTTCTCTTTTCCTAAATACTGTGGGAGCAATCCTTGAACTTTTTACTCAAATGGTGAAATTCCCACCGGAGGGCTGTGGGGCTTGAAAAGTTCCACCCTCTGTTTTTACAAGGGAACAAATGGCAGTAGTTAAAAAAAAAAAAAAAAAGGGCAGAAAAAAAGAGTCAAAAGTGAAAGAGAAACCTTTTCAGCCTGTGCTTTCTTTAAAGACAGTTA
Organism: Himantopus leucocephalus; assembly: GCA_003993805.1. NCBI lineage: Eukaryota > Metazoa > Chordata > Aves > Charadriiformes > Recurvirostridae > Himantopus > Himantopus leucocephalus. The sequence continues at coordinate 21,236,021 of RSEF01000011.1, read as the reverse complement.
TATGGGATTTGCTTTTCTTCTTATCTTTCCCTCCCCGCTTTTCAAAGCTGGGGTTAAGTTCAGAGGGAGGAATTTGGGACTTCAGGGCGTAGGTGACCACCGCCGACCCAGACCCGGGGGTCTATCCGAGCTGTGGTGTCTGCCCAGCTGGTTAGTGTTACTGGTGACCGTGGTGGTGAGGAACAGGGCTGACAAAGTCTTTACTCTGTTATGTGATTGCTGTGAACTTTACAAAGTGCGGGGCGCACCCCAAAATACTGATGCGGGAGCAAAAGACGAGCTGACTGCAAGGTCAGCAGTTTTGGGCTCTCACTGGGAACTCGCTGGGAGAAGGAACGCGTTATCAATAAATTCATATATCCAGGGGAGCCACATGCAAAACCTCAGCACACTTTCGGCTGGCCACAGTGGAACATTCATTCTTAAAAGGAACTTAAGGAGGCAAAGCTTCATTTCCTGAGATTTAAGGAACTTTATTAAATTTTTTCCCCCCCTTCACTGCATTAAGAGTTGGCAGAGGCTTTTGCGAAGGAGAAGCAGCCATAGTGTGAAAGCGCCTTTTAGAGGCAAATCCAAACAATCATTAACCTAATAAAGGGAAACCCAAGGGGAGGAAATTTTCAAGCCATTACAGTCGCACTGTTATCTAAGATGTACAAATAAAAGAACTTTCTCTTTACCTATTGCACAGTAACAAAGAGAGTTTCCAGTCTCAGAAACCCCATGGACCATGCAAGGAAATGGCCAATGGCCCCAGGAAGTGGTTTGGAACAACTTCTGGTCACCAAGCCACTGACCAAAACTCTGATTGCCAAATGGTATTGAAATTAGTGTGTGGTCAATAGAAATGTCATTTGGATAAATAGTAACATTCAGCAAGAAAAAAACCCAGCACCCTTGAAGAAGAGCTGGGTTTCAGTGGTGCCATGATCTTCCATTCATCCCAGCAAGGAAAGGTGGGGTTTTATTTTTTTATTTCCAATGCCTTTTTCTTTTTCTTTTTCTTTTTTTTTTTTTTGTGGCTTATATATGTGAGAAGAGGACAGAGGTTCTTTGAGGTCAAGCTCATAGCAGGATGCAGGAACCATATAATTGACCTTCTTGGCCATATTGTGCAACCGTGTGGGTGCCTGGGAGAACATGAAGGGTAGAAAGAAACCATGACTCTTTTCAGCTGTAGCTGAGCGTACGTGGACATGTGCATATCAGTCATCAGGAATGCCACCTACCCCACCACAGGCCGTGGTGGGACAATAACACATATGTGCATACAAAACACAGCTCTTATTGTAAGTGATGGATTCGTTGGAATGTGAAGATGTAATTAGGATTTCTCCACATAAGCCCTGCAAAGCCCTTTCCCTCCAGGTTGTTGTCAATGTGGAAGAATCTCTTCTTCTGAGAGGTGTTGAGGCAATGCGCCCACCCCTTACGTTACAGGGCTGCTGACACTGGGTCCAAACTGCAAAACATGAGAAACTTGTGCTTTGTTTTATGTCCTGCTCCAGTCACTGGATAACGGGCTTTTCACCCCGTTGTCTGTTTCTAAGGATATTTTTCTGCTGATTCATGCTAATAAATAAAAAACATCCCCTGTTTATCGAAAGACAATTTGAAAGGCTTAACCTTAAGCTTGCTTCTTCTCAGAGTAATAGTCCCTTAACTGTAAGGCCAGTCTGCTATAGGTATCACTGCTTATTCCGAGGAGGAATGGGATGCATCAGGGCCACAGTGTTTTAGGCAGTGGGAAACAGTACTCTCCACCCACAGCAACCTCCTCCTTGCCACAGCAAAGAGTGGCCTTTGTTCTCACCCAGTTTTGGGTTTTCCTCGCTCTGATTTCAACCATAGCTCAAGGACCATCCACCTGCAAAAAGAAGCTTTTCTGCCAGTTGCTAACTCTCCCAACAGGGAGTTTGGCATCAGTTTCTTAAAAAAAATATTAAATTGTTCTGAAAGTTTGTGGCTACAGTTGCTTCCCTAAGCTTAGATATGTATCACAGCAATTAATGGTGCTGCAAGTCCCCTCTGGCTCTATCTGCACCTCTGAATCACACGCCATGCACTTTCGTCCGCAGCTTTAGCTGGAGGAAGGGAGTCAGCATATGTGTACCATTAGTCGTTTCCCCCCTTATGAAAGTAATAAGGTTTTTTAGCATTGTGAAATGCTTTTCTCTAAGGCTGGTACATAAAGCTTTGATTATCCCTCAGTGCATTTCACTCCATCAAATCTGAAAACCATAGATTTCCTAGGCTTTAACTTGCAGGCGATTCAGAACACTGAACCAAACATTTTCTGTAATGAAAAAACATGCAGGCTAATAGTTAGGGGAGGGGGCTGGAATCAGGTCCTTGTGATTTCGTTTCCATTTCTGCCACTGACTTTCTGTAGCTTTGGGCGAGTTATTAGGTTTTTTTCATGTCATCTTGCTGAATCATAAAATGCACCTTACGAATGTCAGGAGAATTTATGTTTGCTGAGTTTTCCCAGCAAACAGCACTATAAAACGCGGTTTGCCCGTTGCTTTATTGTACCTTGCGCAGCAAACGTTGCTGTTTATGGCCGTCCCGTTCTCTTTCTCTGTGCCTGCTGCTATAAATGTTACACATCTCCAAAGGGATAAAATAGATCCTAGTGAGTCCTGAATATGCAACTGCCAGGCGGAGGCCATGCTGGGATCCTCAGTGGTGCAAAAGCTGTCCCAGCAGCCTGAAAACACAGTTGCCATCAGCCGGGTGACCGGTTGCAGCGAGAGATCTGTGGAAATTACAGCAGACTTCAGGCTTTTCCCATTCTTTCCAGGGCAGCAGCTCTCCCCTTACCTGGCCTCAAGGCTGGGGAAAGGCAAAAAGTGGGTTTTTTTTTTCTGACTCCCACCTTCAGCAGAGCAATAACCCAGGAGCCCCTTGGACTGCACTACTCTGCAATGAGTTTGGCAGCGATTCGTTGCTTGCGCATTCAGAAACAGCAAGTGAACTGTTAACTCACCCGCCTAAATGAATATCCAAGTGGTCACAAGCCCATAGGTCACAGGAGAACTGCTATCATGTGTAGAAATATTTTACTCAAATTGCAGCTTTTGGTAAAGAGTGTCCTAGGACAGCAGCAGAAAGAAATACTGTATTTTAGACCTGTGAAGCTCTGCGATGGCTCTTTGGCAGTGTTTTGCATCCTGTTAGCTCTATAATCTGTCTGCTCTTTGCCACTGAAAATAGTATTTCATTTTAGCAAGTATTGATTTTTTAACTTATTATATAAATTTTAAATATGCCTATTGGATTGCTACATTTTCATTATTATTATTATTAGAAAGTCACTGAGAAAAGGAAAGAGTTCTTGTTTGGGGGTTAAGCAAAGTGGTGGAAATCCATTCCAGCTGAAAGTTGGCAGGAGACCTCAGCCTGCAAGCGAAGTTGGTCATTTTTCCCTGCAGATTAAGAAAAGAAATTCATTTGGCTGTGTTTATTGTAGAGGAATGCAGAAAAAAAAAAAGGACAGAGAGAGAGAGACAGAAGAAGCAAAAGAAATGTTTGCATGATTTATGGGAATCTTGCAACTTCAAAACAGCACCGTGTTGTGACCTGTTGTCATGAAAAGAAAGGAACAACAACAAATAATTCAGCTGACCATTCATGAGGTTTAACGCAGCACTATGTGCAGCAGCTTTCCACAATTTTGAGTTGCAGTGAGAAACCCCCCATTGCACCCGCACAGTTCCCAGCACAACGGAGTGCCATTAAAAGACATATCGGGATACATTCCCAGTGGACTTTTACTGCCTCTGTAATTTGGGTTAGAAATACCTGTTGAAATCGATAGAGCTGCCTTGTGTTTTGGTCTATCCCATGACATAGTTACTTAATATTACTGCGTATGATTCACAGGCTTTGCTATCCCGTGGTGCCAAAGGAGGTTTGTCTGGCTTGTCTCCTAGTAATAGGCACAAGATTTTAATTTTTATTCTCTTCATGCTACTTTTTAGAAAGAGGAATGGATTTCTACCAATCTGCGTGCAGTCAACTAAGAATTGAGCATTTCACGAGACGTCCCGGTGCTGAGCAATCAGGGGTGCCGTGCCATATCAGCGCACAGGAACGTGGATGTTGTCTGACTGCAGCTTACGTTGCCTTACTGGTCATTTCCAGGGTTTGATGGTGTGAGTCTGGATCCTCAGACACCCCCTCTGAAACAGTCCTTCATCCTTTGAGCCGACAGAGCAGCTGATGGCAACAGAGCAGGGACCCCAGAACGGTCACTGATGCTGCCAGAAGTTCCCAGCAAAGGACTGCAAAAATTCTTCCTCTTTTTCCTCTTTTCCTTTTCCTTTTTTCCCCTTCCCCTCTCCCCCTTCCCTTCTCTTTTTCCTTTCCTCTCCTTTCCATGCTTTTTCTTTTCTCTTTCCCTTTTTTTTCCCCCCCTTTCATTAGCACTCCAATCTCTAACATATTTTTACATACAACAAACTAACGGAGCTGAATTCCTGTTCCTCCCACTACTCCCAAATTTGGCTCAGATCAACTGTTAAGCAGCGCCGGGCAAATCCGACCAAAGTGATACATGACTGTTCGTTTGACGTTTGAGATAAATATGCTTACAGCCTTGCTTTTGTTTTCGGCTGTCGTTCCTTAAAAGGAGTTTATTGGCAGCGAAGTCTGTGGGAGCTGCACGTTTCCAGCAGCCATGGGATTTCCACGGAGGAAGAATTTCGCATTCACAATTGAGAGTGTTTGCATCAGGAATGTTTTTTCCCCTCAATGGTTGCACTCCATCAGAATACAAGACAGCCCTGAGGGACCTCAGTGTCCAGTCAAAACAGCTCAAATTTCACATTTCAGCGGATGAACACCCAAAACAGCATTTGCAGCAAACTGGAAAAGTTGCTTTTAGCTGGTAAAACAGTCATTTCCCTGCTTGGGAGGAGGAGGTGGAAAGATTCTTCCATGCTTTGGGGTCAGGGAGACAGAAAGCCCAGAGCTGACGCAGGGAAACAGTACCAACATGCAAAATTTAAGTGGTTTCTCTTTACGCACGAGCCTTCATGGGAAATTTGCACCAACGTCCGCGTAGAGAAGGTTGGCCGACCGCGCCTGGGAGCCGTGGGGGGCTCTCTGACCTTGACGCTCTTTCGGGTTTCTCGTATCGGTTGGGACTTTTGTGCTTGCCCGAGTTGCTTTGCTTTAATTTATTTAATAGAAAATTGATTCAAAAAGTTTCAGCCTGGGGTTTCCGGGTGTTGTGTGCAGCATCACGGCAAGATCCACCTACAACCCACTCTTTGCGATGTCCCTATTTTATGCTGTAATTCCTACGTTAGAAAGTAAAACCCTTATTTGTGCCCTCTTCCAGGCTTGCTAGTGGCATTTGTGAAGATATAAATAGGCACATTTAGGACAGAGAAATAGAGACACACCTTTAAAGTCCATTGACATATTTTGGACCGTGAGAGCTTTCAAAGAAGGACAGGATGGAAAAATAAGAGAGATATTTTGCTCTAAAAAAAAAATAGAAACTATCCTTCCTAAATAGGGACAGTTGGCATCTGTACCTCCTTCTTTGCTACAAAAGCCCATCCCAGTCTTTGCTTTCAGACCCATTTCATATTAAAAATAGCACATGGAAAATTTTTCTCCCAGAGTTTCTTGCCAGCTGACTGCTGGGCTGACTGGGCTGTTGCTTTCAAGTGACTAATTTAGAGCAAGACTCGACTAGAGAGTGCTAAGTGATGGCATCATTGGGGTTTTTTTTTTGTCACATCCAGGTAAAACAGCATGATAACCCACAGGGGAAGAGCTGTGACAAGCTCAGTCTGAGCCTAATGGGTGAGCAGACCTGCTGGCGTCAGCAGAAGAAACGCTCACAGAAACGAGCCAGGCAGGTATGATGCGAGCGATGTTTAATTATATTCAGGGACAGGCCGAAATGAGAAGCGTACAGTCAACAAGTTCATACCTAGTGACCCCTGCAAGCTGAACTCGGCTTCGGATCGGGGTCTTGCAAAGGCTCAGCCTGGGCCAACCCAAAATCCTGAGAGGCGAATGTCTCTGAGCCCTGGAGCCGCTGAGCCTCAGGTGGGCTGTGTGGTTAATTGGCATGATTTAATTAGCAAGTCTTGCAACATACGGTACCTGCCCTAAAGCTGCAGCTCTCGGATGTGATGCGAATCCCAGCTTTTATTCAATTTTATGTTTCAAGTCAATGCCTGTCTTTTATGTTTGCAGAACCAAATGTGATGCCATGACATCAGGTGATGAAGGAAGACAACCTGGAAGTTGGGGTATCCTTAAAAAACTCAGTTTGCCTCCTCTTTTGGAGGATTTAGGCAATAATTCAGCCGCATTACAGTTCTGTCTTACAAGATCATTGCAAGCAAGTGAGTGGTAAGAAACACCCTAAGAGGACAATCCTGTGGCTAATGTAAATAGGTGTAGCCCCTGCATGCCTGAAGCTGAAATTTGGAGAAGGCAGAAAGGACTGCATATCCATGTGTTTCTCTGCCCTGTCCACCCCCGCTGTCGCGGAGCTAGTTCATCACCCACCCGCTGCAGACACCTCTCCCCCCGCTGTCGGCGGGGGGCGAGGAGCTGGGGTCCAGCCGGGCTCCTCTCCCAGCTCCGGGGCAGCAGCCGTGTCCGTGCTCCCGCCGGGCAGCGCTTGGGAAAACAGCATGTCGCCGCCTGCCCCGCAGCATCATCGGCAGCGGGCTGGAAAAAAAGGGCCGTGAAATCAGCTGAAACGGCCACGGGGCAACTGCCCACCAGCGAACCCTCTCGGGCGTTGGCATGACGCAGTCCGCTGAAACGTTAAATATTATCCTCTTTTGGAGCGATGTTTTCTCACTAGTGCTGAGCCGGAGGGTGTATATCAGGTAGTGTTACTCTGCTAATTGGCTTCCACTCATTAGAGGGTGCTGCCCTTTCGCTGGCCGGGATCAGGCTGCTGCGTTGTTTTCGGATGGTGCTGCAGGAGTCCCCCCAGCTGAGCATCCCTGCTGGGGCCAGCGGCCAGCGCTGCCACTACCTCCGGGGGGTGCAGCCGCTGATCCGAGCCCCGGCGCTTTGCGTGGCGGGTCGGGGCGATAATACGCAACTATTGACTCAGCTGCTCGCGCCTCTTTTCCCAGCAAATTAATCTGCGTTTGGGTTTCTTTCTTGTCGAGAGGAGAGGGAGCTGTTGGAGCCGGGGGTGGGGGGGATGCAGGGAGGGAAGAAGGGGGAGATGCTGTGTTTAATGCAAACCGGGGCCAGATAAAGTGCTGTAGGCATTACCCAGCACAGCCCCTGTGGCATCTTAACACTGGATTTTTCAAAACGCACTTTCTTTTACTCATTTAGAGTAATTTCACCTCCCTTTTCATTTCAGTACGCTGCTCTTCTTTGCAGCATCCGTCAGAGATTATTTCCAGGGAGCGGGGCACTTCTTTTTCTGCCCACTAAAGGCTTAACTATCAATAACTGGAGAGTTCTAGATCAATCACATGTATCACTATTTTTGCCAAAACACAGCAGGAGCTGTGATATGTGATTTACGTGAATGATCGAGGAGCCCCCAAATCCCAGCGTACACAGATTTTCAAAGGTAGCCCAGGCTGCGAATGGCCATGAAGGGGAATTATGAAAACCAGGTTGGTTTTTGCAGCGAGATTTCAGTGGGAATTTTTTTGCCAGCGGTTTCTGGTGTATGAGCAGCAGTTGTTTCCTTTCTGATCAACAGAGGACAGTGTTCTTATGTTCAGAGGCTACAATACGTCTTCATCACACAGCAGCAGGCTACAGCACAAATGTAACACCATGCACCGAAAAGCTAAAGAGAAATTAAGGGATCTATCTTACACATCTCCTCTGGGTAAAATCCACCCCGTCGCAATTTGGATGATGGAAACTGGATAAATGGGCGCCAAGCCTTGTAAAATCTGATTTACTCAACAAACCGTCACAAGATTTGGAATTGCCATAAAATCTCATCATTTCTCCAGTTAATAAAACACTCATCAGAAGGGACTGTTATAATCCAGCCAGAGATCTGGCAATGACCATTCATGTAATAGAGCAACACACACCAGTGCTTTTGATAAATAGCAGAATTCAAAGTAGTGTCCCAGTTATTTACAGTTCTCCATTAATGAAAAGCCATCTACGGCCCTGGGGACTTTATTTCAGTAAATAATGTGGTGTGGAGAAAACTTATTGAACTGAATTCCTGGAAGTTTTTAGAGCTTTCTGAGCAGAATGGCCCTTTGCACAGGATCCCCGTGTCTCTGGTATTTATACACCCAGGAGGAAATTCCTGCCAATAGCAGATTTTTCGCCCCCACGCGTAGGGCTGTGCAGGGATGCTCCCGGGTCTGAGCCATGGGAGCCTCTGTGCTGCAGGTGGCCTTTCTGCAAGAGGGACAGAGGAGCACAGGGTTAGGGTGGGATGGGTCTCCGGGCAGAAAATGTGGAGACGCTTTTCCAGGCCATAGGCTCAAATAACAAAAAAAATGAGGAGTTAGGCTGAACCCAGGATGGGTGGGAGTAAATTCCTTTCCTCTACGGCCCTGTAGGATTCCCTGTATCAAGTTTCTTAACTCCTGGATTTGAGCTGGAAGGGAGGAGCTCACAAAACCCACTCTCTCAATTTATTTGCACTGTCTTTTGCCCCCACAAATTTCAGCTCTCCCAATCTATCTAGCTCACCAAGCTCCTGCTGGAGACAAGCATCACACAAAATATCAGTCCTCGCCACCAGCGGTAGGAAACTCAATTAAGTTGGCTTGGGATGGATTTGTGCTTTTAAGCAAAGTTCAGCTGAAATCAGCATTTCTTCTCTTTTGAGGTGCAAGTACATTGACTTATTTGCTGGGACTGTGTCCATGCCCATGTTGGAGCTCCTGGACCTATTCCTGTGCAGCAAAACCAAACTTCTGCTTCCCATCCAATGATGACAGCAAAAGCTTTTAGATAACCTTCAGGACTTTGGGATGAGTACCTGACCCAGTGAGGTGGCTCACTCATCACAGCTTAGCGAGCAGGGAAGCATCCCGTCCTCGTCTCAGCTCTGTGGGAACTCCTGGCAGGAACAGCTTTGGGCCACAGTTTCCAAGAAGGCATTAGATCTAGCTTATAAATTAGTTCCTAAGCTAGGGGCCAGGGTCATTAAAAGAGGAATCCGCCCCAGGGAGGCCTGCCTGTGTCCAGATTCCTTGTACACTTCTAAAAGTTGCTCACTCACATTTTAAACACGGGTTTGACACAAAATACATGGCCCGAGCCCAGTGGAATTAAAGCTTAATGGGTTTACCCAAATTTCCTCTCTGCTGAAGAGGAAGCAAAAAAAAGCCTCAGCTGTGTTCGTCCGGCAACGTTCCTAATGTGTTCTTCAGACTTTGCAGCCATTTATCTCGCGGCATTGCAGTGCTCTCAATTCCCCAGGAAGGTCTCCCTGTTCATCGTCTTCCAGGGTTCACTTGCTCCTTGAAAAGTTCAGCGCGGGACCATCCCGGGCGCATTCCAGCATCCCGGCTCTGGATGAATACCTGCCCCATGTCTCCCACCGAGCTGCCGGCCCTCCTCACTCTAAAGGGCTGATGATAAATTGTTCCTCCGAGCAGTGGCAATTTCATGGTTCGTTGGGCACAGCCACTCTGCATTTTCACCCCCTAGATAATCAAGCTATTACCGGACAATGAGGAACAGATTGCATCTACCGCAGCATCCCCGAACAATGGGCCATATATCTCTGGCATCTCCCACGCTGGGGATGGAGGGAGGGGATATTTTGAAGGGGGAGAGGAGGACAGGTAATCCCAGGTATTTTAGCATCATTTTGTCCGCCCCTTTATCTGCTGCTGAGGGAAATCGCATCCCCGGGTTCAGCCAGGGCTGGGCTGGAATGAGCTGGGATTTTAGCCCTGGCGTTTTCCGTTTATTTTATCTCACCTCTCACATTCCAGGATCAGTTCCTCCTCTCATCCTCCTCCTTTATGATTTACAATAGCCGCAGGCTTTTGCAGCTGATAAAAGGCGCTGCGACACCTGAGCACCCCACAATCTTTGTCTTTCCCAAATGATCCCTTTTCTCCCACCCCACCCCATAAGATAAGGATCCATCTCCACCGTGCAGCAGGGAAACTGAGGCACGCTCAGCTGTGCCTAACAGCTTCACGGCACGCACCCCGGCAACCCAGCCAGCCCGCTCTTAGGCGGTCGAGTTGCAGCGTGCACCACGTTTAGGGCTTCCTGGGGAGAACCTATGTTCTCCACATGTCCATGGGCATAGAAAGCATCCATGGCAAAACAAGGACTAAGATGCAGCTCTCTGACAGTCTAAATTAATCTCTTAACCTATAGGCAGTAGGAGCTGTGGCAAGGGATGAAAAATCATTTTCATTCCATATCAGGATCCTTCGTTGCCCTCACCTTCTGCCTTTGCTTGCAAATCTAGCGCTGGTGAAATCTGCAATGGCCGTAACATGAGTTTTACATGAGGAACACAAAGCTTTTCTGCTGTGACTATGACACAGCAAGACTTACAAGTCTTTTAAGTGTAAAGGTGATCTATTTAGGACAGCAAATACTGTTATGCAGATTTGTTTGTTAGAACTAAGGTTTGGCTATCAGGTTACTTCTCAAAAGAAGCACAGGTCTGTGTATATACTGTACTAAAAATTATTCTAGAGCTTCCGCAGAGCAATATATTACATCTTCCTAACTCCATCTGGTTTATGGCTTTGCTGCTCCCTGGCTCTTTATTTAAGCTTCTGACACTGAAATGATTTTGTGCTCTTTGACTTTTCCAGCCAACCATACCATGTCCTAACGTTATTCATGGCAAATAAAATAATAGTCATAATTAAAAATAAACAGGGCAAAGAATGAGATACCAAGTCTGATGTGCCACCGAATCACTTAACAGAGCTAAAATATTGCTGTATCTTATGGAAAGTTTAATCAGGCAAAGAATTTCATGCAGTTGTCTCCCTTTAACCTTCCCACCTCCTTCTCCGCCCCCCCCCAACAAAAAACCCTTGAAGTGAAATATTTATGATTTTAATAAATTAAAGAACATGGCTAATTAGCTCCATCATCAACACCCACAAGGCTGTTAAAGTGACTGAGAATGCTGGAGTTTAATATTGCTCCGGCCAGTGAAGCAGCGAAGCGTTCGGTTCACAGGACGGTCCACGCACGTTGTCCTTCGGGTGTTCAGAGAGCGGCTCCTCCCCGGGACAGTGCGGGCAGACACAGACGCCATCCTCGGCTGGGTGGGCGCGGGTTAATGCCCTGGGGATTTGATCAAGCACTGTTGTGTATGGATAAATGTGTAGCACCTAAATGAGCTTCACAGGGAGCCATCCTGCTTCGAAGTCATCGGTCTTATCATCACACCCATGTATGAAGAACCATCCTGTCCTTCCACCAGTGACCAGTTCCATGCCTGGCTGTGCAATAATGGTTTTATCCAGTCTAAATTTTAATAGACTAAAGGAAGTTATTAATATTTCCTAATTAGTGTGGTGAAACCTACTGAAATTCTTACTGTGTTTCTGCAGAGGTGGTATTTTTTCTCTGTGCACCCTTCCAGCAGACAAAACAGATCAAATGGCAAATTCCTCGCACTCATCGTCGCTGGGCTGAAGTGACGGACATTGTTAATTGAGGGTGTCAAAATAATTTACTGCAAGTAATTAAATAAAATGGCAGGTTCCAAAGCCTGCTGAATTTTGATCTAAAGTCCGTAATCGGAGCTATAATTTAAAAGCACCTGACAGAAGCTTTAATTAGAGAACAAAAATGCGAGTAGCCAGTAAAGCTCTGTGATGGATGGTGGAAAGTGGGGGGAGATAACTACTCATGTCTCTTCTGCAAGATCCCAAACAGCTGGCTGATACGCTATCACACGCAGGCACTGGCTGCTCTCGCCTGAGGAGCACAGCTCCTGCCCCAGGCGGCGTGAGCCCGTGCCCAGAGCTGTGATCGGATGGCCCCACATCTGGGTCTTCCTGTCAAGAAAATTGTTCCAACCTTAGCTCATGGCCCTTGGTTTTCCCGTGGACTGCCAGTTATCTGAGAAAGGGATATCACCGGCTGCTGATAGAGCATGGGAGCGTTTGCCAGTGGGCTCCCAGCTGGTAGAAGTATGAATTTTGTCACAGCGCAGCTGCAGTCGGTGTTTGCAATGTTTTTTCAGAAGGCTGCAAACCTGGGGTTAGTGGCACATCAAGTTAGCCTGGCTGGCTTCGCATTTGAAAACAAACGAAGAGGTCAGCCCCTTTTGGTTGTGCTCCCCAGGCATTTCTTACTTCCTAAATGGTTCTCCTGGGCACGCTAAGTTGTGCGGGCTGAAAAACAGTTGTTAGGTGTTCAGAGCTGGGACCTCCCAACATGCAAAGACACAACATATGGTTTATTCTTCATGACAGTCTTGGCACCAGGGGGTCACCACCCATGTTGCTTTCTAATTCCCAGATACAGTCCTAGAGCCTCCCTCTCAGGGAAGAAGGAGGGGAGGGAGGAAGGAAAGGTCATGGTTTAACTTTTTTGTAAGTTATCTAATATACCACTGAATTATGTCCTTGCTAGGGGCTGTCAAGATGGGTTATATCAACGTGGAGTTGCAGTTGCCGGCCACCACTCCGGGGGGCACATCTTCAGGGATATGAATTTGTTGCATTTGCAGTTGTTGATGCCTCTTGGCTCATCCAGTGTGTGCAGGTTGGATCCAGCCAGGTCTAAGTTAAATAACTGATAAAATATACCACATCTGACCTGTCAAGTTGTGACACCCACTTTCCTTTTGCACTCAGCTTATATCAGGATGAAAGCAAACCAGTGGGCACAAGGGCACAATTCAGTCCAAATGTTGGAAAGGAGAAATAATATGATGCATTTTGCAAAGAGAAGAAGGAAAGGAGACCCTGCTCTTTCTGTACCATGTAACAGGATCAATACTTGTCTAAAGGCAATGTTACCCGACGCGTTCAAAGTTCAATGTAAAATCATGACGTGCCCTGAAGATCAAGCAAAGGACTCCCAAACCAAAACTGAGACACCTTTTGCCAGGATGAATAATCTTATGCTCTTTTGACTAAACTACTCCCACTACCTGAGTGAGGTTGTTTAAGGCTCTCTGGAGTACCTTCGTATTTCACAGCAGTGTGAACACATCATCAAAGACAGAGTTACCACATGGATGAGCTCATTATTAGTTTAGTTCATACGGGGGCCTGTAATTTCTCTGTTCCTGGCTCGCACGTTCAAAGGAGGGACGATCTCTTTGATGAAGGCCAAATCTGAAGGAGATACGAGCCTGCAAACCAGGTGATACACTCATTTGCAATTTCAGCTCTTCCTCAGTGATATCAGCTGCGAAAGGGGTGGAAAGGGAGATCCTGGCAGCCCTGGCCAGTGCATTTTTGCATACGTCAGTGGAATAAAAATATTGTTTCAGCAGTTATATTGACGCTATTAAAACAGAGTTCAAGGAATAGTGCCAATCTTCTGTTACCAAAACTATAATGCACTAAACCATCCAGCTTGAAGGATAACTGGGGGCCACTCAAAGAGGGAGCATATGCCAGAAATGGAAGTGCAACAAGTCTCTGGTTGTCGTGAGGTTGAGAGGGGCTGTTTCCTTACAAAACGTCTGCTATTGCTCTCAAGAGAAAACATTTGAGCAGAGAATGGAGATCCAGTATAACAATCATGATTCATTAGTGTTGTATCTGCAAATTTATTTCCTTTAATAAGTCCTGTGTACAGAGGAACCTCATGGGTCCTAATTTGCTTTGCAAAAGGAGCACAAAGGAGACAAATTTGCACTTTTCCATGGCTTCAGTCTGATTCAGCTAAAGATGAGATCAATGGGAATTGATGGACACTCTTGTGTCCATCTTTAGGACCCCCCAGAAATTATACAGGACAAGAAGAAGAAGGGTTTCTACCCTCTCCGGGCCCACAGGAATATAGTGGTGACAATTTCAATGGAGTGCAGCAAGTGCAGTGTGATAACGGAAAATAATTTTAAAAGACGAGGAAAAAACATTCTTGCTGAGGCTTATTTCATCTTAATGATGTTTAATGAATTGGCAAAGCCCTGCTTAGGAAAAAAAAAAAGGCACACTTTATGTATCTGGATCTTAATGATTAATAATGCTCCACGGTTAGGATGCCAGAGTAAACATAATTAACACTTTTCTTTTTAACCAATTGACTTTAGTTTTCCGTGGCCAATAAAGTTTGAAGAATTTTCTTTGGATCCAGTTACACGACCATTGCCTGGGAGGGATGACAATCCACCATATATCCACAGAGCGGACGAAGTAAATGGTCTAGAAAGCTCCAAAATGTGTTTTTCACATCAGTAAAGAGGGAGATTTTTAATGATGATGTAACAATGTCAAGCATCATAAACAGTCCTTGGAGAAACATACTTTAGCTACTCAGACTTGCATGGATATGGAGGTAGGGAGCTGTGTATTTTGTGTTGACTTGAAACATTACTGTCTGCCTAACTTACAATGGCAGCGCTGGAGACAAAAATCCAAATGAAGGACAAATCAGTTCTGACACTTTTAAAAATAAGACCACAAGTGGTTTCAAATTTTTAACATCTTCTGACATTTTGGAGGCTTTTGCTAACTCTCTAAAGCCTTAAAAGCACTTTTCCTCTGACTGGCCTATTCTGATTTCCATTCAGATGCCACTTCTATTATTTAAGAGTCCGACTAAAAATGCCAAAAATGTTAATGAAGCCATGACTCATGCCAAATAGCTCAAGTGATTTGTATTATATTTGGAGACTGAGAATTAACCAACCATTCAACTCAATGCAAAACGAATGTTTCATGTTTAGCATTAATGTTTAATGTTTTAAAACACAAATCTTGCCGATTTTGTTGTTGGGTCTTGAGTGAGGTTCAAGGTAGAACTATGTGCGAATAGCTATCTGCATCTGTTGACCTACTCTCATTGCTGCAGACACTGGGTTTTTCTCAATTTTTCTCCTCTCCTATACCTTCCTCCTGGCAGAGATGGCCATATGGGCTCTCCCAAATCCAGGTCAGGTATGAAGCAGGGGTTTATTTAAAAATGGATGGCTTGGAGCAACCCTGGTGAATTTGCTGGACATTGGGTTAGGAAACAGGCAGCAGGCTCCTTGTAGTAGGTGGCTAAGAGCAGAAGGTCATAGTCACATCTGGAAAAGGCACATCTGGATCTAGGACAGGAGGTCCCTCTATTTGCACAGATGGCTGTAGACAAACCTGTCCACGCTGTCATCTGGGCTGGATATGTTTCTCCTGCGCCTGGAAGCCACATGGCCACGTTAGGGTCATGCTATGCCTGAGCTAATATAGTAATGCAACTGTGCAACTGGCAGTCTTCTCTGACCCTCAAAAGGCCTGTATTGCTCCCTCAGAAAGACGGTTGGAAAGGTGGTTAAAAACACTGAAGTGTTAGAGAAAAAGTCAGAAGTTGCCCTCCTAAAAAAAAGCACTAACAGACTTTTTCTTTGGACATAATCAGACACAGTCCAGCCCCTTTAACAGAACTCAAATGACACGTTGCTTTTAATGTGCAATATTTCGTTTTCCTTCCCTACACGGCACAAGCAGGTTGCTATTCACTTGCATCATGTCTCATAATCAAAGTCCTGACTTTGTCTGTACAAAAGCACTCTGGATGCTGCAATTTTTTCCCCCCTCAGCATCCAAAACAAATTACGCCTCATGTTAACACAAGATGTTGAAAAGCCCAACTTTTGCAAGTTCACTGTCAGCCTGGCAGGAGGCATAGTATCTGCTTGATAACAACGGCTGGCCACTGATCCACATTTGGCATATGCAAGGCTTTATTGTGCGCCTCCCTTTGCTCCTCTTCCTTCTTCCCCACACTGTTTTTTAGTGGATGGCAGAGGTCTGGGGGAATTAGAGGAATTTTGGCAGCCTTAATTTAAATTCTGGGAGCTGATGGAAATACAGAAGGATGTGCATACCTACAGGAGCTCTTAGAACCTGCAGCACTGCATGGATTTCCTGGAGCAAAGTGAAACCAAAGGGACTTGTTTCCTTCTAGCCCATCGCCTGCTCCCACACCACAGTACAAGCTCGCCTATCTTGCTGTAACACCACTGCTGAAATGCTGACGTAGGTTATGGGGGTCCATCTACAGCTGAACTGGAAGTCTCCTGGAAAGGTGTTTGTTCCTAGCTGTCCTTTCCTACTAGGGAACAGGACCGGTTAGGGAGATTTCGACCAGACACCAACTTCTTCAAAAGTTGTGTCTGTTTTGGCAGGAATTTTTAAAGGAAGGGAAAGGAAAAAAGAATTAAAAGCAACTCTAGCTACTGACCGGCGTCTCCATTAACCCACGACTTGGAAACCCTATTCTTGCATTTCACTGTGCTGCACAAACAAATCCAAGAGTGAAGACATCTCAGGTCCCTTCAACTCAAATCGAAGACTGAGCCCTAAGCCTTTTGTGTGACAGGTTCTTTATTTACCCATCTGATTTGTAGGATCCCAGGATGACTTGGGTGGCTTTCTACAATGGTTCTTTGTAGGCTATGGCAACTCATTCACGTGTGGCCTTGATGCTGAGCAACCCTGCACTCTTGAGAGTGAGTTCACTCCTGGGTTTGAGCCATGGCTGTCTTTCCCCCCAGGACAATCCTGTATGAGCAGACAGTTCCTTCAAACAGACTTCCTCATTGTGCTACACAACTGCACTCGTGGCAAGGGCAGTGCTGGTGTTTCGGAACATTTTTTTCCAAGAAAAACACTGATTCAAGCTCATCGGCTTGGAATTAACTCATCTCAGGATATGAAGGTTGGAGCGGAGCGAAGCAAAGATCAGAATTAACAGAAAATCATTGACACAGGGGTGATTCCTGCTGAAACAAACTAAACATTCAAACGCTCAGAAACTCTTTGAAATAAAATCTACAATAGTCTGTGCCAGGGTTGGCAGCAAGAAGGTATTCCAGACCTTCAACAATGGTTTTTCCATGATCTTACAAGGAGTTCATTGTCCAATAAGCACTATTATGCATTCAAACAAGGATTACACTTCCAAGCCTAAAATGCATTGTTCTTTTGTTATATGCGCTTTCTGTCCATGAAGTCATGGCAAGGCGCTGAGGCTTCAGACTAACAGCAAACACTGGCTGTGATGTGATATTTCCACTTGGCTCCCCTCCCAATGGCTCCTGCTAGAGCCATTGTTCTCAATGATGGCCATCCATAAAAAGTGACAACAGCAAAGCACCTACTTCCCAAGTCGCTTTCTAAGTCCTACACATTTGGCATCTGCATCTCAAAATGGCGCAATGGTGTTCCCAAAACACTCCCAAATTTTTCAGAATTGTTGTGACCCTTTTACCAGGAACAATTTTCTCGTGACTATGACTCTGGTAGCAATTAATGCTCTTTGCTTCAGCCTTGGAGTGGTTGGGAACTTATGTTCTACCAGCACAACTCCTATAAAAAACCCCAGCTTATCTCTAAAGAAACTATTTAGCCGTGTTTCGATGTCACTTTATTCATCTTTTAAGCACTTCTAACAGAAAGCAACAAAACGTACTCCTTCATTTGGCACTGGAGCAAAGTCTTCAGCCCGCGTAAGCCGCCAGGGAGCTCTCCGGGCTGTGCCAGCTCTCACCAGCTGAGCATCGTACCAGCAATGGTTTCAGTGTTCGTAGACTTCCAGCCCCCTGATGTTTGCTTCAAGTTTCAGACTGAAAGCGCACAAGAAACTCAACATAAAACTCAGACTGTAAATTTGACTTTTCCTTGGTCTCCAATCAGAACCATAAATCAACCCCAGATTTGCTTTGAACTTGGTCGCGCTTGCCCCAGAAAGTTCAGGAACTTTAATGATCCTTTGGGACAGAGTCAAGCCCATTTTAGAGCATTTACAAAGAAAACATCAAACTGGATGAATTTTATGTGGTTTTGCTACATGCCTTTGGCACAACTCTGGCAAACCCTGACAAGGATCCAATTCAAGTAAAAATAAAGATAAACTGGGCATTCGACTGATGTCATCGGACAACAAGCAAACAAACAAGCTGACGGCATCTTAAGGATTTATTTAGTTTCACTTTGCTAGAACTTTATCAGCATAACGGACTGGTTCTCTTTTCCTCTGCAATGATGTAAATCAGGAGTAAAGCCATACTTTAGCTGTGATGGTTATCAGGCTCAGATAAAGCTTTTCAGATCTTTTCTCTGTGGACTTGAAATGTCTGGCCAAACACAGTTTTGGATCCAAGTTAATAGTCTCTCTGTGAAAATGCTGGAGAGCCCCAAAGGCATCTGTATTACTCTGCCGCGCTGGGACAGAGAAGGTTTTGAAACACAGCTTTGCTGTTTAAGTAGTATTGCTGTCACTTCTCAGGTGATTCTCATGGCTTTCAACCAGAGAAAATCTGCAGCAATCAAAATAAAAAGTTGTTCCACAGCGAGGTGAACGTGCTACTCCCAGATCTGTTCTCCAAAAAGTGGCTGAAGTTTCTTCTAAACGTTCTCAATGCAGCTAACCATCTTACATTAATGTTGAGACAAAACAAGAGATAGAATGTATTTTTTGCGGTTTATAAATACACGCTATGTCCAAAAATCTTACAGCATGTTTAAAAGAGGCTTGCCAAGTGTTCATAGCACTTATCTCAAAATGTGCCTTTAGACTTTACAAAAATCCTAAAATTATACAAACACATACATACATTTATACATTTCCAAGTCAGGTGGGACCTTATAATAATCCTGTCTAACCTCCTTTTATTGTTAGGTGACTTCTAAATTTGTTTTTCTTTCTTTAAGCTGAAGTATCACAGAATTCTGCATAGAAGGGCTGTACTGAAATCATCAGCTTGGTATCCGAGTGCGGATATTGTTAGTGAGTGGGGTCATGCTTCTCGTTTCTGTTTTGCCTTAAGCGTTCATACCTAGAAGTGTTAATAAGTTGTCATAGAACAGTACTCGGTAACGAGCCCAAGTTTCTGGAACCCTTTATGAAACGTGAAGCTCATGACATGACACCCTGGTTCCTAATATAAAGCATATTATTCCCCTTTACAGTGTCAGAGGGCATATTTAAGAGTAGCTACTGTAGCATTATTCACAAATTAAGTGGTGGAAAACCCAGATCGCCAGAGTTCACATCTTTACAATGTTTGAACCTATAAACCCAAGGGTTGTGTACCTGTCTATCACCCTAATTTCCAAGCATAATCTAAATTATACCAGTGGCAATAGCGATGTCTCTGGTGGATTTAGCAGAAATTCTCATTTCCTGTATCTCATGGATAAATATTGTGCTTTGGGTGATTTGTTTGATTGATTTATCAATTATGCAGCTTTCATCTGTTCATTTTTAGCTTTCTACATATTTTGACAGTTGGTTTTGCCAGTTTTGTTTTCTTGGTTTTCTGTGTTTGTTAGGCTGCCAACCTATGGTGGTATCACCCTGTGAATGACTGGTGGGAATTGGTGGAGATCCTTTGGGTTTGGACCTATGTAGATCTCAAAGCTTACAAAAATGGTCAAGAAGAGTCACGCATAAGGTAGTCACCGACTCATAAATCTACCCAGAATTGCTTATAATCACAGTTAAGGCTGGTGGGGGAGATACACGTAACAAACTCTTCCTATTAATGGGTAGTTAAGGGATACAGGGAATTTTCATCAAAATGCAGTATTTCCATCTAACTTTCTTCTCTGAAGAGGAGAACTGCTTTTCACTGAAAAATAAGTTTTAAAGGAAGCAATCTGTTCATAAATTTAACATGAGGAAATAAAGCTCTAAATCTGAAGATATGGGAGTAACTTTGCTTATGCGAACATTTCCATTGATTTCAACAAAGATCTTCACACAGGAGAATTACTCGTATGGATAATTGCTCATAAGATCGGGCAATCTAGGTTAATTAACGAAATAAGGGTACTAAATCATTTTCTAATCTATATTGTTCTTTTTGACTGCCAAAGTGCTGGCTGTATTTATTTTTTATAATCCTGATAAGGAAACATTCCTAAAACATTAGCAAAAAAAATCCAGCTTGAGTGAAAGGACAAAGTGAAACAAACATCTTTCAGCCTTTCTCCACTGTTGCTGATCTTTAAATAGCAAACTTGATCTTCTGTCAAAGCAGATTTTGGGTGGTTATACAGCAAGTAGCTCAACAAGATGGGATTGGAAAATCCTTCAAGGCCCTTAATCGGCAGTCTCTGCCTCTTGCTTTGAGCTCTTCCCCCGCTCTTGCCTTTGGAAGAAGTCATGCTTGAGAACGTTTAATCCACTGCAGCCCTTAGCACCGTCCCTCTGGGAGCTCACTCATGCTTGTTATCGTATGTTCACCATGTCAGAGGTTAGAGGGTATAACGTGCAACGTAAGCCAATCACCGGCTCCTCGCTCGGCCAAGACTTATCTACGATCACAGCCAAGGCAGGATCGAGAT
The DNA here is from genome assembly GCA_003993805.1 of Himantopus leucocephalus. NCBI lineage: Eukaryota > Metazoa > Chordata > Aves > Charadriiformes > Recurvirostridae > Himantopus > Himantopus leucocephalus. The sequence continues at coordinate 21,215,583 of RSEF01000011.1, read as the reverse complement.
GGAGCAAACTCTTTCTATTAGCATGTAGTTTATAGACGGGGAGCAAAGTCACACACTGCCTTCTAAATATGGCCAGAATTTGTTTGAAACTTTATAAGATGTTTTCCATTCCTGGGTATTGACTTTGTAAATGATACCTTCTAAAGCTTTAACAGGCGTGAGAAATTTAAATATACAACCCCCTTCGACCTGAAAAAGGAAAACAGTATATTTTAAACAATTGTGCAAGGAAAGACAGTGGCAGAAGTGAAAAGGAGCTTGGTTGGACCTCTAAAAGCAGTCACCCTGAAGAGAGGAAAGTTAACAACACCCACCTATTTGAAAGCAAATGTTTCTGGGAGCAGAGCTCCGGGTAATGTGAACCACACAGATAGGGGATAGCCCAGGGGGGTTAGAGGAAGTTTAGATCCATCCTGAAAAAGTCACGCTACCGCACTTCATTTTTATATTGTTATAGAGAAACCTACTCCTCCACTTAAAAACTGACCATTTTTATTTACATAGCTCCTCACTGAAAGAAGTTTGAAATAATAAGCACAGTGAATGGTATCCCAGAAGTGTTGCCGTTGTATAATTTCTGCTTTTGACTCTCCGGATACTGATTGTTTCATTCTCATTTGTCATGGGGTAAAGATGCATCTTCCAAACACTCAGGAAAGCTCACACACTGCTTTTGAGAAATACTGGGGTCAGATCTTCCAAAGAAGTTTTAATGTGCTGATGTGGAGTGTAGGACTGTTGCCCCCCCCTTTAACAGCTTATCCACACAGGGCAGTAGCAGAGTAAAACACCACTGTCTTGTAGGAGAAGCTTTCTTGCCTATTGCCTCTAACTTGTAATGCGGTGAGACCATTGATCACGCTGTTGATAAAGCAGCTTAGGCTGTGACAAGCAATTGGCTGCGCGCACTGTTTGCAGTGAGAAATCAACGGTTGTGGAACTTAAAATAGCAAAATTCCCTTTGAGGAAGAGATCTTACAATATATGTTCCTTAAATAGACCAATAACCAATAAAGTAAAACCCATTTTACAGACAGCCAAAATGAGGGAAAAATAAACTCAGCAGTAGCACTGTAAGTTAGCGACAAAGTCACAGACTGAAGCTAAATAACCTGATTCTGAATGGGCAAATTTCACTGCTAATCCACATTGTTCTTTTATGTACTGGGAAAGATAGGGATAAACCGAGGTTCCTGCCTCTGAAACTGTGCTGCCTCCTCCTACAAATCAGCAGTCCAGAACCTGAAATGATTTCAAATGATTTCATGGATGGCACAATCCATATGCTTTAGTACACATAACAGTGAAAATACAGAAAGGCGCTCACGAGTGTGTTGCTCTTCTGACAAGCTCTCATGCGGTCCTTCACCTTGCTAAGATAAGGAAGGAAGGAATAACACGCTACACAAACACCAAGACTAGCTGTGATCGCTCGTCAGCCACCCTGGACCTAATCCACATCTGCCCTGAACAGCTACAGACGTAAGCACCACGCAACTTAAATGAAAAATGAGGAGGCAAAGGGTCTGACTTAATATGACAAAGAGTCAATGCTACATTAAAATAATGGACTTGCACTGTGAATGCATATTTCATTACCTCTGAAAATATATATTTCACCAATCATCATGAAGAGTAGACAAGCTCGGCGTGATTTATTCAAGCCTTTATTAACTTGTCCTACACTTAATGCTGACAGCTTGGTGATGTTTTCCAAGATCCAGTGGCTTCTTCTTGAAAAGAAGTCAAGTAGGCTCATGTGTAAAACATTAACTATATACGCATCCCAGAATTTAACCACTATTAGCTAATGACCAGAGCAAGGCAATGTTTTGTTGGCAAATAAATCGGTCACCAAAAAGTGTGGTTTTGGAGAGATCAAAACAACTGGAAAATACTGTTTCTGGTCAAATAGAACATTTTGGAAACACCAGCATTGGTCATTTTAACATTTTAAATTCTGCCATTTGGGGGGACTTGTCAGAAAAGGTAATGACTCTAAAACACAGTTGCAAGAAGGAGAGATCCAGTATTTTCAGAAGAAAATATGACCACAGCAAGCAGATGTTTTACACGCATTTCAAAAGCTTGCTCGAAGTGCCCCACTTGGGAATGGTGATCAATACTTTGTCTCTGGATGTCTGTTAGCAGGGGTGACTTGGGTCCCATGAGAACCAGCGTGCATTTTCCTTCAATAAATTATTTCTCTTAACTAATTTCCAAGCAAGATTTTTTCTGCCGAAGAAGAAAAATAACATGTGTGCTGTTAGATGGGACTTTTCCTTCCCAAAGCCTGTGGCTAAGAACCTCATAAATGAACATCTGAGTTCAACTTCTGTCGAGAATCCATATTTAGACTTTGTTTTGGCAAAAGTACATATTTAAATGCCAACCTTAGGGAAGTGCTTTATGTTTGTAAGACAGGAGCATCTTAGAGTCAGTAGTCAACAGGACCGAGCAGGTGCCCAAACTCTGGGCACATGCTGAAATGCTTTGCTGCTTTCTGACCCTAAATGAGCGGCCTGACAAGCAGCTATATTCAGGGTGGTCTTACATCTCTTACTAGGAGCTGGTTTAAATCAGAGGGAGGGATGAGGCTGGGGAACATAAATGTTCTCTGGGGCCCATTTCAGTTTTTATGAGGGAGGTATTTCAGCCAGAAGAAAAGGGCTAAGATCAAGCCAGCCATCTTCCAGGTGAGACTCCATCCTTTAAAATCCTCCTGTGAGGGCTCTTAATAACTTTGCCATGTGTAAACATGCCTGATGCTTTTCTTATGAGCTCAGAGTGACAACCAGGGCAAGAAGAGAGCAGTGGCTCAACGCTTCTTGACGTCAGTTCTTATAAGCCTAAGCAGTTGATAACCATGACACTCAAGAAACTGGGTATCACATATCATCAGAGAGCCACATGAAGCAGCACGATAGGTTTCAGAGCTACCTCACCCCACTATTACAGCGACGAGCTCTGAGTTTACCCAGGATTTTTTTCGTGGGCTGTAATGACCAAAGCACAATTTAACCCCTTAACCTCTCAGCACACGGGTCGCATTTCAGTCCAATAGAGGACACACACCAAGTGGCTCATGTTTATTTTCCAATTGTCATTTTCAGTTTACCTTGAAGAACCTGATCTTTAAGTTGGTAACAAATAGCTACTGAAACCAGCTGAGGATTTTTTTTCCAGCTATAAACCAGTCAGCCCCAAGAAAGACCCCATGAGGCTGTAGAACATTTGCTTCTCATGTCAGCTGAGAAGCTTCCCAAAACAGCAGAAGACAAAGTACGTCAGATGGCTTGTGTATTCTCGCTTTGCTCTGGCCATGCTGGGTCATCAAGGGATATAAAATGTCTCAGACTCAGCTAATTTAATTTTCAGGCAGAAAGAACATTTTACTAATGGCAGTCTGACTTATCTGTACTGTTACAGCCTGACCCAGTGGACATCAAAGGCAGCGAAGAAACAGTCATCAATTGTCCTCAGCAAACCTCAGGGAAGGTACTTAAATTCTTTAATGCAGTTTTAGGAACCTTATTTACACCCATGAGCACAGTTTCTCAAATATGTCTGGGTTAAGACAGATTTCAGAGATAATACACCCGAAGTTTTGCCCAGAAAGCAGATGTATATCACACTTTGAAAAGTCGGGTTTTTTTTCTGTGCTCCTGCATAGTCCTGCTTAACCTGTCCAAGAACTGAAACATCTATAATGACAGACAATAATGATCTGAGCATTTAGCTACCTAGACCAAAATAAGGTAGATTTTGTACATAATGTACATTGGCCTCTGACAAATAATAGCATGTCAGGAAAATCGCTGGTGTCACAAAGATACTCTTGTGTTGAGTGTGGTTATTTCACTGGCTGATGCCCACAGAAGAAAACGGTGGCAGCACCAAGAAGTGAAACCATAGCATCGTGTTCCCATCCCACGCTCTCAGCCACAGGGCCAACTGTCCTCTTCCGTGTGCCTGGTGCTCTCCAAGTGTTCTGCAGAATTTATTGTGATATGAAGCTATTACACAGAAACAACTAAGAAATCCCCAGGGAGTACATGTTTCCATGGCTCCAGAGTCCTGTCCTAGTGTCAGGAACTTTGGAAACTCACTATGGATTAAAAAAATGAATGCAATAAGAAGGAAAGGTACAGCAGTGTACAAACTGAGCAATGTGATGTGCATTAAGAAAAATTTGGGTGTCTTTATCCTCCAAGATTTACAGATGATGTCAGAGCAATTGACAGTGTTCACTTATTAGGGAAATAAACATTCATGTCCATATTTGTATCATGCTCAGAATGTAGTTCACCAAAAAAAAAAAAAAGTCTCTAGGCAAATTTGATTTAATCTGGAGAACGTGTTTACATGAATGGTGAAAGATAACTTTGTAAGCAAGCCTAAAACCAAGCAGTCTTATAAACGAATGCCCAATTTATGAGGCAGAATAAATCCGGACACAATTTTCCACACATAATCTCCCATCAGTTTTAAATCCCAAACGCACACTGAAAACGTCCTTTGCCATCTGATTTAGTTGGACCCAAAGGCAGACATTTGAAGGCTACCCATTTTGTGGTGCTCCCCAGGCTTTGGGTCTTTTTCCTTTGGCTGCAATGCAAAATCAGAGCTTTATAAAAATCCCCGTTGGTGATTCACAGTTGTAAGTACTTGCATATTGCTTTCCCACTTCCTACCATGTGCCGAAACTTGTATTTTGGAAGCAAGTTTGTGTAGTTAGATACAAATAGACAAGTCAGACTTGCAACGGGGCTTCCCCGATGACCTCCCTGATTCATGCTGCTCCAACCGTCCCTTCTTGTAGAGGAAGTCAACATGAGTCCAAAGAGGTGTGATAGCGCAAGAACTGTCCTGAGCTTGCAAAGCCCTCATCCTTTTGGGGAAAATTGCCATGCCTGGTCGCAGGGGAGCTTTTCCTCTCTTCCAGATGCTTTGGCTTCAGCGGGTAGGTCAAGCCCAAAGCTTTCCAAGAGGTGTATGAGGTTTTTAGCTGCACAATTTGCTTTAAAGTCAAAGGGAGCCACGCAGCTAAGCCTTGGCCAGCAGCTACGGTATGTGGCCTTTCATAACTATAACATTTATTGGTTTGGTGAGCACTATGAAACGCTCTTTGGGTGGGCTTGAACTTCCCCCCCGAAACAACAATTATAGTCTCTGGGCTGGTAAACACTGAGGTTTGCAGTGCTGCTCTCGGCTCTGCCTTCGAGTTGGCCAAACCTCGCAGCCCTTCGCCGCGTAGCGGCAGCTGAACTCCGCTAGCATCACATGTGGGATGAGGTCACAGCTTCCGAAATCCCACTGATCCTTACCCAAACACCGCGCAAAACCTTCAAACTCTCAAAATCGTATATAAAATATCACGCTTAATAAGGCTATTGTATCACAGCAGGGCCTGGATTTAAGCTCTCTAAATCCTGGCTGTTTCCTTAGGCACCGATTATTTGGTTTTCTCTAATGCGGGATTCTGCGCGTTGTTTGTACAGCACATTATAGTGCTGCACCTCTAAGCAAATTCTTTCTTCTAAGGAGGGGAGCTGGAAGGTTTTATGCCCCTGAATTTCTACCCTTTTTTTGTGCACAGACAATAGTCATTTTGCTTTTAACTGCTCTGCAATACATTAGAGGAGCTGCAAACGCACACGCGCCCACCTGCCCTCACTTCTTTCTCTGGGAAACTTCAGTTTGTTTGTTGTTGCTGTTTAGAAGAAAGTTCAGCCAGTCCACATCCATGCCCTTGGCCTTTGCTTCTGAAATTCTGTCCCCACGAAGCCCATGAGAAATTTGTCATTTCAAACATCACCGCTAACTTTTCACTACCCAGTTTTTACTCTGTAGTAAGACACACTCCTGAGGCTCAGGCTTACTATTTAATACACGTCAGCTGAAACATCAAAGCTCCTAAGGATGTGTTCGTGTATCTCCTCCAGCAACGCTGGTAGCGGCCACATCAGGACAACCTGATGTGAAAATAAAACAGCAACTACGGAACGAGAGGGCAATATTTTGACCGCTTCTTTTCATTTTCTGCCTTTTAACCAATGCAGGGAAGAAAGCTGAGCAAAACAGTGTGAAAATAAACAGAAAAATTCATCCCTCCAGCCTCAGCCAACCTCTCCGGTCGCCTGGGAAAAATACCCCCTTTCCCACATCTGCCCCCTTAGCCTTCCGTCTGTAATTTACTGGGGTGAAAAAAATTATTCAGGTACTGTTGGGTCAACATAGGACTTATAAAGTAAATGAGAATGACTAATGTGACATTATACCCCCACTGAACTCTTTCCAGTGGCCGTTTGCAAGCAGCTGAAGCCAATCCATCAGCGGATGTAACAGCATTTGTTTCTGAAACATCTGGTATATATCAATATGTAAATCAGTTCGGCACAGAAGGAAACACACAAAGAGATTTTGATCTAAATGCCTCATGTTTTTGTTGTTGTTGTTGTTTCAAGGAACTGTAACCAGCCACCATGCAACATTACTTTTCATTTTCTTTTTGATTTTTGCTGTAATATTACTTAAATATTGAAATATTAGCTTGTGATGATTATCCCAAGGAGTATTTTTAGCATTTTTTTTTTCTGGAAGCAAAGTGTTTCCTTACCAAAGGAATTTAAGCCTGTTGAATTCTGAATTAGACCTTAATTGTATCCCTTGTCAATCACTTTTAAGCCAAGCAGCAGTTAGGGCAAGCAGACCTCACATGTTTTGGCAAGTCAATGGTAAAGTGACTTGGAAAACACCAAGGCAAGACGATACTGTGATTAAATAGCCAGGAAGGGACTCGGTTCCCATTCTTTGAGGGAACTTTCTCCAAAATGTGCCAGACCTCCTTTCCGGAAGATGATAAACACATTTCTGATGCAAAAATGTTAAGGCTTCCATTTGAAATAGGGCTGAAAACTTCCTCCCTGGTCGTGAATGCAGAGCGCTCAGCTCTTCTGAAAACCAGATCACTTGTTTAACAGCTTAAATGTGGATTTGGGGGCTCCTCTTTGTCATATTCTTGACATGGAGGTTGAAATGAAAGAATGAAGACACCCAGACATTCATGAAAAAAGAAAGTAACCAAAATAGCTTAAGAAATGTTTTCATGTATTGTTGGTTAGGACCTAGATGTGGGTTGAATGGCGTTTTGCAACACACAGGTTTTAAAAGGTTTTTATTTGATTTGAAATGTTTCTCCTTGTCTTTAAATATTTCCATCCAGTACTTTCAAGCCGAGAGAACTTCTGAACTGAGCCAAAGCCTGGGAGCCGTAAAATGTAATTCAGAAGAAATTATTATTACAACAGAAAAAAAAGGGCACTGACAAGCTGTTTTTCCTTATCTAGAGAGAGCGAAATATGAAAAGGAAATAAATGGTTTTCTTGTTGAAAAGCAGGCCCTGGAAATTACTCCTTGTGGGTAGATTCCTGCATCCACACCAGGCTCTGCAGAATCACTTGGAGTGGGGGGGAAGGGAGGAGGGAAGATGGGCACGAGTCCTTGGAAGGATCGGTGACCTAGAAAAGATTTTTAAAATTCCTTCAGTTCTCACAATCAGATAAAAGCACGGACAAAAAGCAAGTGACTCATCTTCTCTTGTTCCCTTCTAATAGTTTCCTAATGAAGTAATTACAATGTACTCATTTGGAAACACAGAAAATAGAAGACAAGACAAGAAAAATCAAGGGGAGGGGGGAGCAGTTTAATTAGCTGATCACTGCCTCCCCGTGGATCTCTTACCACTCTAACACCCTACCAAAGTCATGCTAAAATTTTCCCAAATCAGACTTTTCTATACACTTTATGCATGCACACATATACATGTAATTACCCTCTAATTAGTGTGATGACTTTTGTACCTGAACACGCACTCTAATGTGTTGGTATCTGCTGTGTAAAGGGCCAGGTAAAGTTTATAGCAAGAGGTAATTTCTTAATATCTGTTATTAGTCTAACCTGGAAAATTAGAGAAGCTCCCAGGCACACAAATCTGAAATAGGAGCAGCAAATTTCTTGTATTTTACCCAAGACCATCACAGCTACAGCAAAATGCCACCAGGAGCATATTCTTATGACACCTACTGAAATAAGGTCTCAGGGAGCTGTTGGGACTGCATGTTTATTAAAAAAAGAGTCTTCAGAAATACATAAATGAATGGAAATTATGACCGAGACAATTTGGAGCAGAGAGGGAAAATCCCGTACTGATGTACTTGATGAAGTGCACTGTACTTGATCGTTACTTACAGAGTTTTGAGAGCAGGGTTTTAATTCACCTACCTGCATCTGCGTGCAGTTTTGGAGGGAGAGGGGACTCAGCTTGCATGCAAGGAGCCGGCGTCATTGTTGCCTGCCTCAGCACCCAGCATGGAGCATGCCCAAAGCAAAAAAACCCGATGGGCCAAGACTTCTTCCTCGCAACTATGCATGCAACTGGCCCACAGCGTTGCTCCCGCTGACGATACATCACCTGTAGACAATGGGGAAAGCACTGTGTTTCGGCTTGCCAAGCATGCAGATGCCGAAGATCCACAGGAAACATGCAGTTAAGTGGTGGAAAATTTATTTGCATGGGCTGGTGGTGCACATGGCCCAAACCAAGCTGCAGCCAGCAGGACAGACCCCACAAGTACTGGTAGCGGGGAGCATGGCCAGCGGCTCTGTGTGTATCTGCAGGGTGATCCCTCCAAAGTCCTTTTACAGCAGCAGGCATCTGTTTCCCCTCTGCTAAGGGGGTGGATTTCTCTTTCGGAAAATCCTTTGGATCCATGGGTGAAAAAAATGCTTGGTGCCACTCAATCAGAATTGCATCCTTTGCTACCTGCTTTGGCTTTTCCTTTGCTGAGGTGGAAATGAAGATGAGAATCAATGAAGGAAGAGACTCATAGTTTTTCACCAAAACCATAAATGTTATTTTCATCCATCCATCCATCCATCCATCCATCATTAAAACAATAAAAATATTATGTAACAATGTAAATATTTATTCAGCCAGAAAAATCACTATCTTAGCAAATGAGACCCTTAAATCTTTTTTATCTTTCCAAGCCAAATGAAGCAAAAACCTAATTAAAGATGAAAAGTAAACCAGACTTAAATTCGCCGAAGCTGGAATGGTAACACAAGTACGTCTTGCTTAACAGGGGAGTTTTATCATGACAGCTACCCTGCCAACTTTTTATTAAGGCTTAAACTGCATCCAAACAATTTTCTTCACAGGAGGAACCCACTCCCTTCATGTGTCTACCGAGAAGAAAGCCCTTATTCTCCATTTTCCATCATCCGTGTACGTGGTCAAATTCTCCCTGGGTAACCGAGTGTGAAGCTAGCACTTTGGGCTGAGTTGCAAGCGAGAAGTGCTCTCATATATTATTACGGGAGAGGAGCACACAGCTCTGGCAGAGCTGGTTGGGGCTTGTAGGGGTTTCTGAAGCCTTCGTCCTCCCTCCCCCCTTTTTCCATCCTCTCTTTTCCATTCTCTGTTGAGTTACCCTCGCAGAAGAGCCCAGCGTTGCCAAAATGAGGGTCCGACAGGGCAAGGAGATGAATGTTGTGTTTTTAAAGTTAACAGAAGTTGGTTCCTCAGAGTTCATGCCGGTGTCACAGCGTGTGCCGAACTCCTACACGTTTTGAAACTTGATCTTACACCTTGCCTTTTATGAAGACGAAATCCTTGGCAGGTGATTATTTTGCTTTCTCACATCATATCAGACGGTTTAAGCACCAGTCTGCTTGCTAAGAGCCAGCTGTTGCGGAGTGAAAAAAAGGAAGAAAGAAAGAAAGAGAAATTCCCCCCCAAAAAGCCCAGGCTTTCAGAAATCCCTCAGTGGCAAGTTGCTGCTGCTGTCTCTACAGTTTTCATTAGGTTTCATTGCAAAACGGTGAATGTGGGTGCTTTAAAACACTGGTCCCTGCATCAATATTAAAATAGGAAAATGTAGAAAGAAGCAGGAAGGCAAAATTTTCTTTGCCTGGAAAATCAGAGAAGAGTAGAGGCCGGGAACTGCGCAGCAGCGAGCCCATGGGCAGTGTCCTGTGTTTACAACGGAGCAGATATCTCTGGAGAACATCACAGCCTCCACCGCTGCCCTCCGCACAGCGGCGGGAGGAGGAAAAACACACCAATAACATGTGTGGGACAGAGGTCGCTCCCTCCCAAACCCTTGGTGGAGCAAGCTGGGAGGGACAACTCTCTTCAGTCCTTCCAACCGTATCTTCAGCCCAGCCGGGATTATTTAGTTAATAGCAGCTCACTCCAGCACACGCAGTGATTTATATCTCCTTGGAGAGGTGAGCCTGTGTGTGCCCACCTGAAGGGAAGGGCTATCTATAGTGCCGAGAGGCTCAGAAATGGGAACATCTCTATATTTCCAACGCTGCCTTTTAAAGACTGTCTTTTCTAGACTCCTTGCTCTGGTCCAAATGAGTCGGGAGATGAGCAGTACTTTTCTCCAGCGAGCGGTGAAAGGCAGGCTCCCTTGCACACAACCAGCTGACTGACCATCCTCATCTTCAGCACGTTGGCTGCAACCTGCAGAAAAGATCTCAAATAAATGTCCTTAGTATTGATGCTGTGCCATCCGGAGCAGCACACGAAACAGCTGCCAACGTGCTCTCCCTGCCTGCTTAAAAAAATTTTCCTTTCCCTGAGAACCCTGTCCTTCTGCCGTGAGCCAGAGGAGACTGTTCTGGACATACCCTCCATATGAGATGACCGATGAGAATCTCCCCTGGTGAAACAGGCATGCGGTGACAACTTCATATTGGGAGCAGTGGGGCTAAATGGGACATGTCACGTAGCGTAGAGCGTATTGGCAAGGGTTATACAGCGTTTCCTTCGCTGTTCGATAAAAATAAAATTTTTCATTTGCCAAGACTATCAAAGTAACTGTTTGCTCTTTGCTATGACCAAAGGAAACAGTGTTTCTTCCACTATCAACAAAAGGAATATATTTATGTCTCAAACCGGCTTTTCCACGTGCACACACCCCCTCAGCAACCTGATTTTAAATCATTCTGAAATGAATTCAGTGTCTCTGGGCTGGATGCTCATTTCCTTAGAAAAGCAACGACGGGACGATTTTTCCCTAGTGCATCTCTTGAATTTGGCCCAGCACATGCTGTTGAGCTGTTTTTCCTTCCTTTCCTCCCGCTAATGCAATTGCTCGGTTTCAGCTACTGTGAGCCTGACCCAAATCCCATTGCGGTCCATGGAAAACCTCATTTGGGCTAGGGTGAGCATTAGCCTGGTTGTAACCCAGCCTTGCGGTAGAGGGGAAATGGAGGAGGAATAATTTTGGGACAGCTGGACTATGTCTGGTACCACGTCTCTTCATTGCTTGTCTTTATTAGCTCATTAAGCACGTAACAAGAAGCTACTGCTGTCTGACCGTAGCAAACTTTGCATAGGCATTGTTTTCTCTATAAAAACACATTTGGACACTCTGTTAGTGAAATGAGCAGAACGCTCTGATGAAAAGGTTTTCCACTTGTATATGCACTGTCCTCAGCCTCAGGAGCGCTTGGTTGCTGTGAACGTCCTTTAGGGCTTCAGCACACCTCAGAGGTGAAAATGTTGTTCTAAAGATGCAATAAAAGTAACTGGTTTTGGTTATAAAATAATAATAATACTTCCATGCTGTTAGCTCCTCACCCAACCCAAGCAGAAACCTAAGGGCATTGGAAATTTGGTGTGTTTGAACATCAAATATGCCAAATGCAAAGAGTGTTTGGCATCAACAGTCTTGCATGAAGCAACTAAATGCAAGTAAGTTCATTTTTTGGTTTGGCAAACATATGGCCAAATTGATTTTCTTCTTTTTTGGGACTAATATTAAAGCATCACTGACATACCAAGGAACATCTGGTTTATTGATCCTAGATTTGGGCGCGCTTAGAATTGCTTGTAGTAGTAGTTTTGCCCCTACCTCCAAGATCATCATTTTCCCAGTAGTAATTCATCTGTCTTAATATGGAGGCTTGGAAGATTACCTGAATGTGAGTAGGAAAAATATGTATGCAGTAAGTGGAACTGGAATATGAAATCATACGCTCAAAGCTGGTTTTTTTTTTCTTTGCTTACATAGGCAGAGAGTTTAGTAATGTAGAAGTCCCACTGTACAATTTTCTACACTGTTCAGAAAAAAGTGTAGGTAGATAAGGAGGCATTGGTGTGATAAATTGACATATCTGACCTATTTGACCACCATATGAAAATATATTTTGAGTATTCATACATTTAAGTATACGTATCTTACAAATATATATGGATACCTCTTTATCCTCCCATTGCTTTAATAATATCTACAGCTTTTCTTCTGAGAGTTTGACCCCCAAAATGCAAAATTGATGTCTTCTATAACCGTGTTATCTTGTTGCTTGCTGCCAGTATGTGCAATGGTCTAACAGTACACAAATACAGACCCAGAGGCGTATACACACCCACCCACCCATCCACGCACCCACTTATATATCTAATAGGAAAACTGAAGCTCTGAATTTTCCAAGTGCAGCTCCACCCTTTTGAGAATTGTTTACAGCTTTTGTTACAGTTATGAATACATATAAATGAAAGCCTTTCCTCCATAAAAGCCTCGGGGAGCCAAAACAAGGCATGGTAGCACTGCTACCAGCGCACGCCATCGCACCTGTGAGCATCTGATCTCTGAGATTTTTGTGTGTTTGTTTGCTTTAGGCAGAGAGAGAAATAGTTAATGCAACTCTAAAAATTGCTTTGAAAGGCACTGTGCTATGTTGATTATCAACCCAGAAACACAACCCTTTAAAAACTGGAATTGATTAATTCCTGCATATGCATGGTCCTATATGTGTGTGCATGTGATAGTAGTATAAAGTACTCAATTAAGGCTCTTAATATGGAAAATAACAGAAGTGTCTCTGGTTCTTATGCAGACACTTGCAGGTAGGATTTCAAGAAGTTCTTGGTTTCTCGCTGGTTCTGACATTCATCGAGACATTCAGTGACTGGCTTCAGGAAAGCAGAATTAGATGAAGACAGCATTTTCAATCTCCCACTCTACACGTAGGACCACCACCACTTGTCATAACAGGTAAAAAAAAAAAGCTTGTAGCTGAAGGCTGACCACCAAACATCAGGAAAATAAATTGTTTGATTTCCAAGATACAGTCAATATTTTCTTTCACGAGAAGAAACAAGGATTTCTTCTAAAAATGAGTACAGAAGACCTGGGAATGCTGCACAGAACAATACATTTGTAGGTGGCAGGCTCATTATTTTGTTAACAGACGGATAAATCAAGGACTCCCTTGTTATTTTATTTTTGCAGTGTACTTTAAAAATACTCACACGCCCACTTAGTGCTTCCTCATCGATAACACCAGCAGCAGGGGGGAGACGGTGTCACCTTCCATAAACAGGTACTGTTGACATACGACTTGTAAAATAGAACAATTTCAATAGGGTTAGAGCCAGCTCAGAGAAAAGGCGCAGATAACGCTGCCTTATCTGACAGTATTAGCCAAAAAATATGCCTGCGTATTTGAAGTCCCGTATTTGTCTGATCCACACATTCTTTGTTGACACAGGGCCAAGACTAACAGCAGGTCTAATTGGTTGTACAGATCAGACAATGATGTTCAGGAAGATGAAAATAATATTGGCCCAATGAGATGTGCTTTGTGTTTAAAGGTTGTCGATTTTCTGCTCCAACTTGGGCTGGAGTCACAACAGCTGACCGCAGCCAGCACTTAAACGAGATTTAATGAAGCTGTTTGGCTCAGGGCAAGGTAACCAGACACACACACAGAGCGTGGATGAGAGACCGCTGCTAATGCTCGGTAGAGTCTTTCCAAAAAAACAGATTGTTTTTTCCTTAAAAACAGCATGGAGATGATTTAATTCCTGAATTTTTATGAGGCCTTTCCCAGGGGTCTGGAGATGGTTTCGTATGTAACAAACAAGCTTGGAGAGAGGAAAATGCAGAATACTGAGAAACCCACCAAACCAGAGAGAGATTATAAGAAAAAAATTGCGGGGAGGGCTAATGCTTGGAAAACGAGAGGGGAGAAGCGGTGGCATCACAGGTTCCCAAACCTCATTAAATATATCTTACTCATCCAGCCGGTAGCCCAAAGCTCAGATATTGGGTTTAGTGCTGTGTTATTTCATCATGCCGGAGTCATGCTCGTGCATGCTATTTTGCCTTCAGAAAACGTTGCCTCTAAAAATGTATCCTGCACTTTTTGTTGAGTTTCCAACCAATGCCGGACTGTGTGGTTATTATATCAGTCTGACTTTCTTTAATTTTCCCCATTTCTCATTCATTCCCTACATTGCTGATGGCGAAGTCCCTCTGGAAATTCCCCTGCATTCATCAGTGAGAGAATAGGTTTTCTGTCTGCCAATGCAACCCTTGGCAGACCGGGAAACATCTCATGTATTTACTAGGTGAAATACCTGGATTATTGTCACAGTATTCAACAGAGGTATCCATTCATGTAAAGCTGTACCCAAAAATCAGTTAACAGGATAAACGTCTTGTAAACAGGAGTGAGAACAGTCTTTATGAAAACAAGTAGACCTTAAATAAAAGAGAGCTCTGCTAAAAAGCAACACCAAATTGCGACTGTTTGAATCTGTGAGGATTTTATCTTGCATGGATTTGCATCCCTTAAATTTCACCCTCTAAAATTAGTCTTAACCACCAAAAATTTGCCTGGCTTAGGCTCCAAGTGTGGTTGAACCACCAACTTCCATCCCCGAACCGATAAATTTGCCAAGGCTCTCTCAAAATTGGACACTGTTCATTAAAAAGTCAATCCAGTTTAGCTTGAAGGGTTCCATCATACAAATGAGCATGAACTAAAAAATGCATCGTCCCAGGCCTCCCAAACTTGGTTATCCAGATAGAAGTCTGCCTCTTCTCTTGTTTTCTATTCTTCCCTTCCCCCTGCCCCATTTTTTTAAATCAGCGTTTTTCATAAGTGAAATTCATTGCTTTGGGGTTGGTTTTTTCGAACCACACACGTTTCTAAGACTCACTTGCCAAGAAATGTCTGTAAAAGTATTTCTAGATGTTTGGAATTTCCTAGCAGTAGTATGGAAGTTTGGTTTGTTTGAATCTCTTGCTCAGCAGGAGGAAAATTGAGCTCAACATGTTTATGAGTATAAAAGCCATCTGTTTGATAGGGATCCTGGAATAAGACTGAAGGTCTGACTCTGAGATGATGAAGTGAAAAAGAAAGGTTTCTGTTTCCTGTTGCTGAGAATTAATTATACTGTTAATAGTGTGCTAGAAGAAGTAGGAGTGCTTTAAGTTATTACTTAAGCCCAAAGAAATAAATATGACTTTAACGAAAAGCTTTCCTAAAGAAAAATCCACCATAACTTTTAAAATAGTTGGTCATATACCCAAAAACCTTTGTGCACCGGGATGCTTCTCCATAAATGTGCTCCAGCAAGGTTTCCCCCCGCTCCTTTTCCATTTCTTTAAATCAAAACCCTTTGTGGATAAAATGTTGGGATTTCTTGAGGGAAGTGGCTACCTTATGCGCCTGACCATTGAGTGAGATCATCTGCAGCCTTAAATTTATTCAAGTTCCTGTGTAATTGTCACCCACCTTGCTCTTTGGTTGCTTCTTTTGTAATTGTTGATGTTTAGTGGCTTCCCTGGGATCCACTGCTTTGGTGGGAATAGAGGGTGGGAAAGAAAATGGGAGATCCTTCACCAGAGCTGATAAAATATTTGAACAGAAAACCCCCACCCAGAAATC
This sequence comes from Himantopus leucocephalus, assembly GCA_003993805.1. Taxonomy (NCBI): domain Eukaryota; kingdom Metazoa; phylum Chordata; class Aves; order Charadriiformes; family Recurvirostridae; genus Himantopus; species Himantopus leucocephalus. The sequence continues at coordinate 21,199,827 of RSEF01000011.1, read as the reverse complement.
ACGGGTGAGAGCTGGGCTGCTCGGAGTCACTTTTTGGAGGAACGAAACTCCCTCTGCTCTTTATAGAGGGAGCCAAAGGGAGACGAGACTCTAATTTTACCACTGGAGCTGTGTTCCTTATGTGTGGTGTGAATAGACTCAGTAACCCCTCTCTAAGACACTATTTAGATCTATCAGGCCAAAACCTGTTTACTATGTGATGACTTTCTGGCGGTTTGCAGTAAACCAACTTAGCTGCCACATGTCTAAAGCTTTGAAAACCATCAGCAAAGCACAGACTGTGGAAGCCACTGTATACCAACAACTAAAAAAATCTGTACAGCACAGGCTATCTGCGAACAGGCCACTCGCAAAGTCCCCTGTGCGGGGGATTAGCAGGAGAAAGACAGCTCATCGCCCCAGAAATCTGCCCTCTTGCCCTCTCCCCTCTCGTTCGCAGCCCGCGTTCACTCCAGCTGCAGGATCGCTCTTCGAAAATGCAAATTCTCATTGCACAAAGCTGAGTAAATACTGACGGGGAAGGTGGACAGGTCTGCTGCGCTTCGGTACACGCTGGCTTTGTCCTTCCGTGCGCTGGCACGAGTAGCGAGCTCGGGGTTTTTGGAGGGCTGCCAGCGGGGCGAGATGCCACCAGTATTTTCTTTAGTGCGTTGTAAACCCCAGGTGAGTTTTGACACCATCCGTACCCTTGGCGGACACTCACGGCATTATATATGAACTGTTTGGAGCATGTTGAGTGCGGAGACTCCTGTAATGTCCAGAAGTATTTGGGTGTACAAAGAAAAATACAGCTGAGCTAACAGAGCTTTAAAAGACGCTGACTTGGGTGCTTGATAGCCCCTGCGTAAGGCTTGCTTGTCAACATTACCAGGCGAAATCTATGAAATCTATGCCTTCAACCTGAATATACAAGGAGAGCCAAAATAACACATTATGAGCGTTAATGCAGTTGAAAGTAAAACCGCATGTTTTCCAAAGGGTTTAAAAGCTCATTTGAAGTAGGGCAAAGGGTCAGAAAAGAAGGAGTTCCATTTATGTAGCTTTGGCAACTGTTTAAAAATGAAGAAGCCCCACTTAGAACATGTACATTTCATTATATCACTGCTGCCCTTGTCACCGGCAGGAAAAGAGGAGATGCTCGCCCTCGCTCGGACCCTGCAAACTCCCAGATTTTCCCCACTTCTCCCAGAAAAAAAAGGAAAGAAACGGTTCTTTGTTAGGAGTGAGTGGAAAGAGCATAAGCCCCAAATGAATTTCTACTTTTTAAGGGGATTTTTATGCTTAGGCAGTAGGAAAAAAACTGGGCAAGTTTTACAGCACTGTGTGCGGGGCTGCGTTAACTGCCGGGTGACCTGGTGTGCCGGCCACCGCCGCGGGCAGCCGGGGCTCAGCACCTCCCGCTGCAGGACACGAGGGGCTCCAGGAGCCGGGCTGGGGGCTGCGCTGACGGGCAGGGGGGTGCACGGGGCGGTCCCGCTCCTTGCCGCCTCCTGCTCTTTATCCCAGCCCCAGCGGGGATTTCATGGCTTTCAGCTCATGCTTTTGCTTTGGCCTTTGCCTCGCTGCACTCTTGGCATCTGTATTTCCCAATGAGTGATGTCTCTTGTAATTACTGGGAAACCCATCCCCCGGCTCGGATCTGACCACTCAAATCCCCCTCCTGACTCTTTGCCACCCATAGCACCTGTGGCACCGATCCTCTTTGGGCTGTCCCAAATTCAGAGCAGCAGGGAACGAGGGACAGGCGGGATGCTCCATGTCCTATACCCTATACAACTCTAAAGTCTACAGCCCCCAGAAAGGACCTGGGTGCCCGGAGCAAACTACTTCGGGTCTGGAGAGGCTCCATGAACCTGCAAAGATGTGTTGGAGAGAAGCTGTCAAACTACCTGCCCCCCCCCCCGGACCATTGCAGCTTTCTTGCCAGCACACCTGGTTTGTAAAAATACAGCGGGAACACCAGCACTTTGCCCCTCAGGGACTGGTTTCCAGTAAGCGCAGCCTTTGGTGTGAATTTCTTGGTCCCATTTTAAAAGGCTGCAAATCAGCCAAGAGCCTGAGTTTGCTCAGAGTGAATCCTGCCCATCTCGCTGTCCCAGGCTCACAACAAAATCTGGGGCGTTAAAGGTGAAATACTTGAAGCAAGTTTGTCTGCTTTTTCTCCAGGGACTTGGGGGAAAAAAGCGTTTCTGTTAAAAAGAACCACATCCCTGGTCCACAGGCTCGAGCAGAGAGCAAAAGGAACATTTTTGTCTGAGGTTCGAGTTAAATCACTGGCAGGACATCACTGCTTTTTGAGCACTTTAACTCAGATCCAACAAAAATCTATAAAAAGCTGTTAAGTTGCGATGAAGGAGAGCCACAGCGGTAATGAGTTTACTGCAGTCCTTTAGGGTAAACTCTAGACTACTGCAAGGCGAGGAGTCTGACTGCCGTTCCCGGAGGGCAGGCAGGTATTGCTGCAATGAAGTGTCCTTCGTGGACCTTCAGCCTTCCCGTGTCCACGCCAGAAACCCCGGAGTAGATCAAGAATAGGTCAAGAGCGAATGTGAGGTGTTGATCTGTGTCTCCATTACAACATTCAGCTCTGTTCACAGGCTGGAGAGGGCCCTGGGCTGGAGCAGCAGGTTGGGCTGGTGGGTTTATGGAGATGAATAGCATTAAAAGGTGAGAGAACCGGAGTGACAGAGCATGCTGCGGAGCAGGATCAAAGCTCCCTGGGGAGTATTTGCCAGGCACCAACCAGAGCTTTAGGAGGTCTGCATCCTTCACATTCAACAGCATTTCATTGCCCTTCAACATATGCCTGGGGGAGAAGAGAAGAGAGATGAACCCAAACAACCTAAAATTGAAGAGCTTCAAGAAAGCCAAAAGTTGTCAGACACCATCAGCAGCTGCAAAGCATCCTGGAAACCTGCCTATGAAGAAAAGGAGGAGAAAGAGGCCAAGTGTGCACCAGAGCTGTCTGCAGATGCCACTTCATTAGCAGGGCGGCGTGAAGACCCCTTTTTGGGGGCTATGAGTGATATAAGAGCCTTCAGAGACCACAGGGACTCCTGGTAGAAGACTTTTGCCCTGGGAGGGGAGATAATATCCCTTGAACATCATGTAGAACCTCAGCTTCCTAATTCAGCTTCTCTTATCTCCTGTGGTTGCTTCATAGAAACAAGAGTGGCTTCTGCTGTTCAACACCGTTCATTCTGCCAAATCAATCCTTGTATGGGAGTGATTTAAATTTTTGTTCCAGTATAGACATGGCTTTGAATTTGGGTACCTTTGGGGATTTATGGCTTCAGAAAGTATAAGGCAGTAGGACAACTGACAGGTTGTATCCTGTAGAGCAGTCCAGAGGGATGTCTGAGGTGTTCCAGCTTTATTTATGCAATAAGGGGGGCACTGGCAGACAGACTTTGTAGATTCTGGGACTGATAAGAGATGGACAATGACAGCTACAGCTGACGGTGGTAGCTCCAAAGATGTGCTGGCCTCTCACTTACACGTGGGTGCACCTTTTCTGCAAGCCAGAGGCATTTGGCTTCTTGCAGCAACAAACTCTTCTCCATGTCAATATTTCCCTCTTGCTTTTGAAATCAGAATGACTTGCGGGTCTTTGCGTACGAGAGTCTAAATTAAATATTGACTAAGAGGTTTCATGTGAGCCTGAGTGTTTTTAAAAAATCTGAATGAATCCCACAGGGCAAGTTTAGGGCTCTAAAATGGATTCAAGCAGAATAAAGGATGTATGAGTTTGAGGCATAGAAAAAGTCTCAAATGGCAGATGAGTCAGCAAAAAACAGAGACCAAGAAGATGAAGAAATAATATTAGCGATACAAAGACACTGGAAGTAGAGGTAATTCTCCTGTACTAAAGTAAGGAAAGAAAGTTTATCTAATATTCCCCAAATTATTCCTCTCCAAATATCTGTTGGTTGATTTGCTTTTCCCTTCCAAAGCCTCAACAGCCTGATTTTATTTTCCTGGCTGTGTGAAGAAGCAGGAACACCAGCAATATGGATTCCAACATGGAATCCTACTTGCTGGCTCGAAAACCTATACCTGGTGTTGAAGGGATACAAGCATCAATTTTTATTAGAGCTTTATTTGCTACTTTTAAGCAATGAAGAAAGACTGTTACAAAGTAAAAACATATGTCCCATGAAAAATATTGATGTGCACAGATAATGCTGTACATCCCTTGGGTACCAAGTGGATGAAAAGAGTCAGAAAGTCATTAGCAGGGAAGGACAAATTAATTATAATGTGTTAATGTGTTATTATGTGATTATAGACAAATCACAGCTGAACCTCTTTAGTTCACTTTTTGCTAGTCTGCATTTCAAATAATCCTTCTGTAACACACTAATGATGGACTCCAAGTCTAAAGGAGGGAAACAAGAACATGTAAAATCTTGCCAAGTAACAGATATATAGTGCATTTGTGTGAACATATTATATAAGTACAAAATGTTAAAGTTCAGTAAATATTTACTGACGCACTGCTCTTCCTGGTAGTGAGCACAGTGGACTGATGCAAGTCTGCATTAAACACATCTCCATGTCTTTAGCTTTGTTTTCTTCTCCCCTCACAATATTAAAAATGGGAAAACAACATTTGAAATATTGTGGTTGTAAAATTAGAGAGCAGCAGTAGTCATTTCTTCTGATTAAGAGTGGCCATGTTTTAGTACAAAGTCTTACAAAACTATAGAAAGAAGCTTTGGTCATTTCTGCACCTAGGCACAGAGAACATCAGCAATGCCCGGGATTTCATATGTTTTTTATTAGCTTTTCTGGCTCATTCTTCTTATTAAAGTTCATTTTGAGGTTTGACTGATTCTCCTTTTGCCTCTGCAGTTGTGGTCCTCCCTCCAAATTGGGGTGGTTTGGGAAGCCTTTTCTCGGAAGCCCTTACTGATGGAGTGGTGGGACCTTTCCGGGGGTGGACGTAGCTTGGCTGGCAGTGGGGATGAGGGATCACATCTCACACCGAGATGGGACACACACACACACAAACTCTCGCCCCACCGCTTTGGAGCTGGCACAGCAGCCCGGGGAAGCCAGAGGTGTATTAGTTGCTAGTGTCACGTCTGAAAAGTGGAGCACAGGGTATAAATGTTAACATCAACATCTATTAATATCAGCTGGAAGTCTAGTGCAAAACGCTATAAAAGTTTTCATACAGTTTTTTTTTTTGCTGGTGGTTTTCTCCTCCTTCCTTCTCTCTGACAAACTCTGTTGATAATCTCCAGAAGCAGCAGAAATGAAGGGAGAAATGGAAGGAAAGAAAGTTCTGCGGACTGAAAAAAATTTCAAATCGCATAAGCGAATTTATATAAGGTTTCCACTTCCTCTTAGGTTAAACCCCCTTTTAAAGCAAGGAGCTACGCTGTCAGTACTGGGTCCAAATTCAAATCATTCCAGGCTGGCCTAATTAAAAAAAAATCTTCAGGGCTGGTGTCAAGGGACCATTCAGAAGTCTGAGGACAGAGCCTATCCCTTCATCAGGAAACAAAGAGAAACCCTGAATATGTATGAAGATGGTCAGGAGCTTTCCCAAGCTCCCACTCCTCTCCTTGGGAAACCAAAAAGTATCAGCTTTAAATCTCATTGGTGCGTTTGTGAGACACAGGCAGTCATTGTACACGAGACCCACGGTATTAATCACCTCTAGATTTCCCTTTCCTCTTTCTAAAGAGGGGATTTTCTTTTTTTTTTTTTTTTTTTTTNTTTTTTTTTAATGTCAATAAATAGTCCTGCCTGAGATTAGGCTGTCAGGGACATAATGCCAGGAAAAAAGCTGAAATGCCCCAAACTGGAGGACCCTGACCTGTTTCCAGAGTCAGCGCTCAGTAGGTGCAGGTAACCGCTGTGGTTTTGCCCCAAACGTTACAAGCCCTGCTTTATGGCACAGCTGAAGAGAGTGATGGTCCCACTGCTCGGAATATGCAAACAGCTCTAGATTAAAAGAAGCCAGATCACCTCCCAAACCAAATATTGAATTAGGTTTGGGATTTATTTTTTATTTTTTTCCATCCCCTTTTTCATCTCACATTTGCGCTGCTCTAGTCTCGGCTGTGTCACTGGCTTCTTTGTCCCCACGTCCTGCAAAAAATACTGAATATCTCAAGCTGTTGTTTGTGCTCCGATTTCTGGTCTGCTTTAGCTGTGACATTAATTCAACATATCACCAGCAAATAAGCTTCTGACCGTAGGCCAATGAGTGCTTAGGTGTCTTTTGGACATACCCTCACAGTAACATTTTTTTTTGCTGTGCGCTTGCTTGGTATGTTTTGGCTGTATGACTCAATGAGAATAGAATGTCTTTTCCTTGCTTCTTGCTGCATACGGCTGCAAATCAGTCTCCCACATGGCGGAGTGGTACAGCCATTGGTGACCCTGCAAAGATTTTCATTATGATGTTGAACATCCAGAAAGTTTGAGTCTAATCCTGCTCCTGCCCTACCCAATGCCACCCCTTTTAGTACCAACCAGAAGGAAGAATTATGTCATGCGAGAAGATAAAAGAAAATTAAAATGCATTTGAACTTTTCAGAAATGACAGATCAGCTCAAAATTTGACTTCTTTTTAAAGGGGGAGAAAAGGGGAGTGTTTTTATGATTACTGATATTTATCTAGTGTATTCAGTAACTGGGATGTTAAGGATATCCAATCTGGAGCAATCTTCTTTTACCTCCTTATGTTTTTTTTTAATGGGACATAAGGAGAAACTGGCCTCTTGAATTATGACGGCTTTGTGATGGGACAACATTTTCATGCTACCGTATTTTAATATCCTCCTCAACAATGACATCTTCTACTCATTAAAGGTAGGTCAATGAGTGAATCTAATAACATATTTTTGTAAACATAAGGAGCTGAAACATACCCTTGGCTTCTCAGGAAACAGAGGTCTTTCAGAAATGCCAGAGAAATGAGATTCTATTTTTCCAAGGCATCAAATTTTTTTAAAGCAACCCAAAATGTGCATAATCATATTATAGGCAATCAGGGTGCTATTCAGCTACTATATCAAACAGGCATGTCATTAGCACAGCAGGCTAATTGCTTGAGCTTTCCTTGACCTGGGACTTCAACATTAAGGCTCTGGGTGGCCAAGCGATTTTCATAATTTTGTCTGTACTCCATGAGTCTTGAGGAAATCAAGGTCTGTGATTGCTTTGGTAATTTTCCTTTCAGAACAGATTGCTTGATTTGACATTTTAAGTACAGTATCTTGTAACTCACAGGCAGGGGAACCTTTCAAAGAAACTGCTGTGAGCGCAGTCTCCTGTTTTCCTTGCTAAAACACTCTTCTGTGTCTTTAGCAGACTTATCTTTGTGAGAACACAGCAGCAGATCATGAGAATTGAGTTGCCACTGAGATAAGGTCATGTTATGTAGAAATATGAGCTCCTTAACCTCTGATCTTTCCCCCCACTTCCAATTTTGTAGCCTTTCGCCGCATGCAGTTCACAGTGAAGTCAGGAGAAACTCCTGGATTCCTCCTGGTTTCCCCACCAAGAACAGGGCAAACTTACATTTTTCTACCTCGTAGGCTTTTTGAAAATCCACATTGTGCTGCATTACAGGTTTTTGACTGGCTTCCACCAAAGTAAATCTTCTTCAAACTCCTCAGAAACATTTGTGACAGCTGTCTAAAATATCTGCCATCCCTAAAACTATGGTTAGAAGAGAATTTAACTTCTAACTAGATCAGTAGCCAGCAAAGGCAGCTGTTGACATTTAAGCAAAGGTTTGGGATAAGCTATTGTGAAATGGCTACATCTTGAAAGACGCGGAGGGGAGAAGAAGTCGACAGTAAACTTGAATTAAACAGGGCAGGTTTTTTGACCAGAACTTCAGCGTGAAATCCCACATCAACCAAAATCAATGAAGGAGGTTGTGATCAGTGTTACACCTCTTGGTATAAAATGATTTGAACCTAATATTGGATTGAGAGTTTCCATTTCCCATGTGTGTAAGAAGGGGAAGAAATGACCGGGGTCCACCTTATCTCCCTGAGATAGGTGCGGAAAGGGAGGAAAACACTTCCAGTTGGCCAATGTTGGGAAGGTGATTTGCAGAAGCAGAAAGAGCAGCCCGACTTAGCTGTCTTTCACTTGTCCCCAAATTATTCGCTATTTCTGAAGCTCTGAGTGTTCCTTCTTTCCCTCTAATGTCTCTGCTAGTATGCAGTAGACTAAGAAATAGGAAAACAACGTGTGTGAACTGAAAACATATCTAACAAATATTTGGCTTTGAAATTTCCTTGAGCAGCTCGGTCAGCCGTTCACCTTCTTGCGTACTCTCCTCCCCCGAGCTCTGAACTTTTCCAGGAAAATGAGGAAGATTGGACCTGCACTACAAAATCTGCAGCTGGAGGTAAATATGTATATCATATACAAATAAATTTTCACCTTCTTTTTTTTTGTTGGTTAAATTTCATTACCAGATAATCTCTCTTTTCTTGCCCTTCCCTAAGAGCAATTAGATTGGAAAGTGCATTATGCAGACCCATTTTTCAAAGTGATAGCAAAGAAAGACGAAAATTACTCTCCTGAAAGCTTTGTATAAGTTGATGGCTACGGAAAGATTGTTCTGTTGTTTAAATCTGTATGCTGAGGTCACACAGAGACACTTACTGTATGGGACTAAATCTGAAAACTTATATTATAATGTTATTTCATAGCAATGTTTCGCAATTCCTGATTTGAATCTTTGTGGTCTACCAGTTCACTAATAACTTCTTGAACCGGAAAAAAAGTGTTTCTAGGAACTTTCCATGAGTATATCCAATACAGCTTACTGAACACACGACCTTCTTTATGGTTTTAATTTCATCAACATTTTTAAAAGATCAGTTTAACACTTCACAACCTGTGGTATTCCTTGAAGGAGGCGTTTCCTGAGCGGATTTGTAGATTGCAACACTAGAGAAGATGTCTATCTTTTTCGTAGTATTGACCCAACCAAGAGTCCAGAGGGCACATTAAAAGTTTAGCAGAAATTTAATTACAGCTGGACTGTTGCAAAGGAGTGAACGCCAGGCATGGCCAAAGGAAAGTCTTCACTACAGGAAACACATTTCCTTGGTCGCTGCAACACTTCTGCAAATTACCGAGGGTACAGCAAAGGGGACTGAACACACAAGGGACTTCGTTGGTTCAGACTGGAGATCTGCTGATCTCTGCAGTCATCTGCATCATCATCTGCTGATATACACGAGTTTAATAGGAAGCTGGATTGGACCTGAAGTCCTGGCTGGAGATATGAGGATGAACATCACACTGTGGTCAGCTGTAGTGTGCACACAAGCAAAGGAGCTGGTTGTGTGAGCATCTCTGGTGCAGGTGGAGGCAACAAGCCGTAGCAGTGCCTCATTTGGTGGTGTAGTGCCTGAAAGATGCACAGAGATTTCCAGGTTGCTATCTTCCTGATCCTGCCCTTCAAATATAAAGATATGCTTCAGACGTTTAGTTCAGCCAGTTCAAATGAGCCATGGCACTATCAGTTATTTGGTCTCTGTGTCTAAATTTTTATCCCACGAGAGGCTCAGATTGCGCATAGTGAGAACAGTTTATCCTTTGGTCTAACAGGATAATCTTATAGCTCAAGCAATAAAGTCTTGCAGCTCTGGATCCAGAGGTACAAGAGGTCTCCAGCTCTCAACTGGAGCTCTTTTTATGCAGAAGGATATAAAACCAAGCACGTGTATGCTGTGCCTTGGCAAGGGGAACATGCTCTCTTCTCCAGGCGACATGTGAGTCTGCTGCTCTTGCCACTATCTTAGACAGTCATCTTCTCTGTAGGAAGAATGGATTTAATTATATCACAGTTTCCAGTTTTATTAATGCTCAAACAATATGAGCATTAAAGTGAAATAATATGCCAAGTACTGCAGAGGCCACTGAAATGTTTCCTGTTATTGTGTTGTAATGGAGATTGCAGTAACACAGAGCCGTTCCAAATGACTGCAGCAGAAAATGTCTCTAACCCTCTCCAAGATCCGCAGCTCAGCAGAGCTCTCAGGACTATCGCTCTTGACAATAGAGTTTCTAGGAATTAACATCTGAGGTGGCAAAGAATTTGCCTAGGAGGACTGGGCATGGCTCAGACACTTCCTTGCTTTCTGCAAGCCTTTCAAATGAAAAGCAGACCTCATCTGGCAGGGCTGAGAGCTGCATTTGATAAAGGGCTACAACTTTCCCTAGCCACAAAGAAATGACCGAGCTTGTGAGCAGGAATTCTTGACAAATATAGGGCGTAGAAAAGCCACTACTGTTAGGAAAGAGCTCAGCTGGGTGGTAAATTTCTTGTAGGAACTGGTGTTTGTGCCCACCTTCCCGGAGGGGCCGTGGTCCCGACACAACAGTGTTGCTCAAGAGAAGAATGACATGTAGGAGTGGCTGTGTTTCCCAGCTATGCTCTTCTTGGAAGAGGAAACCATCCATCTATATGACATTCCTGGAATTTTTATACCAGCTCACAGAATTATTTACCCCATCTGAAATGAGCAAATTAAAGCATAGCTGCTGGCTGTCACTGTTGGTTTCAAGTTCCTACCCCTTCTGGAGGATGGTGTCCTTTCAGTCCAGGTGTGGAACCCATCTGAGATCCTCACCACCAAATCATTTCCAAAGTACGGGTTGTGCTGATGAGAGATGCAGCTGAATTTCACCGACTTCAATGGCAAAACTCCATGGGGATAGGATTTCCTGCAATGTGATTTAACCAAATTCACACACGCAACCTCTAACAGAGAAATGTCTCTCTTCTGCATTTTAGTCCCATTCTTCTCCTAGACTTCAATGTTAACTTAATCTCTGCCTCCTATCTGACCTTTTTTATTCATCCACCTTTACTGCAATGAATGAAAACGAATCATTCAATCATTTCAGCTCGATATATTGTTCTGGAACGAATTCAGGGAGACATCCATGAAGATTGTTTCCTGCCGTAGACAGCAAGTGGTTTCTTTGTGCACGCTCTCGTGATGCTTTTCCAAGGGATTTAAATTCAGTTAGAATAAATTACAGGCCTTTGTATATAGCACTGGAATACAAGTGAAAATTACAGTGTTCTCATCTATTTACATGGAGACTCTTCATAAATAATGAGTCAGTGGTTGCTCTATCATGAATTGCCTGGGCTACCCACAAACCCTTCGGTTTGTTTTTTTGGATTTGTTGTCACTACCTTAGCTGAGAGTGGCTAGGGGTGGCTTAAACCATAATTTCACAGAGTGAAGCTCCCAGTGATAAACAGAAACTGAGCTGGTTAGAAAAAGTGGGCATTTTGGAAACAAACCCCAAATCCTAACATAAACTTTTATTAATTGTTTCATTTTACACTAGTTAGTCCTTGGCCAAGCGGTAACTGATGTCAGGGCTACGCAGGTGGATTTGCTATCACAGGAGAAAACAGCAAAGAAGGTCCAGGTTATATGTATGCTATAACATGTTCTTCTTACAAGATGCTTTGTAAAAAAAAAACCAGACACCTGAGACACTTTCATGATGTTCACCAGTAATCTACATTTCATCACCCCAGGAGGCAACAGGTTTTTTGTGCAATTGGGAAACTTGGTAACAGGATGTATAAAATTTGTTCTCGGTAATAAGTCACCTAATTACCTGCACACAGAAGTGCATCTCATTTTTGCTGTCTCCCTTCTCATATTGAGGTGTCACAGAAATGTTGCCTATGGACAAAGAGTGAAGAATTAAGCCCTCAAGCACTGAAAACAGGGGGAGGATCTATCTTATCACTGGATTTTTGCAAGGTGTGCATAGTACAGGAGTTAACTCTGCAAAATACATGTTTACAAACAAATAAGGCAGTATCTTTATGTCTTCAGCTGAAGACATAAAGTACATGCAAAGAATTAATTTCTCCAAATCCCTTTTCCTTCCAGCTGGACACTTACTGGGATTACGTAGTCAGTGCTGCACGTCAGGACAGAAAGAATTGGAAGGAAAATCAACTACAGCCAAAACTGGCAGAAAATTAGGAGACAGGCAAGCGCATGGGCAATAGAAATCATATTTAAGAAAAAGGGGGAAAATATCATGAAAGAGAGCCAGACGGCATACAGTAGTCTTAGTGTTTGCACTGGTTAAACCCCTTTTATCTCACATTCATAAACACAGGCTCTCTATATGATATAAAACACATTTAGCTGTCATTGAAATGCAGTGATTTATGGAACAGAGCTGTCCCTAAGAGGGTAACAACACTTGGTGCTTATTTTGGCAGGTGCACTAATTCAAACTGCTGAGCGGCTCAAAGAACAGCTAATGCTAATGACAAAAGGTTAATGATTTTCTTTTCTTTTTCCTTTTTTTTTTTTTTCAATTGGAAATATTTGTTCAGTTTAGGCACTGCTTCATATATGACCCCAGCTCTAGCCAAGCAGATGTCAGCTCACTCTGCATTTGGCAAAGGCAGCATTTGAAGAAGATATTATTTTCGTTTCAAACGTGACTAAATAGCCATCAACATCTCTGAGCTAATGAAGAGGCATCTACGGACCTTTGCCTTTCCTTCATGTTTGCATTTAGCAGGCGATAATTAATGATCTGTTTCCCTAGTAAATCAGAGATTACATGTCCAACAGAAAAAAACAGCATTAAATATATTCACTTCTCTATCTATCTATCAGTTCTGGGTTACATTTTATGATTTCTTTATGGTCCTCTAATGCACTTGTCACCTGAGGCTTCTCCAGGCTTAACAGATTTGTAGACTTGTCTGTAACATCTTAAATGAGCCTATGCTCTCTGCTGCCTGCTAACTCTCTAAGTTATCTCATTGATGAGATAACTGCATATTTCATAGGTGTTTGTGGTCATGTTTAGCAGGATGGAAACCCATTACAGTCAAGCCCCGAACCTATTTTCAGTACACATCAAAGCCCCTATTGCTGAAAGCAGGACAAAAAACGTTGGCTGCCCAAGCCTCAGAGTAGTCCTGGCTGCAGAAGGGGTCCCTGTTACCCCTTGGCTGAGCTGAAGTTTTTTACAGAAACAGCAGCATCCTTCACACATTGCGTATTTATTGGTGCAGGAGATACATGAGGTTCAGCCAACCGGTCCTGGAGAGCAACAGCAGGTGGGAGTGAACCAGGGATCTTATCGTCTCCAAAATTATCTTTTTAAATATATGAGACAGCGACATAGTTTGGCATGGTGGCCAAAGACCTGAGCTGGTCTGAACATGGAGATGCCCACTCTGTCCTTCCTGTGGCATGGGAACCATGTTCCTGGGCAGTACATCAGTCGTTCATTAAACCACATGCCCAGGACAGGTTCCTCGGTGGCTTCCTTTGCGTATGATGATCTTTCACTTCCTGCCTTACACTGGTGATGGTGTGCAGCGAGCATCTGCCCATCCTGCACTGGGAGCAAATAGGTGTAAGAGAAAGCCCTGGGAGCTCTGCATAGGGCTTACTTACTGGGCACAGCACTGGGAAAATAATAAAAAAAAAAAGAGTTTTTAAACCCTTTTGAGAACTTCAGAGGATAGATCCATAAAGATGCAATGCTTTATTGTCACTATCAGCACGTGAGCACTCAGAGATGTGCTGCACTCAAACACAACAAGGCCGGTCATCTGCCACAGGACAAAAATCTCATGTGCAACAATATCAAAAGCAGCAGCAAAGTCCAACAATAACAACAAAGCAGCAAAATCCTGGCCAGCAGTGAAAAGTAGGTCATTTTGAACGCATCCAAGAGCCGTATCTCCACAAGGAACTGGATGGAAGCCAGAAAGACATTTGTCAAATTAATCATGGAAGATCAGGTGCCCGTCCCCCTCCCCGCCCTCTCCTCATTAACCTTTGGCACAAAGGCAGGTTCGAGACAGACTCCTAATAAGTGTGATTTTTCCTAGATAGTCCAACATTATTATTATTTTTTTCTAAACCACAGTGTTACTCACACTGAGGGCCATGTTCACTTTGCTCAGCCAAGTTCTCTCTGATACGGGGAGGGGAGCTGGGGGGACTGGCTACACCACTGACTCTTCTGGCTCCTGCTATAACACATGCAAAATTGCTTAAGGTTCAGCTCTGCTCCCAGATGGACCACGCTGAGGACCAGCAGAGCATCAGGATGGCTCTTAACATCGTGACCCAAACCTGTCCCAGGCCTTGATTAGAGCTGGAAAGCCCAACAAGCAATTTCAGCTGGAAAGTCCTACAAGCAATTGCAACTGCTTGGTATATGTCTTATGCCAGGAGAATTCTACGCTGGAAAAATTGGATTAGATTATCCTTTTTTTATGCTCTTTGAATAGGGCTGTATCTAGAGTGGTTGCATTGGGAAAAGCAGAAGTGAATAAAAAGCCTCTGGGATTTAATGAGTAGGTGTTTGATCACAAAGCTTGAGTCCATCGGCTATTTTCTAGGAACGAGAGAAGGAAGCCTGGAAAGCATTAGGAACTGAAAGACCACCAGACATGAAAAATGGTATTTTTAATGCTGAAGTTATCAGCAGAAGAGGTCCTCAAAGTTTACACGGAGACTTTTAACAGTAACATCACAGCAGGACTTGACAAGTTAAATGTGTGTCAATTTAACATATTTTTTTCCCCACCATTGGTCAATATTTCCCTCCCACCAAAGTCAAGAGTTATTTTGGCTTTACTTCAAATTTTTTTGAAGGACTCCTCTGAGAAAGATGGGTAGATGATAAAATATGTGACAGGGTAACTAAAGCATTGGATGAAAAAAATAGATTATGGGCACAGGGTGTAATATCTGGTAATGCTGGAGCGTACGGATGCCTAGGAAAGAAAAAGACAGGCTGGCCATTTTACTCAAGAGCAAAGAGAAGGATGGAAATCTGGATGCTGTAAGTGAGGCTTGGTCCAGGAATCAAAATCCATAAAACACATTAGCTCTAGGGTGAATGTAGAAAAGAGTCTAGTCCAGGTTAGCCAAATATCTGTGGCTTCAATAGAAGCCTTTAGGAAAATATGCAGCCACTAAACCATTTTTATTCAGTGTCCTCCAAACATAAAATAATCTTTTAGCTGTTTAAGGCTAGTTTTTTACTCCCACCCCTCCTGACCTCCCTTACAGGGCTGAGTCAGGAGCAGAATCGAGAGTAATGAAGATTGTCATCTGCTTTTCTAGTCCCCGTGACCCCGGTACCAGTTGTTAAGCACTGACCACGTTTCATCCAGCTTGTCCATCTAGGTGAGGAAGCCTATGACACTGAATTCACTCTGTGTTTAAAAAAAAAAAAAAAAAAAANAGCGGAGCTTTTTGCGTGGAAAATCCCAGCGTGAAGTGTTTGTTGCCTCTTTGAAGGAAGATACATCACTAAGTCACTGTAACTAATAATCGTGTGATATTGAAAGAGCGCAGAATTTACTGGTGCAGTGGGATTACTTTTGTTAAAGCAATAATGCCTCATTTGTTCTTATGACAGAGCTTTACAACAGTTACACAGGCAAGTCTTTAACATCCATCAACATTACTGTCTGGATTGTATTATCTAGGAAATCCCAGAGTCACTAGCCTACAGGTTGAATTAGCTGCAAATTCATTTCAGATTAGAATCCCTTTTGTAAATGCTGCAGTCACTCAGGCAATACCTCAGAGAAAGCAGGGGGATGTTATTGAATTTTGTGTTAATAATTCTTTCCCAGCCTTTTTTTTTTTTTTTTTTTTTTAACCACTGCTTCTCGAAAAGCATTAAGGCATTAAGCTGACTTTAAAATAACAGCAGCAAACACTTTTCCAAAAGAACTTCCTTTGTGTTCTTCCTGCAGGAATGAAAACATTTCAAATACAGTTTATAGTGTATCTGTCTCTCATTTCAGGTGTTTCAAAAATACATACGCATACAGGCCCAGAGCTGATCACCCGAAGACTCCTTTCCATTTTCTGGCCATGTTTCCGCAACAGGTTCCTTAAGCCAGCTTTGCCCAGGAATCTCCTCTATACCTGCCCTTACGCAGTGCACCTTGGCTAGACGTCATCTTGCAGTGCATGGAGCAACTCAACTCTTCTTTCTTCTGCAGATTTGAAAGATCTCAGGAGGGATGAGATGGTCTCTTCCCTTCTGACATGGTTCTTTGTACCCTGAAAGCCTGCTTTTTGGAGACTTGGGGGTTTTTAGACATTGCTGCAGTGTACATGAGAATTAAACCAAGAATAAGGGTCTTATTGCAGTAACTCTGGTGTAAATGTATAACAGCATTGCTGATCAGATCTGGATTTAGCTGGGGATGTATTTGGGTATCTCTTGAATTTGCTTGCAAGTGGTATTGCAGCAAAGAAGCCTGTAGGCAGGAAAGAGTGTATTTGACTTGAGAGTTGGAGAATGTTTGAAGAAAATGAAGTTTGAACTCCAAACCACAAATATTCACAACGGAATCCTGATTCGGAGGATTACACCGAGCCAACCGCAGGGCAGAGCCGCCACCACATGACTGCTCAAATGTCACCTACAACATTTGGATTTTGAATCGTCGCTGCCGAACTCCTCCCAGGCAATCCTCAGGCCGATGTATTTTTGGCAAATAATTCTGAACAAAGGCTATATCTGAAAATTCACTTGTTGTCCGCATTACTCATGTGAATTGTTTGCTCGGCATCTTGTTATAGAAAGAATGGAGAAATCCAAATTAAGGAGCAGTTCCTTACCTTGAGGTTTTTCTTAAAGGATCCCTTCTGTGCAAGAGAGATGGAGCTCGGTTTAAATGTCCCATTAAAGTCTGTGTTGATAGAACTCAGGATATTGCCATTTTGATTCTTTACATTTCTAACCTGCTATATTAACATCTTTTATGTAACATATACTGCTACCCTCAGAAAAAAAAAAGGAAAAAACCCTCCTCTCTGCCCTTTTAACAAATTGGTTTAAGCTTTAACAAGATGGTTTTATGTTCTGATTGAAGAAATAGACATTATTGTGCAAGAAACTACTGAAGCATCAGTTTAACTTGAAACCTGTGCTGAAGCTCCAGCCTGTTCTCTCCGGGGCTGTAGACATCATGAATATCTACGGGTGAATGTGGGTCTCGTCACCATTTTTCCTACCCAAAATTAATTAATTCTATTAATTCTCAGAGCAGGTTTTAGCCTGTAATTGAAGACAAAGCTGCAGATTTCCTTCCCCAAAGAGCGATTTTTCCCTGATTTGGTAAGTGCACGTTTCAGGTGAGGCACCCTGTTTTCTGGGGACCGTAAAGCCCCAGTTCCTACCCAAGACGGAGGTCTCTGCGACTGCCACCCCCTCCCGAGACACACACACTTGCAGACACAGAAATAATGGCTATTTTAGCCTGTCATTCTCTGCAGCCAAAACTTCACCTCTGTTCGCCGGGGTCTTTACATAACCTGACCTCCAGAAGCCAATTACATCTGTTTTCTTTGTGCTCATGTGTTTCTAGTATTGACACCAACTTCGCTTTCAACAAAGGGTGGGTTCCCATGAACTCCGTCCTTTATTACCAGCTGGTTCTTATTAGAGATTAACCAATAAAAAATGAGTAATACAGTCGGCAGTGTGTTCCTACATGTAGCACTTTTCCATGTGTTTCAATTTACCAATCAACCAATAAAGCCCTGCCCTCCAATGAACTGCATTCCATACCTCACATTTTTTGCTTATTTTGATAAATGTAGCTTTTCATAGATAAAAAGGGCAAGAATCTGGCTAACACTGTCTACTGTTAGCTGGAACATTGATGTTGGTTAGATGAATTAGAGAATGCTACTTGATCTTTTCTCTGACAGCTTATTATGCCTTGGTTCCTGGGCTTCTAAAATTTCTCTTGCAAAGCTCCCTGTCACTGTGCTTAGTTAAAACTTGTCAAAAAATTAACGAACCCAATTTCAGGCTTGTTTTGCTTATTTCCTTCAGCGCCAAGCAGGCAAGGGAAATTTTGAAAGCATACACTGTCCTGGCTGCTGTCGCAGAGGTTTCTGCAAGCTAAAACTCCTTATCCAGCGTTATGTGTGGTATTAAAGGGTTCAAACCTGAAAACGGCAGTTCATAAAATGGGTCATTTCTAGTACAAACTTGTGGGAGGGAAAGTAAAAAAAGCAAACGGCAACTTAATGGATTCCTCAATGAGAGAATCTGGGAGCACGCTTGTAAAGTTATTCTTTGCCACCGTATCTTCTCTCCTGAAAACCCTTACACACATACTTTACGTCAAGCATTTAAGCAGTTGCACTCAAGCCAGTAAGATTGCTCACATGCTTAAAAATAAGCACATTCGTAACTGTTCGTTAATTTTCATAATTTAACAGGAGTAGTTGAAGCCCTGATTGAGTCTCTGGTGTCAGTGGAGAAAGATCATGATCCTCACTGGGACCAGGCATGCAAGCTATATTGGCAGGTTCTGTGTTGCCCTTCACAGGCAGGAGAAGAATCTTTGATATATCAATGCTAAAGTGTTCAACTTACAAAGTTTTATTTTGACTCCTTCGGTACGTTATGAAATTTTAATTTCAACAAGTTATTTCTGAGATTGGCGAAGCATTTGTGCTTTCTTTTAATTAAAATGTGCCCTGCTTGCACCAAACTGTGGTCCATGATGGACTGTCCACATCTCCTACCCGTAAAGCAATCCAGGTGGCATGAATGTTATTAGACCTTTTAATTCTCCTAAATAGACCTTCCCTTTGACATTGAATTCTGAACTTGGCTTCATTATCACTTTTCAGCAGGAGAATGAAAATACAGTAAATCTTTCCATTAAACCAAGCTGCTGAAAAGGGAACTTTATTGTTTTAAGGTAGTTCAAAGTACGCTGAAAAACTCCCTGTAAGAACAGGCACAAACTCCTTAAACCCCCCTAAGGTACGAATGTGCTAACTCGGTGCCTCAGTGCCTCTTGCTCCTTCGCTACCATTTCCTCGTCACAGACAGGGAAGGTTCAGCCCGCAGGAGCACACCATCCAGAAAGTCGCTGAAAGTTCACCACGTAAGATACGGAAACCTGGTCTTGATGCCACCCAGCTACCAGCAAACCTGGGATTTCCCAGGGCGTCTCAGAGACATCTTAACTCTGTTTGTTAGACCTTCAAGATTCGAGGCACTAAAAAGCACCGTCCATCTACTTTAAGGTGACAGCCAAGCTAACAGCTACAAACCCTCACCCAGTCCTAAAGACATGGGGGCTTTGCACCTAAATATACTCTAGAACAATTGCTATACCTTCAGAAGGCAGCCATCATGAAATACCAATTAGAAATAAATGAAACACACTCAATGATGCCTTGAGATTTTTCTTTTCCTTTGGGTATTTTTAGGGGAAACTCCTGTCCCATTGGAGTTAAGGACAAAACTTTTACTTTCAAGGAAGCCCCAGAAAAACGGGGGAAGGTGTGGATTTATGTGCCTACAGTTATCCTGTATAAATCACTGAGTCGACACTCCTTCCAGAATCAGCGAGTTTTGGCTCTGCCTAAAGCAGTCCCATGAACTTCCAGCCTTGAAGATGAGATTCCTTTGCTGGCTCCTCTTCCCTTGCCTTCTCCTGAGGCACAAAATGCTCTTTCTAGGTGTTTTTCTCAAGAGAGCACAGACTGTTTCCCAGCTGTTGGCATGACAAATAACCGAGGCCAAGATCCTGGAAGCACAGAGCAGATGAAGAACCTATTGCAACTTTTGCAGGCCCTGAGTTTCCTGTGCTGCTGACAGGGTCAAGCAAGCGAGATTGGTCCATCTCCCTGGTGCTTTTCAGACACAGGTGATATGTTTGTGGAGCCGAATTCTTCATTTCTAGTCACAATTAAGGGAAGAAGTCAGGAATGGGCGATTTCCCGTCCGTACTCCTTCCAGTACAATCCTCGGTGGTGAATTTGTGTCCCGTGCCCAAGATCCCGAAGTGTTGCTGCAGGCTTCCATGAACCACGTGCTTCCAGCTCCCCAGCAAGCGTGCTGAAGCCCTGTGCCACGGCTTCCTCCAACACACAAGAGCAGTTTCACTTAAGCGCAACAGTTATGTGGCAAATACATTCCATTTAATAATTGATTAAGTCTTACATGAAAAATAGAGAGTGCTGCAGAAGATTCATTTCCAGAAAGGGATATATTTTTTTTTTTTTAATAATTGGAATTAGATTCTGGGCTGAGGAGAAAGCTGGGGACGGCTGATAACGTTTTGACAATGATGAGTGAGGCTTTAGGAAATAAATACAGCCAGGATTATTGAAGTCTTTTCAGCAGCAGAGCCTCCAATTCAGTGGAAGCATATGAAAAAATATTTGCCTTTTTCAAGTCACCTAATCACTCTAGAAAGCTGGCAGCAATTCAAGTGATGTACACTTAAAATGTCAGGCTAAATTATAGATTTCAACCTTCAGCATGTGCTGTTAAGAAGAATTCATTTGTGCTTTTCAGCTGAAAAAAACTTTGAACCTTAAGCTTCTTTCTGTTTTACTTGAGAGGTTTTTGTTGTTTACGCCAAGGAAGTACCAAAATAAATAAATAAATGAGTAAGAGGCAAAACAGAGGAGAACCCAAAGTGACCAACACATTTTCTGGAAATCAGCGAATATGAAGGAAGGAGAAGGAAATATGAAGAAAGAAAGGCCAAGTTCTGCCCACAGCATTAAGGACGTGTAAGAAATGAGCTGTTACTTGGGAGTGGTGGGGGGAAATATTGATAATACACCATCTTATTTATGCTCAGAACTGCACAGTGACATTTTTTGGTACCATTTTTCAGTACCTCCTGTGGATGGAGATTGGTACCGCCCTTCTTTTGCTGACCACCTCACTTGCTCCAGCCTTTATTCCGATTTCTTCCAGTTTCTGCCAGCAGGAATATGCACCCCTCCTCTTGTCCTGCAGCACCCAGCGCAGCTGGGACACACATGTCTCCATCTGAGGTCCCCTCCATGTGGCACCCTCTTCTTCATGCTACAATCTGCTACAATCCAGTCTGTGTTACCTCTGGAATTACAAAGAAAGCAAAGTCTCTTGCTGGCCAGTCCTACAGCGACCAGGCAGGTCTGCCAAATGCCAGTTTTCTGTTTAACACACACAAGACGGCTACCAAGAAGGGTTTTGTTCCAATATACAACATATTAATTATTGCTGATTCTGCAAAGGCACGATGATGTACTCCCCCTGCCGGCTTCGCGTCTGCAGCTGGTTAGGAAACAACCACGGGTCTCTGTGCGCCGATCACGGGGCAGGGAAAGATGTGTTAGGCTGTGATACACAACAGCTCTGATTAAAATGTAATTGCTAGGATTATTTCTCCTGGAGAGAAGGAGAAGGCAGAGTCCGACAATGGTCAAATGTTGGTGTGCTCAGCATTGTCTACTGAAGTGGTTTATCTTCTACAGGAGGAGTCTAAACTGTAAATAGTCTTCTAACAACATAATTCCCACAACACTGTTGAGGGTCCTCTCCACCTTAGTCTAAGCTCTGTGAGGGTAAATGTTCTCACAGGAGAGAAGAGTTGGTGTAGTTGCTGGCTTCTACAGGGCTGCCTTAATGACAGGGCCACTCCCTTCCTATCTCTGCTTGGTTTGCATAAATTCAGCTCCGTGTTTTATGTGCCCAGAATTCCTCTTTCTGCTCTACAGACCTCATTGCTACAGACTGAACTTGTACTCAGCAGAAGAAACTCCCCTCACTCTTGCAGTGACATAAAGGTCTTTGCAGTGAAGTCCAGGAGAGAGCAAAGAGGGTCTTGCAAAATACCTCTGCATCAGAGGGAATCATAGAATGATTTGGGTTGGAAGATCATCTCGTTCCAACCCCCCTGTCATGGGCAGGGTCACCTCCCACTAGACCAGGTTGCTCCAAGCCCCGTCCAACCTGGCCTTGAACACCTCCAGGGATGGGGCAGCCACAGCTTCTCTGGGCAATCTGGGCCAGTGTCTCACTACCCTCAGAGTGAAAAATTTCCTCCAAATATCTAATCTAAATCTACCCTCCTTCAGTTAAAAATTTACCCCTCATCCTATCACTACAATCCCTGATAAGGGAAGTGACATATGCCTGGGATATCGAGTAAACCATGCCAGCCCTGGGGGGGGGAATTGCAGGTGGCAGGAGCTGCATGTGATACCTGGTCCTGGGACGTGACCACCTGGGACCCTCTTGTGTCTTGGCCATTGGGTTGGCTGAGGCTTTTCCCCATCAATGGTACAGTGCCACCGACTGAGATGGGCTCTGATATCAGTGCTACCTTGCTTTTTTTGGCTGCCCGCTCACAATTGTTTCTTCACATCCACTCTGCCGTTTTGTATTTTCCCGACAATCCCTGACGCTGCCAAACCCATCACCCAGAAAGGCTTTTGTTCCTGATGACTTCCATTACACACCCTTGGTTGTGGCAACTGTTTGTTGTCATTGTTATCCAACCTTGTTCTTCCCCACAAAGGGAACAGAATTAAATGAAATGCTTCATTTCCAATTTCAATTTCTTTGGCTTTTTCTTCCAGCCATTGGAATTCAGCTGTCCTCTCTCGGCTAGATTAAAGAGACCTTTAATATATGTTATTTTTCCTCGGTGAAAATACTTATGTGCTGTAATCAAGTCTCTGTTTGATCTTTTTAATAAGCTAAACAGACCAATTTCCTTAAGTCTATTCCTATCAGACCCCTCCTTTAAACAAATGCTTTTGCGAAGGAAAGCTGTTTTTAGCAAAGCAGCCTGCTCTACTTTCAACACCCATTCAAGACTCTCCATACATCCTCTCCAAAATCATACCCCAAAGGGGCATTTTGAGGCTTGACTGCCTCAACTGCTCTCCATCCCTTCTTCAAGATGAAGAGATGCCACTTGGCAATGGAGTTTTGGGCAACGAGGTCATGTAGGTTTGCACGTGACTCATTTTGGGAGTTGTTTGTGGGATGGGATCGACTGTAATTGTGCGCGCGCTTTGAGTATGCATCAGCCCTGATGTCCGTGATGGCCGCATCCACGGTCCCTCGAGGAAGGAAGACCTCCCCCTGCAGACAAAACTGACACAGCAAGGACCCCGTGGCCCCGAAAGCAGTGCCGTTCCTTTGCACCGGTCAACAGCAGGGCCCTGAGACAGCTGTAAAAAAAAAAAACAAAAAAAAAGAGAGAGAGAAAGAAAAGCCCTGGCGCCGCCGGGGTTTGAGCAGGGTCACCCCGCAGCTGCGTGCCCAAGATGCTGGCGGTGTCCCCCGTCCCTGGTGCGGGGGCGGGAGGGCTGCGGGGGCCGTGGGGGCAGGCTGGGGAAGAAGCGTGGGGGAAGTGGTGGGCTAGCAGAAAATAAATCACAGCGCCTTGGTGCTGTCACTCTCTGCCCCAACTGGTTTCGACAAACAAAACTTCACTGTCCACTGACAAGAACAAATAAACCAAGTCGGGAGAGACCGAAATTCACAGGGGATCTGAAATATTTACCTTGATACCTTATAAGGCTAATAACCACTTCGCTGCTTTGCAACCACTGACAGAATAATAAAAAAAAAACCCAACAAAAAACAAAACAAAAACCTACCTAAAATGTTTGGGGCTTTTGACTAGTCCAACCTGTCCTGGCAAAATCATCAAAGCAGGATTAGAACAAGGTTTTAATTATACACGCTTACCCCCACCCCGCCTTCCCCTTCTCCCCTCCAAATCTCTTGCGTTTGATTACGGAGATCAGTGGAGTCAGCCAGATATTGCAGCTAATATAAATGATTTCATTCAAGCTCCTCCACCAAAGACACAGCGAGCATTTTAAAAGCCGTAGGTAAACCTTTCGCTCTCGGCCGTGCGTGTTCACCAAGCTGTGCTGCTTGCTTTCATATCCTCGCAAACCACGTTTTTCAAAATTACCTGTAAGAGTCAGAAAGTCCTGCATGCCAACAGCTCCAGACAAATAAATAACCCAGCCTGGGAGGAAATATCCGTCATCTGCTGGACATCAAATAAATCTTGCTCCCCAGCGTTTAGCCGGGTTCTGTACTGGTTTTGGCCAACGCTCCTCAACAATAAACTAGTGGTAAATAAAATTATGGGTACATTCACTTATTTAGTAAGTATAAAACACAGCAAATGCTACGGTAGGGAATAAAATAATTTCTCTGTGTTATTTCCTTGGCTGCACAATTGCATCAAGGCTTTAAGTAGACAGTTGAAACAGTTTGAATTAAAGTCCCCGAAGCAGCGCAGTGATAGATTTGCGTCACCTGTGAATTGGACACAGCGGGTTAATTGTAGCACCGACACACCGGGGATTACTTACTTGTTTTGATCAAAGGAAACTCATCCAAAATGGGTGAGGCTGGAAGGGATTTAAATCGTGGACGGGTCTGACAGTTCAGACTGATCTCAGCGGAAGAAGTTGGGTGTTTCACTGTGCTGTGCATTCGGCAAATATTCAAATATAGAGCCTTATGTTAAACTCCTGATCTTCACAGCTGGGGACATATTCTCCATTGAAAGAAGGCAGAAAATTTTAATCTACTGGGGCTTCAGATTGGATTACAAACTCAAAACTAGCTTTGCCAGAAAGACATTTTTGAAATGCAGTCTCTCTCCATTTCTGAACCAAACTAGTTTGGTGTCGCGTTCATGAGGATGAGGAAAGGGAAAACTCCTGTCTGGATAGTTCTGTCAGTGTCAGGGTGACTCCGTTTTCTACAAGCACCAGTTTATGTGCCTGATTAATAAAGGGTGAGAAATTTGGCTGCTTGAAACACAAGAGGAAAATCAGAATTAAATACATTTTTTGGTTTGCTGCTTGTCAGAGCCCTCATGTGTTTTTTAAAATAAACTTCTTCCTCATAGAACCTCTCCCATTATTTTAAATTGTGCGTGACTCATAGTTGTGCTGGACTACCTTTACCCTGAGCATGAAATCGTGGATTATAGGGCTACTGCACATGGATTTATTACCGAAAGTACCAGCTCTGCCTATGTATCCTGTTTTCATTAGCAGTTAAATAGGAGCAATTGCGTGTGTGTGTGTGTAAACACATTTAAGAAAACCCACTTATTTTCTTTCTTGGTTTTTATTTTCTTTTTTAATCAGAGATTAAAGTTTTGGTTGGCTTCCCATCCCCAAGTCTCTGTAGATGCACTATAACGGGCTGCCAGCACGCTGGAGGTTTGTCATTACCAGTCATCCCAGATTAGGAGAACCCCCTCCCACGTGTCTTGAAGGCGCCCAGCCCAAGGGTCTTAATTAACACCACAGTAATGGGCTGAGCAGCCACGCTTTTTTTCCACGTCACGATTTTCAAATGCTTGACTTTTCAGCCTAATGACATGGCTATAGTGCAGCTAATGTGTTTTTTTATTGTAGCCTTTTTACATGGAATTCACCTTCCTAAAGCACGATGCTGTTCCTGCTCGTCCTGCCCTGTCCCTTCCAGCCACTCCTGTGTCTGCCTTGGTGCTGGTGATTGCACCCCTAAACCCTAATCCTCCTGTTCTTTGTGGGTGGGTGGAATGGCTTTCAAATTTCTACCAAATTTCCTCAGAGTGTATTTGCCTGTCGCCTGTATTCATACTGAGCGACCCCTAATTATGAATACAGTGAACAGGTAAATATTAAAAATAATAATAATGCAGTGATGCATTAATGGTGAAGGCAGAAAGGATCATGCAACTAATTACATTTTTAGAGTAATAGAAGACAAATAACTTATAATTTTGTGTTTAACTCAGATGGCAGAGTCACTACCTATTATGTGTCTTGAGTACTACCTACTGGACTAGGTAGGAAAGTCAAGAACTGACCAAGAGCAGCAGCTGCATAACAGCTTTTTCCGGCCATGAAATTTTCCTGCTCTTGGTACAGCACACATTCCTACAGGGTGCATGGGAAGAAACGATGCAAAAAAAGCATCAGGATGCCTCGATTTTAAAAGGATGGAAAACATTTTGCTGAATAATTTTATTTTGGAAGATGATTTTTTAACGAGAGCTAGTTTGGCAGGAAACTCCTCTGGGGAAATTTCAAGAACAATTATTTTTTTCTCTTTTTCTTTGGTCTGCATCTCCAGTTGAAAACACTGTCACTGGAAGATGGCATGGGTGCTAGCCCCAAATACCCATCCGAAGGCTAAAGAATGTGCCTCAAAATCCAGCAAAAGATGTCAGTGAAAAGGGGGTGCTTTCATTTCCCCTGAAATTTACGGGGCGTATTTTCTCCCCAGCCCACAAGCCACTTGGGGTCATTCCACAAGCCCATTCTTCAAATTTACGATCATTATTTGGTATTTGTGTTGCATGAGGGCTGAGAGCCAACTTTCTCGCTCCGGGGGCTCGCGGTGTGAATGTCTCCCAGGGAAGGGAACACCAGCAGCCCCGGGAGGACCCATCTGCCTTTGGCGTTTCCTTTTTCCCCACTAATTTGTTTCTCTCCAGCGCTGGTGGGAAGGCTGTAACATTTACTGCGAGGCACTGAGGAGGCTGAGAAGGCAAAGGGGACAAAATGTCCTGGGACAAGCTGGAGGAGGAGAAAGTGGGGACAGAGCAGCCCCAACTGTTGCACTAAGGAAACAGGACCAAAAAAGACTCGCAGACCTTCAGCAAGAGCTGTCAGGAGGAATTACACTAGATCATGGTCAGCACTGTATATCACACCCAGCACAGAGGAAAGACAGTTTGTGATGTAAAAATCTTACAGGTTACTTTAGGAAGCCTTATTTAATAAAGTGGCGGGATGTTTAATGATGACAGCTTGTCTTACGCTGAATACAAATTAATTACTGGGGTAAAAACTGCATGCACAGAAAACTAACAGCGTGATGGGCAGCCCCCCCACAGGCACCATATCACTGCATTTATGTGTCTGCAGAGCAATATTCCCTGGGAGCAGCCTTTGGGTCAGGTAAAATTATTGAGGACCATCAGGAGAAAAATCCAGGATCCTCTATACCTGATATTCAGCTGTTTGCTGCTGATGCCGGACGGTCCCCCCGGCCACATGGAGATCTGAATGAAATTTAAACTACAAAGGGGTTAAATTTAAAACCAAGTCCATGTCTCCTTTGAAGCCCGACCCTTTCCCTTGCATCCTTTTGGTTTTCCACTGACGGGGCCCCTGGGAGCGAGGGGGTTAGGGCTCTGCCAGGTCCATGCCCCGGCGCTGGTGGCTGGGGCCAACTCATTATTTGCGTGATCCAACTGGGAGCCATCTTTCAGTTTTCTCTGACGGGGATCCAAGCATCCTTCTGCAGATGCAAGGAGGCAAACAGTCCAGAGGTGCAATTTGTCCATCAGTGCAACCTGTTATTAAGTCATCCATTGCACACCGCTCCTCCTCTCTTGCTGTCACGTCTCCCCGCTTGTTTTCATGCCTCTAATTTGTCATTCCCAAACAGGCTGAGAACGCTAGAGAGTGGGGACTTACTTTTTGATTTGGCCCATCTATTTTTACCCCAAAGCGTTTCTGCCATCACTGCTTCCTCTGAAAAATCCCACCGCGCTCGTTTCAGCGTGGCAAACAAAGCCGGATCTGGCTGTGCTGGCTCATGCTGCTCTGATCAACCAGCTGTGAGAAAGCATCACCTAGAAGCAAACTGCTTTGCTGTAACAGAGAGAGCCAGATATAGTTGAGAAGAGAAGGTCTGGCTGCCTTTGAGGCTCCAGAGTTTGCTTCCATGATGTATAGCATCGGGTCGCGGGCCTGGGAAAGCACCCAAGTCCCAGCAGAATGATGTTTCTGCTACCAAGATTAAAAGATAAAAAAATCATTCCTCGAATTATTTTTTCTTTTGTCTACCTAAATTCTCTTTTACTCTTTTAAGTCTATTAATATACCCCATCGAGATACAGACTGTTCCAATCTTATTAGATTCCCCGATTTCCTTTTCCCACAGCTCGGGACGGGAGGTGAATAATTTGACTTTACAACACATGCGCCTGCTGTTACAGACTCTCATCCTACAAACACTCTTGGGAACTTGAGTTTCAAGTAAGTATTTGAGGCAAGAATTGAAGCTGAAATCAATATAGTCTCAATGGCAGTCTTTATCCCTCATGCTTAGCCTAAGACAAGCAATGAGGTTAAAGTGACTCTAACTGTAAAATGCATTTTTTAATAGCTCTGCAACATGCCATCTCACAGGTTTCCTTGATAAATTAAAAAAGCTGAGTGACATTTTATAGGGGATTCTTTGGTAACAGTACATGGATGCTCCTTTGAAAATGTGACACTCGATACGCCTCCTTCTGTGATTCTAAGAAACAGCAAATGTCTTACGTCCTAGGATATGAATAAAATATTTGCATAAATTAAAAGCAAATAGACAATTAAATAGCTGGATCGCATTCTGAATAGGTTTCTGAGGCTGAAATCGGTGCTTGAGAAATGGTCCAAAATTCCACGATTCCACCAAATGGCTGGAGCTTCAAACATCTGGAATTTAAAACTTTTAACGTCTCTTCTCCATAAATTTTAGCCACCTCAAGGTCTTTCCGCCACAACTACAACTTTCCTGACATGTTTTAGTGCTTGAGGTTAAAAATCACACTTTACCTCAGCTCTGTCAGGGTCAGATTTGTGGAGGGTAATTCTGTTGGACAAGATATCTTTGAGATTGCTTAAAAATCTGTCACTTGGGGGAAGAAATAAGACTTTTCCACAGTCCCTTTGAAGAAGAAGCTATTCAAGTGAACAAAAAGGTCTGGCTCAGCTTGCAACAGGGGAAAGAAAAAACCTGAAGCTAAATTACCTAAACAGCATCTCAGCTCCTTGCAATATGGCATTGTTTTGCAGCCAGATTAAGTGAGTAGATTAGAGTCCTTGCCAGGGTTAAGACTAGTCACATCAAGACTTGAGCAAAAATTAGCGGGTAAGCCAATTTTCCCAGAAATGTCCAAAGCCTAGCTTTAGGAATGATGGTTTTTCCATTCTACTTAGCACTCCACAGCACAGTTTCACAAAGCTTTTCAGTCATTCCAACATCCAGCTTTAATGGGTGGTATTTCCTATTTTGACTGGTACAGAGCTCATCTATACATCTATTAAAGTGTGAAAAAGGTCTTTTGCCAAAGTCTTTTTTTCTCACCCTCCCTTCTCGAAGTTTAATGGGTAGAAGAGATGTCCTTGCTCCCATGTCACAGTCCATATGCCATCTTTGCTTTTTTCAGTGTTTTGTGTCTTTCTCTTGTGAAGATGTAGCCTGCGTAAATTAAAGCAAGAAGGTGAACCATTGGCATCTTAGTTCATGGTTCAAACACCTGAGTTCTTAGTAGAAAAAAAAAAAAAAATAAAAGCCCAGCTCCTAAGGAACGGGATTGCTCTTAATGTTGCTGAGTTCCAAGAAAAACTTGAGGTGTGGTCTTTCTGGAGAGAAATGTTCAAAAATTATTACCTCTAAGTCTGGCTAGGGTCAAATTAAGAGCTGCCATAAAATACGTTTGTGTTGGTGGAGAGACATCCAGTAGCTTGTGCTTTTAGCATGTCTTGCAGATGGCGTGAGCTCAGAGATGTCCCTTATGTTTATTGAAATCCACTTTGTTTTAAAAAGAAAAAATCTTAGTTATCGCTTGGCTGTGCGGAGTTTCTTTAAACTCTCCCTTCTCTTTGCTGTGGTGTGGGATGCTCCCGGGCTGCAGCTGTTTGTGCCTTTTGTACTCTTGTGGCCCTCTTATGCTTTCTCATGTCAGAAGGTGGACTATCCCAAGCAGATGCACGCTGTCAAGAAGAATGACAACTCTGTGGCAGAAGACCAACAGCCCTGGGCTGAGGAGCAACAGCCTTGCTGTTTGTTTATTTGGTTCTGGCATGTCAATGAAGACATATCAGATCTTGCTCCTACCCATTGTGTTCCTCCCTGGCCTTGGCCCGGGCGAGAGCTTGCATGCATTGCGCATGATGGCTCAAGCCAGGAGGTTTCAGGGAAGTTCCCTGCATGTCTTCTCAACTCGGAGAGATCCTCAGCTGCTTCTGAAGTCCTTGTGAAGTTGTGATGTTAACCTCGATGTCCTGGCCAAATTCCAATGTAAGTAATTGCAAACTGCCTATCTTATTTCAGCCTCCTATGTCAACTACATGGAGTGTACTTTGGCTTTGACGTTTTTTCTCAATTTTTCTGTCCTAAAGAGTTACATAGCACTGCTTTGTGGAATTACCCTTCTTCCACCTATGATGGCTGTCCAGTTTGTGATGCAAACTCTGCTCCACAAAGAAACACAGAATCACAGAATGGTCAGAGTTGGAAGGGACCCCTGGAGATCATCTAGTCCAACCCCCAAACAAAGAACAAATAAGTCTCCCCAGATTCTCACAGTATATAACGCTTTTCAGACAGTGGAGACACAACTTCTCTGCTAGGTCTCTGCCTCCTGACAGAGGATGGATGGGACTGGGAAGTTGGCTGCCCTGTTCCAACTATTTTCGGTTGATGGATGGCTCTGTGATGCTGTTAGCGAAAGCCATCATTCAGAGCCCTCCCAAGAGTACATTACAGCTCATAGCTTCTTCCAAATCGGGGACCTGCAATCAGCCTTCTGCCACCAGATAACTCACACGAGATAAAATCTCTCCCTACCCAATGGTGAAGCACAGTGTTAGTGTTGCTCACTGAATCCCTGGGATGAAGGGTGCAAGAGGACATCTCAAATAGTTTATGTGCGTTATTTCCAGCTGCAGTTCAGCTACTGCCCACAGCCGTCTACAGCAATGTGGCAAAGAAGGTAAGCTGTTTTCTGAGTAGTCCAAAAATTGGGGTAAATACCACCTCCTGGTAACAGAGAAACTTTCAAAGCCCCTTCTGCTCTGCCAAGACTTCCCTGCCACAAGCCGGCCCGTCAGTCTGCCTTATCACAGCCTGATCGTGCAGCACTCCCAACTCCAGATTTCCCCCAGGTCTTAACATCTCTGACCCTTGGCCAGACAGTACAGGAAACGTGTAATAAAAAGTTACTAGGGCTGCTCAACACAGTAAATGTGGGGACATTTGTGCATCCTGAAAAAAAACACAGACGCGGCTGCCTAAAGCCAAGACATTTACTCACCTCCAGATATTTATTATTCCTTTCTCCCAACCTGCTTCTTCGCTGCCATCTGTCTCCAAAGCAGGAGTGCATTCCAGATTATCCCTGATGCTTAAAATGCGGAGAGACAATGACACAAATGGCAAACTCTCTGCTCGGAGGTCATGGGCTTTTCTGCACGTCTCAGCTGGCCACCTAACCTCTCTGCCTCCCGCCCACTCCCAATTTGGTAGCACTTCCATGAGGTTTCTTTAAAAATGAGGGTATGCTACTTCGGACCAGCTCTGGTAAAACCCCCATCTTTATGTTATTATAGCAGGAGGGAGGGCTAGGGGTAGGTGATGTGGCAGGATTCAGCGTTGCTCGGGGATTTGGTGTCTCTGCCCCGTTGTGACAACCTATATCCAAGTACATTGAAGTTCTTGAGAGGTTTCTGCGATCATAGATCTTGTTTCCACTTCATTCACTTCTGCTCAGCTCTTTTTTTCTGAGTGATGTGAATCAGATCGCCTGATACCGCCTGTTAGTACGGCATGAGGGCTGACTGCAGCAAGAGTGGATTTCTACTTCCAGTTTAATCTAGTTTTGAAAACTCAGCCTGAGCAATTGCAGCTGCCCAGCTGAACATGCCTAACTCAGGTGTGAAAATAAGGTAAATACACATGCACAAATGCAGAAATGATGAATAGTTTTCCAGCTAGGACGGGCAGCTGTAGTTCTTTGGGGGAATAAAAGTTTTCCTCTGATCCACGCTGCCTTGTGTTGACCCACTGTACCTTGCCAGCATGGCATCAGCGGGAGATCCTACAGCCAAAGCAGGCTGACATATTCATGTCATTTTAGCTTCACCATTGGAGGGACAAATCTTCCAACCATGGATTTTAATAAAATTACATGTTATTGTCGTGTTAAGGCAGTATTCAAAATAGAAAGTGACTGTGTTTTGTTAGAGAGGAAATAAGGAGCCTGAATCTTTCCTCTCCCACATCCAGGCACCCCCACCCCGTCTCCCCGTTACGCCGTAGAGGCACTAAAGGCCATACACGTGAAATCTTACACTGAACCTGCTTCCTTTTTCCACCTCCATGTAATTTGCCGCATCAATGCAGCTCCCACCCTAGGATCTGGAAATTCTGTATCCCTTTTCAGAGATGGCCCTTTGATTTTTCTTGGACCCGGCTGTGTTTTTAAGCCTTTCTAAGATAGCTGCACAAGAGCAGGAAATTCTGTAGACCCCACTCTGTCTCAGGAAGAGGAGAGGGAGCCAAACTCCTATTAGCTCTTCCTTTTCGTTTGTGAGCATTTGGAAGAAAAAAAAAAACCCATCAGACACAAAAGAGTGCCTGGCACAGGCATTTGCATGGAACTTCTTTATTCCTTTTCCCTTTCTTATAGTGTTCAGCACAGAATGTTTCCGTGCATGGTCAGTGCCCGGGTTGATAGGCGCTGATAGGCAGGCGGACGGTATCTCTCTGCAGAGTAGTCTGTGGGAAAGCAGAGCAATTGTTAGTTCTAGACGAGTTTTCAGCTTCAATGCGTGAATCAAATACCTGAATCAAATTATTATGTGCAGCTGTGAAAATTGTGATCGTGAAACCTGATTACAATTCCCCCCTCCCCGCCCCTCCAAAGGTCAGTGACAATATACAAAAGACCTTCCCTTCTCTAATGTAAATATTTCATGAAACAAAGATGACTTTCTCCATAAGCTTTGCATTTCTCAGGGAAGGAGGCTGGACAGTGCCAGCAGAGTTCAGAGCTCACGGGAGGTCAGGACGGAGACGTGCTGTTCTCTTGGTGATTGGTCACTGATTTTTGGAAACATTTTTTTTCCCTTGGCTGCTCGTCCCCCTCACCTCGCTAACAATTGCAAAGCAACTGGTGCTAATCCCTAAAGAACTATATTTTGTTTTGTTTTCTAACAAACAAACTTTTAATTTGACCACGACTCTTTCCACATCCATTTTCCGTGCGGTGAAAGCCACATAACCTCCTACCTTCAGAGATTTTTGCTTGCATGTAAACAAGCACCGCTGTTTCTCTAGACAAGGTATGTTGCAATGACATATATACAGAACACCAAAACCTCCTGCTCATTGTTTAACGACAGTTCAGCAGCATAGTACTGGTTAAACTTTCACTGTCCAGCCAACAGCCCACTACGGAGGATGCAATCTGAACCAGATGGGCCCAGGTCATAATAGTTAAGGTCCTTCGTGATGAGATCCCATCCTTGGTTGCATCTGAAGTCTTATGCATTCGCTGGAGTCAATGGATCTACTTGTTGGAGTAGAAGCGACTCACACAAGCGAAGTATTACAGAATTTGCTTTTAAAACATGTGTGGAGCTGTAAACTGCACTAGATGCAAATGCTTTCCGTATGCAGAACATCTGCTGCTGCTGGGCTTTCCAGGCGGTCTTTGCTGACAAAATGTCAGCTTGGTCTTCTGGTCAGGCTGCTCCACAGGGAGGCTGGAGACCTGGGTTCAACCCTTTGCATGGCACAGACTTTTTTGGGTGCCTTAGGGGCTAGGAGTCTGTAAAGGAGACAGGGAGATGGAAATACGGGATGTATGGTAGGGTGGGACCTGCTGGGGGATACGAGGGGATGCATTGTGTGTTGTCCCTGCTCGGAGGGACCACAGCCTTCCTTTGCCCCATCTGCCACATGGCTCCACCACCCGCGGGAGTGGGAACCGGTGAAAGTGGTGGGACGCAACAGGAACATAGAGAGCATGGCATAGCCTGGATGGACATCTGCAGGACCTTAATCTGAGGACGCTGACAGTGCACAGAGATCAGCTGTGGAGCACGCAGGTAGTAAAGCAGCACGATTTAACAGGGAGGAGCAGTACCACCTCCACTGCCCTCAGGGTTTTCTTGTTACAGGATGAAAGCCCCAAAGCTGCTTGTGAACTTGGGCCTTTGGATTGGCAATTTGCTGGGCTCTCTGCCAAGCCACGAGGCCAGATGTTCCTGACGTCGTTTGAAAACCACTGTCTCAGTCAGTAAACATCACATCAGTCCAAGCTCAAATCTGATTAAAGGAAACTTTGGATTTTCCACTTAATGAAGAAGGGGTGAAAGGTAGGAATGTAAGAGAGATTGCTCTTAGCCAAGAATGAATCAAGAAAGTCAGTGTCTTTATTTGAATGACTACAACTACTGTGTAACTTCAGACTTGGTGCAACTTCAGTGTAACGTGGTCACCGGCAAGTCTAAAAAAATGTTGGGTTTCAGTCAGAGGATCCTCCCAGAGTTCATCTGGTTCCCGAGGCTTGTAAATACTCACATTTCTTAAGTTAAGAAACCTGGGCTGGAAAATTGCACCAGAACAAGCTGTCTGTGGGAAATTCCTGCTCCTTATTGCTTCCATTCCTGATGCTACAAAGATAACTGCTTCCTTCATTGTGGTGCGACGTCTGCTTGAGTCCAAACAAATGCCAAAGAAAGGTATCCAAGTATTTTAGAATGACAGAAAGATCAACTGCTGCTTCTCTTCTGAAAACTTAAATAAATCTGCAGGCAGTTCTTGTTGGGTCCGCCCCCCCCCCCCCCCCCCCCCCCCCCCNCCCCCCAGCTCTTCATCCTCTGCCCTCTGCCTGTATCAGAATGACGGGCTGGACATCCTTTCATGGCAGCATTGCTCTGAGCGGTGTTGCAATTTTTAATGTCCTAAAGGGCATTTTTTGTGGTGCTGCTTTACAACCTATTTACAAATGTATCCCAGACTTGGAAACGTCTATTGCTGAAAGACCATCAGGAGAGCTTTCCAGCTTTTTACCGGGATGACAGCAAGTGGAGAGGAAGTGGGTTGTTCATGTTAATATCACACCCGCTGTCTGGAAGGACTTGCTCTGTGATAAGATGTAGGGCTTGGATGCAGATTTATGGTAACTGATCCCAGAGCTTGAATTGGGTCCAGTACGTCCAGCAAATTTAATACCTCTCACCCCACAGAGGTCTGTGAAAACGGCTGGGAGAAGGGAAGCTTACATGTCAGTCCAATATCGCTGCACTACCTACCCTCCTGGCAGTGCTTTGCCTTTTTGATTTTGCTGAACTTAAAAACCTAGATGTTTTTGTTCCGTGCAAATTGACATGAGTATAAAGTAAAGACAGAGTATCTGAATTGTCATGTGTGCTCAGCCCAGTTTGCACACTCAGCTGAGATTTCAGTTAGTGCATGCTTGGTTACACCCTGGACAACATTTGTTTGATGGCAGCTTGGGCCATAACGAAAGAGCTTCAGCGTTTGATGGGCAAAGCAAGGAAGCAGGTAGCTGGGAAGGGCTTTGCTTCTGTTTGCTTTGTGCTCAGCTGAACCAGCAGCCCCTCTCTCTTGGTCTTCCCTTACCCATGAGCAATAAAACACGGCATGACGATCAACTGGCTTTTAATGCACGCCTCAGGTGCGAAGGGGAATGACTTCACCCACCTGAAAAGTGCATTAATGTCTGTCCCACATTAAGGGCCGAGAGAGGTGGAAAAAAGGAGCAGTATCGTTGCTAAGTGCTGCGGGGGCTCAGGAGTCACCCCAGGAGCTAAGGAGCCCTATGCAAAGTACTCATCATTTTCCACCAAGCTGCTGTGGGTCAGGAGAGGCTGCTGGGATGTGAAAGGAAGGCAGATCATGGGGTCCTGCCCATCTCACTGTAGAAAAAACAAAGGGGACACGAAGTGCCCCAGTGCTCTACCCCAAGCTGTGACAGCTGAGGATGTGGCTCTCAGATGGAATGGTATCTCCTGAGACAACTGGGAGAGCAGCCGGTGCTGCTGCAGCACCTTCAGCTTGCACAGACCAGGCTGTGGAGCATCTCCTGTGGTGGCAAAGCTGATCTGAGAAGTCCCCATCCAACTCTTTATTTCCACAGCTCCAAGGGGGCTGTGCTGCAAAGGGAGCCAAAATCGCACCTGAACATGGACTTAAACCATTAAGAAATATTTCCAACCATTTTCAAGGTTGGAAAGATGGTCAAGTGACTGTGTGTTTGCACAACCACGCAGGCTGGGTTAGTTGTTGTTATGGGGGAAAATCCATTATCATGTTATTGTCACTTTTTATAATTTTCTTCCCTTGGAGGGAAACTTCTCCAATACAAGAAACATAGAAATGGAGATATTAGGTAAATTGATGAGTATGAAAGCGAGGTGTTGGTAACGTTATCAAATCTCATGGAAGCCATAGGCAATTCCAGGGTGAGAACTCACATTCCCAATGTCAGATAGTCCAGGGTGATACGTGAGCCTGTGCCGAAACGTATTAACGGCTTTAACAGTAGAGCATGGATTTAATTTATCTCACTTTCCTTTTACTGCATGCAATGTGAAAAATGTTCTGGGCCCTAAATGAAGTAGTAAAGCAGATGAGAGCAGATCAACTACTTGGTGAGAGTTAAAAATGACCGTAGGAACATCCAGAGGCATTCAACAAACCATTAAATGCTTTTGTTCCTGGCAGCCCCTAATGGCCAACCCGATAGTAGAGAAGTAATTTATTGAACTACTTTGTCCTCCACATGCACATGTGTGATGTAAACAGAGAGATAATAAACAGCAGCTGGGGATCCCTTTTTCATGCAAAAGGGAACTTGTTTGAAATTTTTCTTGCTCCCAACTGTAAAAATGTTTACTTTTTTCAGGCTAGGACAATAGCCTTCGTATCGCAAAACAACGTTAATCATCCTGAGTGACGGCACTGAGACAGAGAGATGAAAAAAGGGTGGAAGCTTGAGCCATTTGTGATGGTTTAAACCAA
Source organism: Himantopus leucocephalus (assembly GCA_003993805.1). Taxonomy (NCBI): domain Eukaryota; kingdom Metazoa; phylum Chordata; class Aves; order Charadriiformes; family Recurvirostridae; genus Himantopus; species Himantopus leucocephalus. The sequence continues at coordinate 21,163,167 of RSEF01000011.1, read as the reverse complement.
TCACTTGAAATCAGACAATGTCAGCTCGGTTTACTGCACGTTTTTATGTAAGTAGTCAACGCTGCTATTAACAGCTGGACTTCAAAGTTCAGATGGAGCAGGAGTCTTGAGGTCTGTGCAATGTTACTTTTTGCCCCTTCCCCGTCCGTGTAGTCATTAACAAGAGTTGGTTTACATGAACATCAAGTGCTGATAAGGATGTCTGAGTATTGACACAGAAATTGCTCAGTAAAGAGAGCAATTTATAGGAAAGCCAAGTGTAAGACATTAGTCATGCACTATTAGGGGACAGCTACGTTTTACAGAAGGATCTTTTGAACTCGATTGGACTTGAACTTAATAAAAGCAAATTCCAAAGGAGAGGTTTGCTTTATGTTCGCCAAACATATTAAAACAATATTGCTCTGAAGGTAATAATAGCGATTCAATTAACCTAATTCTACCTTCATTGGAAATACAATTATTCTGAACAATCAGAACTTAATTGCAAGCTTATAACTATCAAAGAAGGTGGAAGGTTGAAAAAGGGTTATTCGCTAATATTTTATCTGCTAATAAATGAAAAATCGCAGAGGATTGCTGCTATTGCAGCAAAATAATTGCAGTGTAATAGTAATTGTAATTTAATGGAATATAATAGAAATAATAATAGAAATAATATAACAATATAAATTGTGTAATAATAAAAATATTTTTTATATTTAATTGGCATCTTAAGGCAGAGGAGCTAATCCCAGGAACTGTGTCTGATTGACACTACCTGATTTCCATGGCATTGGAAACCCTGTGGAAAATGTATTTTACAATTATCTTGTACAGAGAAAAAAACAACATAGGATTAAAGTCACATTTACTATTGAGATTTAAAACAAGCTTAAGTACTTTTCACAGAACACGTTATTAACTTGTAGAACTCATTGCTACGGGATTTTATGGGGACGAGAAGAAAAAAATTAATTTAAAACTAAGAAAAAACATCCATCAATGGCTATTAAAGTCCAGATACAGACTCCAGAGCAGGAAACCCCGTACCTGCTGACTGCCAGAAGTTGACAAAGTCCAGAAGGGAAAGATCATTTAATATATTGTGCCCATTGCAATTCTTTTCTGAAGGTATCAGCTGGTCCCTGGTAGAACCGGGGTGGTAGGACAGACAGACATTTATTCTGACACAGTAAAACAGGTTAAAATTTTCTATCAGTTGACGAGCATTGGACTTGCCTCTTCCAGGCTGGAGTTTGTACATTATTTAGATGCAAGAAGGCTTCCCAGCATCCCACACTACAGGCTGGACAAATTTCTGTGGTGGCATTTATTCATGCAAACAGCAAAATCAACAGTGAGTGGTTAAAAAAAAAAAAAATGACCTCGTGTCCAAGCACGGACGTGGAAACAGGGGTGAATTTTGGTATGTGAGCGACCTCAGGCTGGGTACCACAGCGCTGGGATGCGGCTCACGCGATGCTGCTCTGTGCGGATGCTACCCAGGGAACGCTGCTGATGGTGCTCCACGTCCCCGAGGTGCACCCGCACACGCAGGCTTGGGTTTTCACTGTGACAGCACCTGTTAATTGTCCAGTTAGGTATTACCTATTAAACATTTACTGCCTATTTCCTGTACATGTCTGGTGAGGCTAGCAGGAAATTTAGAACAAATTAAGCGGCAGCTATAATCCCTCACACTTCCAACAGCCCCCGATATTATAAAATATTAGAAATTGATGTCACGAGCAGCAGACACTTTTAAGGCAGCAAACTTCCACCGTGTCCCCAGCCCGGCCAGCCCAGGAGGTTAAATTACTCAGCTGGTATCTCTCCTCTTACGCTCCCTGTCTCTCCACCCACACTTTTGGTATGTTTGATGGGGCTCTTTCATCCCCCCCCACTGTTCCCACACAATTTCACATGTGGTCTGAGTGGGGCACTTCCTGCCGTTAAAAAAAGCAAAACCAAGACCCCTGCAGAAACAGCCTGCATGCAGAACACCCAAGTTGACAGAGTGTGAGAGAGAAGGACTAATCCATACCAGATGAGCAACAGCAATAGCCCTACTGAGCCAGGCCAAACACGGAGCAGAAGACAGAACAATCCTTTTCTTCCCCCCTCCCTCCCCGCTCCCTCTTCAAGTGGACACTTCAAAACACTAGGAAAATATTCCAAGGAGCATGCCCCTAACTTTAAACCGATATTGTTTGGGTTAAGTTGCCTACCATGCAATGTTCTTTCTTCACTTTCAAAATAAACCGTAGGAAGCATTAATGCAAATACTATATAAACACACATTCATTCCTACATTTTAAAATCTGCCCCAGCGCTCAGGCTTTAGTTGCTGTTTAATTTGATGCGAGAACCAGATGTATCTTGAAATTGCAGATCTTCACAACCTTCTTACATGTAAACAGGAGGAAATCTGATCCATATCTGAGACAGAGACCTCCAGAAAGCAGGCTATCGAACCCTACTGCTTCTCCCTGGCTTTTGGATGTGCTTATCATCGGGTTTATTCCATTCTAACTTTGAGTTATCAGATGGAAAAAAGGAAGTGCACCAGAGTCAGATTTTTTGTACAAAGCTCAGTAATAGCGTTTGGATTTATTTTTTTTTTTTTTTCTGAAAGTAGTTAATTAGTCGGGAGCTGTTAAATACTTTATTTTTTGGTATCAGAAAAGGAGAATTATAAGCTAACCTGTCATTTCAGGAAAGGGAAAAGGAGCAACCTGAAATTTAAAAGTAGCTGTGATGAGTTCTTTAAATAATATTAAACAAGCTTTGAATAAATACAAACATATAAAATGAATATATTTATTGACTGATATAATTATTCTAATATCAAATTAATCTTTCAGTTGTCCTTCTAAAGAACACTGTTCAGTTCAAGGTATTTTCAGTTCCTTAAAAACAATTTTTCTGCTCTTTGGCAAAACATTCTATTTTTTAAAAATACCTTTTTACCTAAAGTTTTCAAACCTGAAATTTTTGACATCCCCGAAGTGTCATATTTTGCCTATAAGACTTTATGACAAAAAAATTCACAAATGCAGTGGAAAGTGATCATCTGCAATTTTTGGAGGGAAAGGCATTTTTTAATTGAAAGTAACCTCTTGAAAAAATTCCACCACCTTCCTGTAGTATTTTATAAATTAAATGCTTATTTGGGCATTTGAAAATTTAGTGATTCACTTGCAGATTGAGGTGTATTTTCAAAACTGTTCCTCCCCACAGGCACAACGGATGAGCTGTCGCACCTCTCCTGGATGCTGGTGCCCTGGGCCCTTGGGCACCTGCGCCTCCCCTGGACCTCGAAGGAGCATCTCAGTGTCTCATTTGGACCCCGCTGCAGTTATAAAGGAGATGCTAAGTAGCAATGTGGACGTCCACAGGATCTTTCCCTTTTTGAAGCCCCTATGTAAAGCAAATTCAGGTCTCTCCGTACTAACCCACACTGTAGAGAGAGTTTTGAAGGATACACCATCCCATCATTTTGCTACATTGAGCATCGAAGGAAAAAGCCGACCCGCTTCAAAGAAAATGAGCCCCTATTTTCTGCGGCGGCTCAGGATTTCACCTCCCTCTTGGGCAAAATCCCAGCCTCCAGATGCGGCACTTATTATCTCTACATCCCTCGTAGGTCCTTCCTTCTATGGGGCTGAATCTAATCTGATTACTCTTGGATATGCCAAAAATGATGCATTCCCGCAGTCGCCAGAAGGAGCTAAATAAAGCCTATTGGGTCACATATACACTTCCATAAGAAGTGCCTGAATATATATTTACACAATACTACACCCGATGACAGCTCCAGAGCTATTACACTCTAACAAGCAAACAGTTCACATTAAAGCTCGGCTTCGCTCTATGTTCGTCGCAACAGACACAGTAATGATCCAAAATCCACTTTCGCTTTCACATCCCTTTTGTGCTTATGGCCAAGAGGAGTACAAAAATTCCCCAAAGGAAGATCAGAAGCAGAGGGAAACAGCATTAATCATGTGTAACGACGCCTGGGAGATGATGTCAGCATGCTCCCTCCTCCTTGCTCCCCGCCACTTGATGAGGATGGGGATACACAAATCAAGCTCTTCAGTGCTGTTGCAGCAACCTTCATGGCTGAGCAGCGATTTGTTTCCTATTCTTGCTGTTTCAGGGCTGGCATCTTGTGACTTCTCAGAGCAACACTGCGTCATCTCTCCTTTCCTCCATATGGACCCTTCCTCCCTCCTTTTGACCCTCCTTTGGATGGGGGATGTCACGCCCAGCCATGGGCACCTCAGCTACAGGGGTGCACCCACTCAATCTGCTCGTACGCCCATCAAAATGATTTTGAAGAGCAGGGGTTAATGAGGTCTGTCCAAAACAGGTGGTCTTTTTGGGTGACTCGGTCATCCAATTCTGACTCGGTCAGGGTTTGGAGGTGAGGGAGACAGCTGGGACGGGGAGATTAGACAGAGAAATTGGAGAAGATGGGACTGGCTCCTCTATGAAGGAAAGCAATAGATCGACATTGATTTCAATTTTATACCCACAGAGAAACAGTGTGTTTCATTTCTTTCCCCATCACAGTGATGGAATAGGAGTCAACCTCTTGATGCTGAAGTGCTGCTTCAAGAAATGTTCTATTGAAAAGTTTAGGTATGCAAGACATTTGCCTAATAATACTCTCCTGCATAAAGGTTCACTGTGGCTGTCCCAGAGAAAGTGCAGTGGTTTGAGAGGAAGGGGAGACAGTTCTGTACCTGTTCTCCTTGCAAAGTGATCTACATGAAGGAAAAACCGGAGAACCTCAATGGTTCCTGGTCCTAGGAATAATGTCCCGCAAGTAGTGATGGCCACAAGGCTGAAATCTTCAGATAGCCATTATCACTGAAATTTTTGCACTTGTTATGAAGAGGACTTGTTTCTGTATCTTCTTTTTCTCATCCCCTTTTCTCCCCAAATGTGGGCATGGTCTTTTTCCTGAAAGCTCTGAAGAACAGTAAGACAAGAGGAAGTGGCCTCAGGTTACGCCAGGGGAAGTTTAGATCACATCTTAGGAAAAAGTTCTTCACCAAAAGGGTTGTTAAGCATTGGAACAGGCTGCCCAGGGAAGTGGTGGAGTTGCCATCCCTGGAGGTATTTAAAAGATGGGTAGACATGGTGCTGAGGGACATGGTTTAGTGATGGCTTTGGCAGCGTTAGGTTGATGGTTGGACTTCGTGATCTTAAAGGTCCCTTCCAACCCAGACAATTCTATGATTCTGTGATTCTAAGACACAACTGTGGTCACTGGTATGCTTCGGTATGTGATTCACCGAAACATGAGACATACGTAGGGCTAGATCTGTCACTATGGATTTTGATGTATGAAGGCGCAAGTTTTGAGATGATTAAAGTATATAAATTGCTCACACAAATGGGAGCAGATTTGTACCCTGAAACCGGGGCACTAAAAAACTAGCCAGCTAAATATTATATATGTGCATACATACCTTGGGTCCCACTGCTTTTACCATTGTTTATTGTGCTATCCTACTTTTATGTAAAGAAGGAAAAAGTTCACTGGCAGTTGCTCTCTCCTAGGAACAAAACCCCTATTCTACATTTTTAAAGCCTGCAGCTGAATAAACGAGAGAACCTGGCCTTTCTTTACAGGCAGGGGCTGTCAATATTATATGATGCTGGAGAAACACAGGGAGAAGTGAGGCAAGGAATGAAACACCAAGATTTTCTGTTTCAAATACCAAATGTCTGAAGCCAGTGTTAGGCTGTGCCAACACACTGAGGAATGAGTGAAATGTGAAACATGATCTCCCTAAGACGCTGGAAGACATAGAGGCTGGATTCTCAGAGTGTTGCTATTAAAAGCCCATTTGAAACTCTGGGTTCTCCTTTGGGAGGATAACAAGCAAAAAGAGCTTGCTGGTAAAGATTATATTTAATTCCATGTTTAGGATGCCTGGGCAGAATATCAGCAACAGTAATATATTCTTGGTGTTTCTCCCTTGTTGGGCTTTCTGCAAGATTTTGTTGTTGTTGTTGTTGTTGTTGGTTTCTTGGGGCGGGGGGTTGCTTTTCTCCCTTGGGTGTATGAATGGCTGAAACGTCATTAGTTGCAATAATTAATCTTTGCTTCTGTGCAGTTTTGAGAAGCAGTGGCTTTATTGAATAGCCTTCTATTTAAATGTAAGCCAGATGCTGTTCTCGTAGCCATCACAAACACAAACTATTAGTTTTAGTTCAGGTCACGGCCAGTTTAGTTATTTGAACTTCTCTAAATGGTCGTGCCTCCCAGCTCTCTTGCTCGGCGAGGCTGGGGCACCGAGTCTAAATCAGGCAGGAGATGATCATTTTTAAAACGGAACTTTAAAGCCAGCAGAGCGCCACGTTAGTAAGACCTAGCAAAAGAGTGAAAATTTTCAATTTAGTCATACCAAGATACTGAGCTTCTTTTTTTAACTTCTCATGGTTACTCTCAGCACCAGTGTTTGCAGCACATTTGCATCCACGGTCAGGTGGAGCCAGTCTTTGTGTTACAAATATTCCCTCTGAAGGCAGGAGGACATTCTTTGGGAGCTGACTTGCTGCCCATGAGAGAAGTCCATTCCGCTGAGGACCTGGCAGATACTTAGCTGTATTTATGCTCACGTATTGCAGAGACGCTGTTTATAATCCTTCTTACAGCTCAATACCTGACATGCACATACCTCACTCTAATTAATAATAAAAAAGACCTCCCCCAGCAGCTCTGGGTGGAGCTTGGTTTGTGGGGTGAAGACACCCAGTTTCTGCCATTCCTCTGAGACCTTCAACGAGAAGAAAACTTGGTCTGCAAAGAGCGTCAGCTCCAGCCAGATCCTGCCACGTGGTGGGTGATGTTTGCAGGACAATTGCTGTGCAGTTGAGACGAGCTCTGTGGTGGTGGTATCCACAAAAAATTCAGGATCCACTGGGCTGGAGCTGAGCGCAACAACATGGATTTAATGAAGCAGATGCCTTGTGTCCAGAACTCTATCCACAAGCCTTTCTTCATGTATCTGGATATTGTCATCTGTAAGGAATGACATGAAGAAACTTCTTCCTTGCATTTTGCCAATACAGGCTTGCAGCGAAGCAGCATGCACGGAGGATCTGGCTCTGGAATCGGTAGAGCTCGAAGCATGTACAATATTTTCCAATTTCCTGATGGGTTCCATGTAATGCAAACAGAGTTTAACTTTTTAACTAGATCATTAAAAGTGTTGGCAAGAAGGTGTTGGTCATGTCACTGAGCTGGTTGCTGCATCACTGTAATTGCTATTAATCAATTGCATCTTGGAGCTGTTTTGCTCAGCTAACAGGTTCCAAATGGCTTGACGCTGAAGTGAAAACAAAGAGATTTTTTTCCCCCCATCTTCTTTTCGCACTTTATACTACACGTTAAAAATCTGCTTTCTGGATCCTGATATCAGTTAATCTGGGTATAATTAATGCCTGAGAACATTTGTCCCCTGCCTCACTTTTACAAGAAGGAAGTGTGATATTCAGATTCTTTCTGTTATTAGAATGAAAAAGAAAATATATTAAATTTTAAAGTCAATAATTGGTGGACTAGTAGCTATAAGGGTGTCAAATTCTGCAAAGGATGGGAAGAAAAGGAAGCCCAGGGACTTTAACCCAAAAGCAGATCAAAACCCCAAGTGTTCAAACAGTAACTTAATTACTGTAACCCATTATTGAGATGAAGTGATTTCATCCTTGCTGTCCCGTGAAACAAGACTCCCAGCTACTGAATGGTGAGGAACAGATGGAGGGGTGTCAAGAATGATAAAAAGGTCCTGGGTATAAATGTAACAAATAGGTTAACAGAAAGGAATGGTGCCATGCATATCATAAAACCCTGCTCGGCTTCTCATGTTCAGATAAATCTTGATTTTGTAATGGGATAACATCGGAGCCCCCTTCTTTGGGTTTCACGAGTGATTAGATCACTGATGTATGGGGCAGGGGATGGGAGAAGGGAGGAAGGGACGTCATCGGGAGGCCTTAAATGACCTCTGCTAGCTGCTCTTTGATACAGTGAGAAGAGCCCAGCTAGATGGTGCAGGATCGTCATTATTTCATCGTTAATTTTGTGGTGGCCTTGTTCCAAAATGAGTTTAACTGGAAACAAACTGAAGCGTCTGCAAGGAGACCGCCTGGAGGGGTGAAAAGCTCATCAGGAGAGTGGAGCAGCAACCCTTGTCTGTTGATTTTCCCTAAAATTGTGCTGTTCACCTCCAGGCGTGGCAGGGTGAGGGAAGGACTTTGGCAGACCCTGGGGGTCATCTGCAGAAAGCTTGAGACAGATGTAAAACATCCTCCAGCAGTGCGCTTGAACCCCAAAATGATTTCCCTATCATTCCTGAGAAGGAACAACAGCATCTTGCTGCTTCCCTGGCATGGGGAGCACCGTCCCGTGTTAAGCATTTGTAATACTATTCATTCATTTTTACATCCCACTTTCATCCCATTTTCTTTTTTTTCATTGCATTGCAAGAGCAAAGCTTTTTCTCAAACAAAAAAATCTCTTGAGACAGCAATGCACAAACAAGTGAGGCCTCTCTTTAACAAGCGAGAAAAACATTAAGCTTCATTTTGGGCAAGGCACCCACCTATTCATCTTTCTTCGCGCTTTTCCTTTTAACACTGAAAATACCCCCGAGCTCTTGAAATCCTCAAGGTATATTGGTAACGCAGAGGTCAGTAACTTGATCGCAGCGCTAAAAAGACACTAACAGTTCTGGAGGGTAAAGGAAAGCTCGTTAATGATTTTAGCAGATGAACCAGAGGAGGGGGGGGAGGGTCAGCTGGTAAATCCCATACTACCCTACAAAAGATAACCTTTGACTTCTCTTGACTCTCTGAACTGCACTGCCAGCAAAACCCCGAGTCCTTGTGGGACCAATAAATCCTTGGGTGTTCATATCAGAGATCCTATATCCTGGCTGTAAAACATGAGAATCCCAACACAGCCCAGTAGTTAAAAGTCATCGCCGATAAACCCGCTGGGCTTGGTTTACCAGCAGGCTGGGATGTGGCACTGAACCCCTTCCCTTCAGAGAGGAAAAAATCCATTTCTGCCCTGGAATTGCAAAGTAACCAAAACAACACATCCGTAGGCCAAGCGCTGCCCTCAGATATGCGCCGGCAGCTTGTGGAGAAGTCAATGAGCATCGGGAGTATTTATCTGAGGGCAGGATTTGGCACCCAGCCCCCTCGCTCCATTTATTCAGGCACGGAGCATGCTGCTGAAGGCAACCAGCCCCAGCCATGCCCGAGTGTCCCTCAGAAAACGAATTCTATCGAAAAGAAAATAAAGACTTGAAGCAAGTGGTGTTTGGGTTAGGAAAATCAAAAGATACTGCTATTTTTATTTTGAGGAGACGGCAGCATCCGCAGGGAGCATGGGATGTTGCTATTTGGAAATTTGTGTTTAAAATCTATTTCCCTTCCCAGAATGAAGCCGTGATGTGATGCGACTGTTCTGACCAGCGAGCACTTTCGCACCGATAGCACAACCTTTCTGCTGCAGGATGGTGAAAATGCTTCTTCAGTCTCCAGTCAGCTTTTGCCCGGAGCTGAAAAGCCGGTCTGAGACAGAGACCTACCGCTTAGTCCTGGTTGCTCTCCTCCCAGTCTGCCCATGACTTTGAGGGCTGAATTGCTCTGCCTTAGCTGGCCTCTCCTTAAAACAAAAATAATAACAATTTCCCTTTCTAAACTGCAAACATCTATTCTCTGGGGTTTGGTGGACAATATGCAGAAAAAATGCGAGGACATTTCCACGTTCATGTCTGCAATGAGAGTCCGGTCCATGACCGCTGACCAGATGTGCCCAGAGGAGCAGGGAATGGAGAATCAAACCCTAACTGGTTCGAGATGGAGCTCAACAAGACTGATGTGGTAAGCTCTGATAGCAGGCAGTTAGATTTAGCAATGAGGATGTCTCTTCAGCCTTGTGCCTTCTGCTCATATTTGGGCTTTTACACTCATTTACTTGGATTGAAAACACACACACACACACACACACAAACCCAGTTTTGTACATGGAAGAGAAACAGTGTGATGGGTCTTGCAGGTGATTTTTCATGAATTACCCAAGAGTTCCTCTCCTTCCTTATTTAAATACATTAATATAACAGTGAAATAATTACTGCTGTGAAAAAGAACCCTATTCACTTCATAGCTCTTCTATTTCACCTTTTCCAAAGAATGATATACCTACTCCACTCAAACTACTTTTTCTAAATCCAGGAGAAGCTTAACAGTACAAAAAAAAATCAGTTTGGCAGAGGAAAAGAAGAGGTAGTCAGTGGTAATTTCAAAGGTCTTTCTTAGTTGTTTTATATCATAATGTCTTTTTTTACAGTTGCTTCTGTCCTGGTAAAACAGATGAGTTTCACCAAATTACCAGACCACCAGTGGCACTGCTTGTGGAATGGGGAAAATAAAAAGTTTATTGAATTTTATGCTGTTCAGTAGTGATGGCAATGATGAATCCTGTTTTATGTCATATAAACATGCCAGATTCTTGTGCAACTAATATTTTCCCATCGTTTTTCTTTCCATTTTCCTGATGATCATCAACATATGAACTAAAATGAAATGAAGATTTTATAGAAGAAAGTAAGTATTAAGATCAAGGGTCGTGAGTACTTGCTCTTGCACTGAACCTGAAAGGAAATCTTCCATAAAGAAGTTTTTCCTGAAAGGCCAGTGGGAAGCTAACAGAAGCATTAAGATGGAAGATAGGATACCTATAAAAAGTTATGTTTCAAAAGAAGGATGTGGGAAGAAAGGGAAGTAGGGAAGGAAATGGTATTTTAAACCATATTAAAGTAAGAAGCAGGTTTCCTAATTCTGAAAGCCTTAATTAGTCCCCTTTTAAAAGTTAAGGAAAATGGATTAATCCCAAAACATTGCATTAAATTTGCCACAGTTCCTGCCCTTCTATTTGTGTGGGTAGGAGTTTCACAAAAGACCTCAGTAATAATAATCGTAAAACAAGGACAGCAGCCCAACACACAGTGAACAACCCATCAGTAATAAACTGGAGTGTGTAGCTTAGAGCAACACTCCAATAACAAATTAGTTAGTGTGCGCGGCCCAGCGCCGAAGGACAACCCAACAATAACAAACCAGTGTGTGCAACCCAAAGCACTCAAGAGCAACCCAACAATAACAAACCGGTTTGCATGCCTGATGGGAGCAAAGAAATTCAGCAAGGAAACGGGTTTCAGTCTGAATTTTCCAAGGGGTTATTATTATTAACAACAGAGAGTTAAACTATTAATGTTTAAATTAAGAATAATACCTTCTGGAGCCCAATCCTGCTCCCATTGACTTTAATGGGACTAGGAACGGACCCAAAGTACCCTTAAGGGATTTAGCCAGCGAGGAGAACAAACTTTTACCTGTAACTAATGAGCCCACCATGGCAAAATGGAAATTTTGTTCATCTCCGCTGGATAATGTGAGCCGGTCTTTATGGGGAAATGGAAACTGTTTAAGTCCTGGCACCAGGACTGTGCTTGTGGTAACCTGCTCTCAGATGCTACTGAGCTGGATCGAGGTTAGATCACCTAAAGCGAGGATGCCGTTTCACCTCGCTGTTTTCCTACTATGATGGAATTCCCAGACGGGTCTTCAGATGGGATAAAAGGAGGCTAGATCCTCTACGCAGCCGACATAAATCATGCCTTATTGCATGAACCCCCTTCCAGCATTCCTTCACGATCACACACATACACCCCCCATTATTATTAAATATATTATGGTTACATTTTCAAGTCCAAATCCATCATCTGGGCCTCCCTGTGCAGAAACCTTCTGTGTCAAAGCTAGCTCCCTCACACCCCACTGAGCAGTATCTGACTCCTGAGGTCCTGAGCACAGCCCCGAAAGCTCAGACCCAGCCATTCTCTTCGAACTTCACAGCTTGAGCTCATCTCTGATACAGTTTATACCTCCCAGATGGAAGCCAACTGAAACAGCAGACATCTATCAGAACTGATCCTTAGGAGAAGGCATGGTTAAGTGGAGATAGGGTGCTATCCAGCCTGAAATATGTTCTTTAATAAGTGAGGATGTGAGCCGTTCCCTTGCTGTCTTTCTTTTCTTGTTGAAAGTAAGACCAGCTCCATCTCTTCCCCCAGAAGCCTCCGTTGTCAGTCTGGGGTAGAGGCTGGATGGAGCCATCCAGAGATGCAGGAGCTGATCCACCACCCCATGACTGTGCTCCATCCAACACGTCCATTCTCTTGTCTTGGTATGTTCTAACCGAGGGAGCTGGGAAAGCACCTTCATAAAGAAGACATCCTGCTGATGAGGAAGGCAGGGAGAGATCTGGATTAGTAAGGCAAGGCAAATACTATAGAAATTATGTGAGAGCTTTCTTTTTCCTCTTGAAACACATAATCCCTAATGTTATAAACCGTGGTTTGGCTCCCACGTCAATTTTGCCCAGTGATTACTGCAGAATGAGTCTTGATTCGGACCAGTCTAACTGGAACCAGAGTACAGCTGAAGGTGTTTGGAAATTACTTTCAATCTTCAACACTCCAGAGACCTGGCTGGGAATGTAGCAAATAGATCAAGGAAATTAAAAGGAACATTGGGGTCACTACTAGAGGTCAGGCGAGAAAAAGAAGAGTTGACCCCGATTAATCAGAAACACGATGCTGTTGAGAAGAGAAAATATTTTGGGGTTTAGCCTCCTGGCAAACAACAGCAAAATACCAACAAATGCCATTGGCTGGATTTTTTCCTTCCAACCAAACCAGAGGAAATTCCTGAACTGACAATGAACAGGAACAATGAGTGAGTCAGTACCCTCAATGCCAGAAATTCTCTGGATTTCCTAGCCAGACTGATGTCTTTGGAAGGTCATAGCGATACAGAGATACATTTCTGTAAAACTTGGGGGTTGAAGATAAGCCAAGCCAAGATGCAGATAATGAATGCAGAAATATTCCAACTACCCATAAAACATCGTATCTTTGGAGAGAGGGACGACACACTTTCTCCCTCATTCTTTCCTAAATTGTTTGCTCATTTATAGCATAATGTTGCTATTGGTTTTATACAAAAGGTGCTCAGGTGCTGTCTCTGATGATGACCCTGTAAACCACATAAAAAGAGCTGGGGGAGGATAATGCTAAGAAATTCTGACTGTTATTACTTTTAACCTGTCTAGTCTGATTCCAAGAAGATTTTTTTCTTATTTTGTAAAATGGAGTCCTGGCAATACCTGACACCAAAGATGTGTAAGAGCCAGAGGTAATGTTAATATTGCTTTTTTCAAGAGTGCTTATGCCTTGCTGTGCTATGTCCCGGGTTTATTTGTGCTTACCTCTAATATTCATCAACATAATTGTGGATACAGGGTTGGGGTGTAGGGCTATCCTCAAAACCAGACCAAGTAAAATCCCATATAATAATAAGTCTAATCAGTATAATTGGCAGCAGGGGTTCAAAATTCAGCCTGCTAGCAGCTCGTGTTGACTTCGGGCGGATTAGTTGACCTGCTGCACCTGAGGATGGCACAGACACACGTTGACATACTGACACCAGCTCATTAAGTGCTCCGTAATTGATGTAAGCCCAGGAAGTGAGGCAGAAGTGGGCAGCCAGAGGAGAATGTGATCTTTAAATCCTAATGAGTGTCTGTCCTCTGGGCAAAAAGTTGTTATTTTTGCCATACGTTACTCATTTGCTTACTTGCTATTAATTTAAATAGAAAACTGTGAACATTATCTACGGGACTTTTTTTTCCCCTGGTAGCTGTAAAGTCCCTAAAAATCCCAGTTCCCAGTGCCGATCTCACGCTGTTAATACCATTACTAAGCACACACACATGATAGATAGAGGCTCTGAAGATATCCAGACACACAAAGCAGATACACAACGTGATATTATTACTGGCACGCTACGAATCTTATTACTTTCAGCAAGTATCAATGGAGAAGTGACCTCCTTGCAATGCGAACATAACCAGAAACCACAGCCCCCAGGCCCTTTTTCAAACTGAAATTTCCTAATCTCACACTACTGTACCAAACACACAAATATGCAACAATGGATGGAAAGAAAATAAGGCTTCTCTGTATGAGCGTTGGATTAGAAAGGAATGGCTGGAAAACCTAAATTGTAGTACAAGAACATTCCAGCTTGGGGATCTGATGACACTGGAGCTGAGCTCTGCTCCTGCGGTTTACAGTACCACCAGACTGGATAACCTGGCGCTGAAGCGGCTTCGTCCACGTTATCTGTGTGTTGTTTTTCTCTGCCATAATCAGAGCAGCTACTGTTATCGTTAGATAAAGATGAAAAGTTAACCTGGGAAAAACAAGGCGTTTTTATTATTATTATTTGTTTATATCTAAAATTTCAAAGGGTACAGTGGGAGCAGAAGATATCCTCTGGAACACGCTGTCAGGAACTGCAAGTTGATACAGATGTATTGATTTAATCAGCCTGTATGACACCATTTATTTATGCAAAACATCTGTGACAAAAATGTGGTACTTTGAAGGCACGGTGATATGCGCCTGGTCTTGTCTTGCACATGAAAACGGGTGATAAGAGCATCAACGTAGCCTGGAAGGGTTGATTTTAGGGTATATTTGCTTTATATACCACCTATATTCATGTTGCACAGGGTAGCTCAGAGCCCAGGCAGCCTATAAGAGCCTTTTCAAGGACTTCAGTAAATTTTAGGTTTAAATTCAAAATTGCAATCCAGCACACCAGATTGAAACGGGCAAATAAACTGGAAAGCAGAAATGTTAAAAAAGAGGAAAAAAAAAGAGAGAGAGAGAGAAAAAATACAAATTAAAGAACTTCGTAATCCATGGGAAGGCAAAACTTGTCTGCAAATTTAAGAGATTGCATGATTGAAGAGAATATGGATTGTCATCTCTTAAACAACAGTATGAGAAAATATTTGGAGTTCATACGTACACCAGCAAAAGTTTACATGATAAATCAGTAGCTTGAGTGCTTCCAGAATACTAGTACATATGAATGTGTTGAAACTATTGTTTCTGTTGTCTTTTTAATGCTACTGGGAAGCTTTTTGTGGTAAAGCAATAGAGTTATTGCCAGCTACATTATTACAGTCTCAGTCTAACATCTGCAATTACTATGGAGTAAACGGTTCGCATCCCATATGAAATATAAAAAAAATGAGGAACAGATTTCACTATTATTCTCTCTCTCTGTGAATTCTGTGACATTTTTTACTGTTTAATCGTGCCTGGGCAGTTTAAAGGTCTGGGAGAAAAGGAAGCCAAAGTGCTCATTTACAATTAGTGATGGCTAAACATCAAAAAAAAAAAAAAGAGGGAAGAATTTGGTGGTTCAGAAAAATGTCAGAAGAGTTCAGATGATTATCAGAAATCTATGGAAACTCTAGAAATCAGTCTGAAAGACAGTGAAAGGAGGCCCTCATACTCTGTTTTCTGCAAATGCTTCTGAAAAGATCCTGATCTGAACACGTCACCCCATTTTTGAAATCCATTTATTGGATGCCCCTTCTCTATCCTGTTCAGCCCAAGGTGCTGGTTCTCCCTTTCCATGCAGTTGACAGCCTGGCACTCTCATGTGTTTCTCTCCCATGGTCAAGCACCCACCCCTACAGCCACCCACTCTTAACAGCAGCATCCGTCACCCCACTTCTTACATTTTCTTTCTCACACCCTGTTCCTCAGAGCTGGGAGGAGATCCTACCATAAATATCCATCCAGCTAGCTTATTTCCTTGCTTCAAAGCTCTCCTTTAACATTTTCTTCTGCCACAGTGCCTACAAAGAACAATAAAATCTATAAAAAGTTTGGCCTCCTGGAGTGAGGAAATAATTTTGCCAATATTTCTGACCAATACCAATTTGCCTCTTTCTCTGTGCAAGCTGTCTTTGAAGGAAGAGCTTCAGTGTGGTTGCAAAGGGCACTAAGTATGCCAAAAATTCATCCTTTGCCCTATTTTAGGTGCCTTTAGGATGGGTTCTGTTGCACAAGGTGTCCAAGAAGCCGGATCTCATGATGAAGACCTCATGCTTGCTGGGATGGTTTGGGCCCTTCAGTGACAGACATGGTGCTTGCACTCACTTCTTCTAGCACAGTGTGGCCTTGAGGCAAGGTTTAATTTGTGGGAAAGCCCTAGCCAACTAGGGTGGATTCCAGCCTTTAAAAAAATGTATGAAAAAACTGCTTTTATGGAGCTGCCAAGATGCGTGTTTCTTCCGCGTTGCCATCACAACCCCGGATAGGCATTAGACAGCAAGTCCTCGACGCGATGCAGTAAGCCCTCATTCCATACTGGATATTTCTAATGCCAAAAACTACTCCAGAAGTAGCCAGCGCAGGCCTTAATATGCACAGGATTTCCAAAACGCTTTCACGTCTTCAAAGCACTATGCAAACAGGAGCTAATTAAACTTTAATTAATGTCTTGACAGGTAAAAAGTTTTTCATTTTGCTTTTAGCTAATGCTCATTCATCGCCAATGGAAATCACCTAAGACCCCAACCAAAACACTCTTAGGGTAAACAGACTCTGATTTGCTGCATACATTTAGCTAAGAGCTGAGTGAACACTTTTTTTGTAAATGTATTTACTTATCCTTTTTTAAAAAAATGTTATTTCCTTTTTTTTTGCCCTGCACAAAGATAAATAAATAGCAAGCTGGAATGAAATGACAGAATATATGTAAAACAGAGGGGAAAGGTTAAATACCAAAGTGAAATTGGGCATTAAAACAAAAGTCCATTCTCAGGGTGTAAACGAAGTGTCCAATCCTTTCATCAAAAGTGTTTACAGCTTATTTTTGTAATATGAGTCTAAGTGGATAATGTAGCACACAGCATGGGTCTGTGCATAAATACGTTCCTGTTTGTGATTTTAAAAATCATAACATTCTTTGAAATATGAAAATCCCGAGTCTTGATACAATCCATATTATTGAACTGATGCCAGCTACCTATATGTATTTGATTAGCTTGCAGCAATCCAGGGATTTGATAAAGACCTGTCTTAAGAGCATAGCCTTCGTAAGGTGGTAATGAAATGACAGAAATTGCGCCGTGATTCAAAAAGGTGCTGACTGTATCCTCCTTCCCTGCTTGAGCTTCAACGGAAATGCTCGGGCTTCAGCTTCTTCCAAAAATCCGGTCATTTAAGACCAAAGAGATGATTTTCAGAAGCAAGCAGTGACTTAGAAACTCAAGGGTCTCAAAGTAATATCTTGATCTTGCTGACATTAGCAAGAAAAGGTCCTGGTGCCTGAAGGAGACCCAAGACCTCATTTGCCCATCTGCTTTTTTTTTATCCAACATCTCAGTGCTACGAAGTTTCTTTCACTTATTTGTGGCCAAAATCATATAGTAGCACAACAGGTTTGTTGAAGGCCTCTCCTTCAAACCGCTGCATGGTTCCTGTTGGGAGAGAAATCCCAAGGACACGTCATTTAGATGGTCTTATGCCCTGCAAGAGACACAGCACACCATGGCCCATGCTGCAGTGTAGAAGTACTTGCTCTCTGACTCCTGTAATGGAAGTGGTTTTGTGGCAGGAATACGGGCTCCGGTGCCAGCTAGGAAGTCCATGTTATGTTGCCTCCTGCCAGCTCTAAACGGCTTCCAGTAAGAGAGCTAGGCCATATGGGCGTGTGGATATGCCCCAGTACATATAGACTCCACCTGTGGTTTGGGTGTACCACAAAGACAACATGGGAATTGGTACCCACATTTGGGCACCTTGTTGGGAATTCTGGTCAAAAACCACTTCAAGAAAACTGGACCTGGACCAGCTTGTCCTATATCACCTGATGTTTGTGCTGGGAATGTAAATGATGCTCCTTCCCTCTTTTATCACACCTCTCGTGTTC
This sequence comes from Himantopus leucocephalus, assembly GCA_003993805.1. Taxonomy (NCBI): domain Eukaryota; kingdom Metazoa; phylum Chordata; class Aves; order Charadriiformes; family Recurvirostridae; genus Himantopus; species Himantopus leucocephalus. The sequence continues at coordinate 21,145,290 of RSEF01000011.1, read as the reverse complement.
TCCCAACTACAGCACATCGGTGGTGTGTTCTGGCAGGGTTTGCTGAGAAATATTTTGAAACCCTAGGAGGAGGGAGGACGCAGCCATAAGCTCTCAGAAACCCATGTTCGTTTGTGACTGAGCTTTTTGGATGCACTCACCACATTTTTAATAATGAGACGATTGGCAGAACTTTCTAAAATCATTGGTCTCCTGCACCAGAAAACAAAGAAAGCCAAACACTTTCCATTGAGTTTACTGTTGATTATTCTTGTTTCTTGCTTTGCTACAGGAAGCATGAGAAGCCAGTGTCTTTAATAACTAGCATCCAAGCAGCTTTCTCACATCTTCTTGATGTTTTGTTCAGACCAATTTATATGAAAAGTTTTGGAAATTCTGATCAAGTTTACCATTAGGAACAATTCCAGTTATTCATTCAACATTTTCCTTTGTTTAACTTAGTCTGAATTCTCCTAAATTTCTTCTTATGCAAATCAAACAATTTCTTTCCTTTCCTAGTGGTTTACAGCCCTCATATACATGCAGACAGTTATCACATTCCTCTCTTAGTCATAATTTGGCCAACTCACACATATTTAGATCTTTTAATCTGTTCTCGTAAGCCTTTCCCATTTGGCTCTTCATCATTATTATTACCCTTTTTTTTTTTTCCTTTTTTCCCCCCCCTCTGAGCTCTGTTGTTGATCTCTTGCTGAGGTTCCCTGAATGGAATAGCATTCAAGAAATTAGACGATCACCATTACCAAACTTTGGAAAACTGTTATCTCTCTGGTCAATTAAACTTCATCTCTCTTTATGGAGTTCCCATAAGTGACAAGTTTTCCACTGCCATATCATACACAGCACAGATCAAACGTGCTGCCCCAGTGGTGATCACATACAGTTGCCCCTACATATGTGTAGGCTCTTTCTGCTGGAGGTGACTTAGCCTGAATTATTGAGGGCTTGCCAGCAGTTCGGCTCCGGTGTTTTTCACGAGCGTTTCCCATCCATCTGCAAACACAATGAGCATTTTGTTTGCTGTGTCTTCCAGTTTATTAATGAAGAAATTAGATAAAGTTACGCTTAAGTCCTTCTCCTTTCCCACCAGAACCTCCTTCCTCTCCTCAAACCTGACATGTTGAAATTTATCTTAGTTTATGGTATTTCAGCCAATGCAGAGACCACAGACAAGTACTTTATCCAGGCCAGATTGAGTCAATCTTTCAAATAAGATTTTATGAGACTATCAAATGCTTCACTAAAATATAGATATATTTGCCCAGAACCCAATGTAGCTATTTTAAACTTCCTGGCCAAGCAATTGAAGTTGGAGTAGCTGGTCACAAGAGTGTCAATACCTCTTATGGAGGTCTTCTGCTAGTTTAGAGCCAAAAGTAATGTTTTTAAACTAGCTTTCCTCCCCGCTAAAAGGCTCTGAGCTCCAACTGCTGTATCAGCACATGAGAGTCGTTTAGTAGTAGCAGAAAATCTGGGCACATCTCCTTGACCAGACAGACCCAAACACTGCTCCTGTGATATTCAGATGCAAAGCCAAAGTGAGCCTAGACACCACATCAACCTCGTTAATGTCCTGCTGTGCATTAGCTAAATCACCTTGTCTCCTGGTTGCTCTGCCACAGGTATGTGGTGTCAAGAATGGCATAGGGCCATTGATGTCCACCCATGTGGACATGCCCTCACAGCACCTGTGGGTTGCTCTGGGTCATCTTAGCCCATTGCAAAGGAAACTAAGAACTGGGAAAGGACAAGTCCAAGACCTGAGGCCACTACACGTTGGCTTGTCATCGCCTGACTTAATAGTTAACATTATTATTAGATTTAAGAGAGAACATGAGGAATACATTTGTCTGGAATTACTTATCACTTCGAAGTCTAGGCTCAGAAGAAGAAGATATGAACAGCTTTAGCAGGTCAGACTGGAAGTCCCTGCCAAATAACCTCCTATCTGCAACTGTAGTGAAAGCCCAGGAAAGAGTACAAATGTAGGTCGATTCTACAGAGATACTTCCCCCAAAATACTTGCCCAGCCTACAGTGGTTTCTGGCTCAGGCACTTTCTGAACCAGACATGGCGTCTTTCTGTTTAATGCAAAACCCAGATGGATTTTAAAAACCTCCGATGGGTTTTTCTTTCATGACTGTATCCAGTAAACTTTTAGCACTCCCAGTATCCTGTGGCAAGGAGTTCCACAAGATGACTAAGCATGGTGTCAAGAAGGATTGCTCCTTCTCGGTTTAAACTGCCAGCTACCAGCTTAATTTCATGCTTCTGAGTTTTTGTATTAGAAGAAAAAACAGCGAACAGCTGCTTGCGATTCTCTCCTTGTCACTCATAATTCCTGAGAACTCCATCATATCCTCTCAGTCATCTCTTTTCTGGCTGAAGAAACCTAGTCCTTTTAATCGTTCTCACACTGAAGCCTTTCTAAGTCTTTAATTATCCTTGGCGCCCTCCTCTAAGCCTGTTCCAGTTTGACTAGTTCCTTTAGGAGCTGGAAGATTTTAGGTATTTCAGGTAAATATGGACCAAAGATTTATAAAATAAACCCACCTTTTTTTTTTATATACATAATTTCTTTCTTAATAATTTCTAATATTCACTTTGCTTTCTGAGACCTGCAGGTAGAATCTATTTCACAGGATAATCGGTTTTATAGGATTCTCTATTACAGCTCTAACTCTCCTCAATGATTAGAGTTAGTTTAGAGCACAACACAGTTAGAGTTAGTGTAGAGGATTTCCAGGATCCTCCTCCCTCATGTACATCACTTGACATTTATCTACCCTGAATTTTACCTGATGTTTTATCACCCAGCCATGTACTTCCAGACGGACTTTTGGCATCTCATCACAGTCAGCCTTCATCTTTAGCCCCTGAACAATTTAGTACTATCAGCAGCGTGTTCTCATCAGTCCATCTCCATTCTCATATTATGACTTCTTTTCAATTTTTCCTAGAATTGATGCTAGATCCCAATCTATCTGCCAAGTGGAGTGACCCATAAAGATCTATAGCATTAGTGACTGCTGAAATGCCTTGGAAAGCATCTTTCCCTGCTAGGATGAGTGGTGTGGGAAGAGAAGTAGAAAGAAATTTCCTCTTATTCCTGGAAATAAATTACAATTGTTCTTAAAGTCTGCAGACGTCTGGCTATTACATCATCTGAGGCTCTGGTGTTTCTAGCTAACAGTCGCTAACAAAGGAGATGCATTTCCTTCAAGGAATTTCACCATTTACACATCTGATGTTAATTCTTGTTGGGCCAAAACAAGAATAGGAATAAGTGGCTTTTTCAGTTTATGTTTACTTTTTCCCAGGCCACAAAACATCCATTGACTATGAAACTTAAATTTACTGCGTAACAAATGCCCGCTTTCGTAAGAAGTTAATAAAGCTGTTTCATAAATAACAGCACGAGAAGCTACAGATGCCGACCTAAGGAAAAAAATAAAAATACAAGCAACATTCGATTTTCATCTGATTCTTTATTAAGTATTTATCACAGTATTTGAGAACTGAAGAAATTTGATTGTCCCCAGTCGGTCATACTGTAATGTTGCAGTCAGCAAATGGATGGCAAGAGGGATATCTTGTGCCTCCTGGGGGTTACAGATCTCACTTTCAGACTGCAATTTGATTGTTTGCTCCTATTTCCCCATCCCTGAGACAGGGAGGATGCTTCTTTGCTCACTTACATGGGAGAAAGTGCTAAGTTAGAAAGTGTAGTGGGAAAAACCAGAAACCTGGATCAACAGTAGCCCTGCCCGAGCTCGGTGGTTATAAATAAAGTGAGGCAGGAGCAAATCCCTGGCACTGGGGTGGCAGGGCGTGCAGCACCCGAGCCATTGGGACGGTCCCCGGGACGCAGGCATTGCCTGGCAAGCACTGCTCAGACCCACGTGTCCGCTGACCCACCCTGCGCGTCGGTCACGGCAGATTTTCTGGATAGGCAGAAAGCGTATACGCACGTTGGGCCGGGAAGGGGAATAAAACGCGATGTTGATTACTATCTAAATATTTGAAGTGCTGCTTTGAAGTGAGCAGGTCTGTGTTTGGGGAGGATCGAATACTCTTTTCTCACAGTTTGAGGCGCATCATGAGCTATTTTGTGTTCTTGCTGTTGTGAACATTGTTTCATTACGGCCGATTGCAAAGGGCTAAATAAGGTAAAGGGCAGGGGAAGGCGTGAGGATACGGATGCCCTACGGTCGGCAGCCTGCTGTCCGGTGGAAAAATGCCTCCGCTATAGCACAACACAACCATCAGTCGTCTTCTGGTGCAACTGCTGGGTGGGGAGGGCAGGAGGGTCAGGCTGCCTTCGCTGTCCCCTTCTGCACGGCCCCTGGCCAGGCAGCACCAAGGGGGGGTCCAGCAGGCAGCGAAAGAGCACAGGTGGGATAACCATCCAGGGAAAATCTCTCCGCAGTGCACCCTCCCTCCTTGCTCCTTTATTGAGTTTGAGATGCTGAGGTTGGAGCTTTTTTCCTGTCTGGGAAGGCTTTATCCTTTCCTTTTCTCCTTATTCTCTGTCGGGCCAACAGTAGGGTAATAAAGTCAGGACAAGTGGACATGCACACATGAGGAATCTGGCCAACGTTGCATTCAATCCCTGCCACACATGCACAGCGCCCTGTATTTAAAGGACGCATTTGGAAATAAGCCTGCTTTTTTCTACTGTTTGTTCAATTTCTCTCCTTTTTCCCTAAGCATCTGTTACAGGGCAAAGTCAGTGGGTGTCAGCGTCATTCAGGATCAGGCCGGGACAAGCAGGGCTCTCCTACGTCAGTGCTTTTCAGGGTTTTACCACATTTGGATGCAGCATGGAGTCAGAGATCCGGGATGAATTCTTATTCCGCATCTTCTTCTTGTGCCGCTGAGATATAAAGCAGAAAGCATCAGCTTGCAATAAATTCACAGATGTGTTAAGTAACACACGATGGAGGTCCTTTCAGCAAACCGTCAAAAGGAAAAGGCTACGCTGGGAGTAGGAAAGGGCAGGCTGCCTCTCTGCCGAATTTGGCGGATTGGATTTTACATCTGCTCCCCAACCTATTACAACCTCGTTTGTCTTGCTTCATCCCCGTCCCCTGTCCTGCCTCTGCTGCAGACAGCGGCTGTGCTAAGGCAGACGTCAGGATGAGGGGCTTCGGCCTCTCCGGGGGTGCTGGAGCCGCAATAACAACGCCAGCGCTGAGGAAAGGTTCCGAGAGCGTAAGGGTTTTGGCAGGTACTGTAACAAAAAGGAGGGAAGCTTTCGGCTCATGCAGGGACCGTTTTCTTAACCGCAAATAAATCAGATATTTGGCATTTTCTGAGTTGCCGCCCTCCAGAAAGAACAACATACGACCGGCTGTGTCAGGATCAAGTGTAATGGATAAAGGGAAGAAAAAGGACATACCTATGGCTCCAAGCCTGCAGCATGCATTTCCATGCCATGCTGAAGACTTCGGCTGGTACGCTCTCAGCAGAGCTACTGAAAGATATGTTTTTTATGGCCAGAGATCATTTTCTCCTGAATATGAAAAACCAGAGATAAAAAGGTCTTTATTTACAAGTGTTGGAGCAGAGAGGTTGCAAACCACATCCCTGAGCCAGCAAAGGTTTCTGTGCTGGGGTGGGAGCTGAGTGGGAAGTCGGTGGTACTGGTTATGCTATTGGGAATGGTCCACCACGCTTTGCCCCTGCCACTTCTTTTTCAGTCTTCGCCACTGGGAGTCTGCGAATTATGCCTGCATAAACCCGTAGAAAGAACAGAAATTAAGTAGAATCCAACTTTTCACTTCTCCCATACAAGCTTGATCCTCAGCCAACTCTCCAAATGGCTTTTTGGGGTGGAAAGTTATGGGGCACGGGTCAGGCGATCCGGGAGAGGAGTGCTGCAGCGCCGGCTGCCCTTTGCACAAGCAGCTATAAGACCCGCTGTGTACCCCCAAGCTGTCGAGGTCAGCAAAGCCCAGAAGCTTTCTGGGCTCATAAATGGTGTTATCATCTATAGCGCATGCAAATAAGTGCACCCACTGATTCTGTATTGGGGCAGTTAATCGGGAGTCGTGTTTTGAAAGCTTTCTGTCTGAAAAATGATCTGAAGGAGGTTCCTTATATGAGTGAAACTCCATAACAGGAGCTTTCCTCCAATTATTCCTCCACACTGGGACAACAAATGTGTCTAGCTGGGAGCCTTGCCACTTCACTTCCTTCCATGTAGAAATAAGGGAAAGGTTGAGAACTGAGGCTGTGAATCCCTGCTGTAGCCCTGTAAAGTAATAATAGCAGCATCAGTAATAGCTCTTAAATCAGGAGAACTTGCTGCAGCCTGCTCCCACGAGGCTTGCATGACAGCGTTTAACGTTCACAGGAATGACATGTTCCCAGCAAGAACATTCTCATTTGCATTATGGCAGGACATGGAGACCCAAGGCAAATTTTAAGGGTTGAGCAAACCTGATGTGACAACATAGTCCTTGTTTCCATATTACGTTTAGTCTAAGCTAACCCTTTTCAGACCCTCCTCCCTGCTCCGAATGAAAGCTTTGTGAAAAGGCACACACAACGCGACAGCGAGGAATAAAAAATATAAAAGCAAGAGAGAAAAGGAGGCAAAAAGCACTTGAACCTTCATTGACTCCAGAATTCCTGTAATCCCTCAGACTTCTCTGTTTTCTAATGAAGGTAATGAGATTTCAGGCTACTCTGTAAATTACCAGAATGCGGAATGAACTTTTATATGAGTAACACCATTGTCTGTTCTCGAAAAATAGTAAAATCAAAGTCAGGTTAAAAATTTGTTATGTTTTTCTACGCAAACGCTATGCCAAAGCACAGTGTTTTATTCACACATGGGTGAGAAGTAAGCTGACATGTGTTGTGTTAGCCATGAAGCCAGTGATAAGTCCAAAGTACATGCGGGAAGATATCATTATCAGACCAAACTATACTCTTCAACTATAGTCTAAACTATTCCATGGGTAACTATTCCTGATTTTGCAAAATGATAAAATTCATGTTCTTATGAAAGTACAGCCTCCAATTTGTACGGAGTCCAGTGTTCAGATCCAAATCCCTTTACAACAGATAGAAATGACTCATTAACTTCAACATGGCTTGGATCAGCCTCCTATCTGGGAAACTCCTTAAAAAAACGATGAGGTTTTACATATCTAAAATCTACAGAATTAGTCTTAGTGTTTTATTCGCACAATTGTGTAGGTAAAAGTTGAAAAGTAAGGAAGCTGATCTGTTCCCAAGAGATGGAAAAATAAGAAGAAAACCGTATCCTGATAAAAACCAATTAATTCTCCTTGTGGGATGAACATTTCAAAACAGAGGACCAACTTAATGCACTTAATGATTTTAGGAGCACAAATCCCACAAGAGATAATGGGACTTCATTTTTAATTTAGCTATATACCTTTAAAAATGCTTCCCCTAATTATAAAGTTGTTTTTGTGGATATGAAGGGTGCATATTAGGTATACACGGTAGAAGCATAATGTTCTACTCATTAAAACATGCAGAAAACATCGTGCACTTTAAAGAAATAATTCAGTGTGTTTTCTTTCTGTTCAGCTTGCAGGTTACCTAGCAATCATTTTCAGTACAAGAAATTATAAGTAAGATTTTTTTTCCGGGCTTTTTGGGTTTTTTTTTTTGTAAAACAAAATAGAAAATTAAGATATGTACCTTTTAATGCAAGAAACATGCCAATAAATATAGTAATGTTGTACAAATTACAGACAGCTAAAAGTAGGCTCATAATAAAATATAATGCAACAAGTTTCTACTTTTCCTAAATATGATGTAACATAGAAAAAGGTTTTCACTATTAATAATTTTTTAAAGTACTAAACCATGATTTTAAACCAGAACTGATTATCTGCAAACTCGACAGTAAAATAATGCCTTTACTAGTGTTTGTATCGCTATAACACGCTGGTTGTTAATGTTATTTTGTACTGAGAAGGATATTTTACAATGTTCAATTTCTATATTGTGGCTGTTGATGTGTTCTATGATTTACGACTGATTTTGTTTTTCAGATCGACAGTTCTGTGTTTCAGAGAGATATTTTGCCAATGTTGTTTTTCAGTTTTTAAATTCCATTTCAATGCTAATATATTTTTAAGGAGTGAAGCTAAAGAACAGAAATAGCACATATTTTTTGAAAACTCTACAGCCTTGTGTAGTTTTCATACACAGCCTAACATTCATCATCATCTCCCTGCTGCTTTATAACCGCTAATGTTATTATTCCTTTCTTTTTTTTTTTTTCTAGGTAGAAATATTAATGAGATATCATTTCCCTGCTTTTGTAAAAATCTCTCTCATGTTGCTTGTTCAGTGGATAAAAGCTCACAAGTCAATAAGCAGTGAGACCACCGCTGAAACCCCACACTCTGGCTTTCAGCTCCGTAAACTCACAAAACAAGCTTCACGTTTCACCCTTGTTCCCTGGTTTTGCTTTAAGCCGCACCGAATTTCAGAAGCAAAAATTCTTCCCATCCCGCACTTTCACCATCAAAGGATCCAACCCGTTACGGCTGAGGCAGATGGCAAAAGAACACAAACAAACAACCGGGCAAACTGATTAAACACCAGCGAAAAGAAGTTCTTAGACATCAGATTTCCTGAGCGTTTTCCCCTCTCTCGGTGCACTACTTACTTGTAATTATGTCTGGGGCCATTCCTTCCTATTCCACGGGATAAACTGGAGTATACTGCTCGGCAGTTTTGTCTCTAGCTCTTTAAACACTAGAGACCTTATAAGCAAACAACTTTTTTTTTTTTTCTGGCTGTTATGAAATTTTAATGATCTTCCAAGGCTCTCAAAATCAAACCAACTTTCTTCCCTCCCCCTGCCCCGACAACTTGGCTTCTTTATACCTTTTGTTTCAGAACTGTGCCCAAACTAAATACACTAAACCAGGAGGGAATTATAGCTTTCAAATAGGGGTTAAAGTGCCCCTTGTTTTCCCGTGTCTCTTCCCGTTCCTGGTAAACTGCGGGATTATGCTTGGGGAGAGTTGGAAAAAGCAGGTTGGGGAGTGGAAAGCGGAGCAGAGATGCGATCTCCGGACAGAGAGTCCTCAAAAGGGGTTTCATGGAGGGGATGAGAGTGCCAGCGCCGGCGTACGCCAAACAGCTTTGTGATGGATGTGTTTATCCTTAAAACTAAGCTCCCATTCAAGGCTGCAATAGGCAGACTCCGGCAGGCGGATGGCAGGAGAAGTGTGCCGGGCGAAGACAGGGGGTATGTTAAGGCGCCTTGTTTAAGCACTCCCTGATGTGCCAGTGCCACAGTTTATATCAAAGGTGATCAGCAGACCCTAAAGATCACCGTAACGGATCCCAAAAGAGTTTTGTTTTGCTGGGAGAGGAGGCAGCCTCCCTCTGCAGCCTTCCCCACCCCTGGGCACGGCTGGGCTCAAAGGACCGCGACGTATGAACCGGGGAGCTACGAGGTGATGATAAATGCCGTAAAATGCACAAAATGCCTGGTTAGTCTGTGCTGCTGGAATGTATTTTCTCAACTCAGTACTTGCCTGGAGATCATGGGTAGTGCCCTAAACTCTGCCAAAGATACCTTTGCAGTCCTTGTTGATCCCCTTCACCTCAATACCTCCAATTTCATCGTATTTGGTAATGACTCCTCTAAAACACCTCCTGCTCCCAGTCCTGCATTGCTCGGACTTAGATGGAAATACAGCCTATCCGAGCATTCCCTAATTTATGCCAAGTGCTTTTAGCCAGAGGAGCTGTTTGGAGAGCGGGCTGGGAATCCTTAAAATGCTGTTTTGTGCCCCTGAGCTACAGCAATGCAGTCATTGCATCCATAGTTAGCAGGTTGCAGCACAAATTGCTTCACTTCAAAATTTGACATCTGAAGAGCACCAGCACAAAACATGACCTGACTGGAGGCTGGTAAGCAGCTAAACATCACTGTGACAACATGTGGAGCCCTACCTGCTTCCAAAGGCAGGTTTTGGAGAAGGGTGATGTTTAATACTTGATGGGATTAATACAGATGTGGGAAGCGTGGTAGGAATTTCACAACCTGAGAGAGAGTTGTGTTATCTCAAGGTGAGGAGATCTGACTTAACTGCAGTTGGTTGCAGAGGAGGAAGATGTTTGGTGGCTGTGTCATCCCCATTCTATTGTCTGCATTAGTCCATCAGTGTATGGATGGGGAAGAAGAGAAGAAATAGCTGTAAGAAAAGTCAAAGGAAAGCATTTTGGGTAAGAAGGAGAGGAAGAATTAGAGACAGTAGGGTAGGTCATGGGTTGGAAAGTGGGGATTTTGGGGGTGTTCAAGAAGCCCTGGAGCATCCCTGTTTACAGCAGCTCAGGGAGAGCAAGTGCCACATCCCCATATAGGGGGCAAGGGGCTGCACTTCCCAATTGCCCCCAGCCCCCCTCATTTAGCATTTAACCCGCTGCAAGGGGACGGCGCACAGCTGAGCACCGCCGAGGGCTGGCCTGGGAACGGGGTCCGGGTTAGGATTCGCACACATCAGTAACTCACTCCCACGGCCCTGGGCAGCATTGTTCTCTAAAAGCAGACATGTTTCCTTCCAAGTAGCAGACATGGAAAGAAAAACACACACAAAAACAAATCATCTCGTCCTTCCTTCTCCGGATGGCGAGCAGCCCGCTCCCGCTTGTCACTGAGGCTTGAGGTGGACGCGATCCCAGTCTGACAGAGGAGATGGGGGGGATGAAGAAGTCTCCCAATTCCCTTTTCCCTGGAAAATCCACTCCTGAGGATGGCTGATGCTACCAAGCTTTCTCCTCAGCCTCTGCTATGCACATCTCCCTGTTACCAGCCCATCTGAGCACATCCCAAAGGCAGGCATGGGCTACCTGGGGGGGTTCCATGTGTTGAATTCTGTTTCTACTCTGCTGGAAAGGATCTGAATTAGCTCACGGCTCTATCAGGCTTCCCTAATATTCACCCAGTGCAGCTCCCTGCTTCTCTGTAAGGTCTGGAGCTTTCCTAACATCTTTCAGGGGTTTGGGGCTGCAATGGTGTGGATGGAAAGAAATCATTGCGGAAAGAAGCAGAAACAGCCATGGGTTACGGCACCCTTCTTCCTGGGCTGCATTCAGTCCTCGTGCCCTGAAGATATTCAGGCACTGGGTAAAGCTGAAGATAAAAGGTCCTGGGTGTTTTGAAGGGGATAAACCCACCACCTGGGTGTTTTGAAGGGGATCTCCACCACTTGTTGCACTGGCTCCGTTATCTGTCCCTCATTGGCTATTTTTTTAAGCTTTGCCTCCTCACAAAATAATCGGTAAATCATAACAGGCTAAAAACATGGTTGGGCATCTGTCCCGCTGCTGGGGCTTTTGGCTGCTTTGAGATCATTAACCAGGCCTGGCTCTACACAACCTGACAAATACGAGGTGAACTTTACCCCCGGGTCTGCCACCTTCACACAACAAGGGCACATATTCCACAGCTGGGGAGCTGTTATTTGACTCGGACTGTACCACAGGTCAGAATTTATGACTTTGTTATTATTATGTTTGTGAGTTTTACGGCCACACGGGTCCCGCGGGAACCCGCAGCACTTTCGCTTGGCCGTGTCAGTCAGACATTCATAACGCACCGAAGAGGAAGCATTGAAAATGCTGGGAATATCCTGTCTAACACTGTCTCTCATCTCTCTGACCCTCAGGTAAGGGCCAGACTTTGTTTGCACCCAACATCGGAGGAAGCTGATAAAGGGCATAAGAGGAACATGGAGGGGGAGTGCATGGCAATGAACACTCAGCAGCGTTACTGCCAGACACCTCTGCTGCCCTGTTTGTTCCCTCTAATGAGTTTGTTCCCTCTAATGACACATGTCCCAAATTTCCTGATCATAACAGTCATCATGTTGCGCTTGGTGTTTTATTGCCCTCTGATGTTGAGCCAGGAGCTTCACAATGGGAGTTAACCTGATGTTAATGAGTTTAACCACTCCAGTTCATCTGCTGACTCCTCAGAGCGTTAATGGCTTTGGGGGGGGGCACAGAGAGGTACTTTTACTCATGTACAGTGTGTAAACACATCACACTCTGCCCAGATTTCGCTGTGAGCCACCAACAGCAACGATGACAACTCAAAAGGTTTATGTTTTGCCTCGTGGATGCCCACAGTTTGTCAGGGATAGTTATCACTGGTGGGGTAAAGTATCTGGGGTGGGAGCCTTTCCCCGGCACGTGCAATGGATGGATGCTGGTGAGCATCTGCCAGGCTTCCTTATGGGGACTGCATAAAGAGCAAATTTTCTGTTGCAACGTACATTGTAGGGCCACTGGTGTGGTGGCATCTCCTGCTGGTACCCAAGATGAAGGCCCCACTGAGAAGGACCAAGCCGTCCAGTGTGGTTAGCTGCCAGAAATGCTCCTGTTTGGCCATCTGACCCCCTTGCAGCAGCATGGTCCTTCCCCACCAAGTTCCCCAGCCCTCAGGGGATCTTCACTCTTCAGAAAAGCCAAAGCTTCCCAAGCAGCAAATGCCCTCACTCCCAAGGAGAACTGTCATCTCCCACCATCCACAGCCAAGAGCTGATAGCGGCTGTTTCATCACCTCCCTTGCTGGGGACATCTGGGCCAGGGACCAGGGTATCTGATGGAAATGTTGTAGGCCAGGTCTAAAATCTTTGCCCGAGCCACTGGCCTCTGAAGCCATAAAACACCAAGGTCAAACTATCCTGAGATTTTTTCTCTTTTCCCCTCCTTCCTTCCTCCTCCTTTCACCCTCTCCCAGGCAAGACAGTAACACCCGGACCTCCAGGAGACACCTCTCTTAACAGGCATCATGTTAAAAGCAACAATTGACATTACATTTTACAAGACCTCGTGTTTGACATTCCTCACATTTGGATGCAGAGAATATTCAAGCAATGCCATCTTTTCATTGCCTGTCCATCCCGGATGAGCAAGGCAGATATGTGTGATTACTATTGGGATCCACAAATCTCTGATTTGTGAACACACCATGCAAGCTAAGCTTGCAATTATACAACAAGCTCAGAAACCATACATAATAATAAATGTATAACTTCCTGGTATCCAATGATATGGTTATTCTGTAGCTTGGAGTAAACTTTCTAGCCACTTTTTTCCCCCCTATTGTCTGAAGAAACGATTCCCTTCTCCACCTGTCCAGAGAATATATCATCTTAATCCAGCATACCTCAGCTCCTGCTGGGCAAGAGGAATGGGATACCCACAAGCAAACGCCAAGCCAGGAGTTCTTTAACCTAATAAGGCAGGCAACGCTACAAAGGCATCTACAATTCCCCTCAATTCTTCTCCAGGGAGGCAGGTGCTATCTATCCTTGAGGAGCACAAACACCTGCCATGGCCATGACTTTGTGTTGTGCCTTTCCTTCATTGCTGCACGTTTCTGCACTATGGCAATTGCTGTCTCTCTCCCAGAGATGCTGAGATCTTCGGCAGCAATTACCCAGAGCACCTATGATGGTTGGGTTAGTATTACCACCACTCACCTCCTGTCTGCAAATCCCTGTCTCTGTTCTTGGCCGCTTGTGCCAAGGATGACCCAAAAAGCCATATGCTTAATGATTGGGTGGGCTGCGTGCCCCAAAAATTATGCACAGCCATAGGAAGCTGGGACTGATCTGCTTGTCTTGTGTCGCAACCTGCAAGTCCCCAGCAGCACCTGGGATCGTGAGAGGGAGAGGAGCATCCAAGGAGGGAACGGTGCTGCTGCCAAAACGGCAACAGGAAGGATTTGCTGAGGACTCAGGGCATTGGTGGTGGGAGAACAGAAGAGATTTGGCGTCCCCAGAGTCTGCGGGGTCTCCCACATGTGCCGGTAATTCACACCCCGGCTTTTACGAGGTGAGAGGAGCTGCTGGAAGGCATTTCCCCAGCTTGTCGGGGAGGCTCAGGCTCTACAGCCCCAGGTATGAGGTACAGTGGTCAGCAGAGCTCCTGGAATCCGCACATGCCAGCCTGGAGAATGGGCACGGGAGAAAGGTCAGTGCTGCTTTTGTAAGAAACATAACATCTGCTTTGCAAAACAATAAAAAAGCCCTCTGCTCCAGTACATAAGGGCTTCTCTGCACTAGGAGAATTTCTCTCTTTCAGGAGCTTCTGAATAAGGGAGCCGAAAATTCCCAAAGGAAAAAAAAATAGAAAGAAGATGCAGATAAGCTTCAGCTCCGATGCTGCGGGCAGCGGTTGAACGAATGCAATCTGCTTTTCTGACACTCAGCAGAAAGAAAAGCAGAACAGAGCAGGAAGAAAGGAGGATCTGATTTCACATGTTTCATCGTAATGAGCCCAATATCACACGTGCCTTTTACAGCAAGAAAATGCTCTGTAGGCACTCGAATGCCTGCATATGAATTTCTGCATGTGTGTGCTATACTGAAGGACTTCACAGTAGAGCCTCATTGTTTAAGCACATGTCCCCACTTGGGCATGCAAATTAATCCTGTGGGCGCTTGGATTTGCACTTCACACTCTCAGCGAAATGTTATACATTTGTGTGCTGCGTGAGAGGGAAAAAAGGCAGCGCGTTGCCTGGCAGTTTGGGGTGACCTGGCGTTATTTCGGTCCTGGCACCCCCCAGACCCACTCACATTTTTTTATTCCTCATTACATCCTGCACAAATTCCTTCTGGTCTGAGAGTTTCCATTCTTGATCTCCGTCCAGAGGTGAGCGTTCGCTGTTGAAAGTTTGTTCTAAATTGATTTAACTATTTTTAAAAGTTACTCATTGCTGAATAAATATGCCTTTCCCCCTGCAAATGTACTTCCCTGATTTCCTCCTCCGAAGGGAGCAGCAGGGATATAGTAAAACATTTTAGAAAGAATAGTCTGGTTGATACCAGGGCAGCTAAATGAAAGAGAAACAAAGAAAGCAAACAGGATATTTATGGCAACTCTAGAGAGCTCTCTGTATGTAGCCATTAAAAATAGCCCTCAAATGAACAATATTGGCTTTCTGCTCTATCCTCAAATACAGAGGACAACCTTTGAAAGGCTCGTACGCACATCCAAAACTTGTGTGGGTAACTGCGGATTGGCAGGTGAAAAGAAATAATTCTGAGCACGTTCTTATCCCGCATAAAAAACAGTTTGACTTGTGCACACACTGGATAACACATGCTGGTTTGTTTTTTTTATATGTAGCTTAATCATTTGCTACACATTTCCTTGGAGAAAGCTTACGGTCCTTGAGGGGAAAGTAAAATGTAGCAAAATTCGTCAGCTCCTGTGCCTTTTCCTCCTTCAAATTTTGAGTTGGTACTTTCCCTTCGAAAAAGTGAGTAAATAAAATAACCTCACAAGAAAAAACTAATGCAGTTTTAATTTTCTTAATAAATACAAGAGGAAAACCATACAAGGCTTACGTAGTTTGCAAGCGCCTCTTAAAAAAAAAATCATGATATTTTCCCAGTTTAGGCATCGCTAATTTACGGTGAATAGATCTTGCTGCATTAGCAATTTTCGTCTCCAGTAAATGCCTCCAAAAGGGTCCTATGTTGCACAAATGTTCATTTTTCTGCCAAAAAATAAACTGCTGTTTCCCTTTTTGTGCGCAAGCATTTGTCATTGATACAACCTTAGGTCTTCCACTGTTGGTCAGAAACACGCTGAAGGAAATTATTGCCTGAGATACATCTTCCTTAGACAGCTTTGTCCTTTCTGCTCTTTTCTCCAGCAAACATATCAAATACTGCTTTAGAAAGCTGGTTTGAACAAGTAAGCCAGTGTTTCAGCATTCATTCTATTTTTCCAGCTGAATTTAAATTTTTTTTAAAACATAAATGGCTTCATTAACGTCAATTTGCGGATCTGTTAAGATGTAGGTGGTCCAATGCCTTAAATATGACTGTACATTTGTTCCACTCCACCACTCTGAAAAATGCTTCAGTGGGATACGGCGTAAGGGATTACCATCCAATTTTTTTTTTCTTTCTCTTTTCAAAAACAGCTGTGTCACAGATAGCCCTCCCCTCCCTTTGCTCCTCTGACCTCTTATTCTGCAATCCTCTTGGATTCCCTCCAGGGAGGGCAAATATTCCCTCCACCTTCCCCCAGAATTGTATGTTCCTTTAACCTTGGAACAATCTTTAGCCACTAAAAATAGACTCCCAACTCCAAACTTCGCCGCCTCTTCTCGTGCCACAACTGCATTTTGACATTTTGTTCTCCTCGGTGGATCACATGCACTGCCCTTGCCTCCTTGCCAAGGCTGACAAAAGCAAAACGTGTCACCAAAATTTTAAAAAGGAATTCCAATGACCAGACGTTTCTGGAAAAAAACAAACAAACAAAAAACCAACACCCCACACACACACCAAAAAAAAAAAAATCCAAAAAAAACGACCCAGCTCGTGGAGGAGTTTTTCATATGAAGAGCAACAGAAAAAAAAATTCACAGAATTACAGACTCACGGAAACTAGAAATGGAAAATCGATTAGGTCATCCAGGCTATTCCTTTGCCAATTCAGGATAATCCCCTGTGGCACTGGCTGGCTTAAAAGCCCTAAATGAGAGACTTCTTACCAGTATCTGTGTAGATTATTCACCACCCAAGATACCTCCCAGTATTTCTGACATTTAGACTGACTTCCTCCTTCCAGAACAGCATCCTGTCCCTTCACATCGTGGATCCCATCACCACCAGCCTTTCCATCCCATCTTCCTGAAAGGACTTGACATATTGAGACTTTCTCCATAAGAAATGTGGGTTTTTTTCCATGAATATTTTTAATATCCCAGCCTGATGTTTTATCAAAAATAAGGTAATTAGGATAGGTTAGCTTTCAGCTTTTCAATTTTGGTTTTGACTGTTCTTTATCCTGGTGACTCCTTCAAATATCACAAAATCAGTCAATATTTTCTTGGTAAGGGTAGTGCGGTGGAAACTGACCACAGAAGAGCAGTTATCTCCTGGATGTCATCCCCCATATGCATCCCAATAGTTCATTTTTCCAGTATGAATTTACACTAGCAAAAAATGAGTGATTTGCTGTTTGTCAACAATATCTCAGGTTTTTGTCATTGTTCTCTTCTTAGGTTTTTCCATTCCATTGAGTATTTGTCCTTCCGGCTATCCTTTTCTAATCCCTTGGAGTAATAGAGGAAGGTAATAGGAACATCAGGTCTGTTGTGGGTCCTCAGTTCCAGCACTGAGTGAGACATGGGAGAGTGTGGGTGACCTCTCTGTCCTCCAGCGACTCATCTGTGATAGCACAGCCGAGAATTTGTCACATCCTTCTAACATCATTTGAGAGCTTTAGCTGAAAAATGCTGTAAGTGTAAAATTTTTGCAGTAAGTCTATTATTTGGTCATTTCTTTGTTATTTCTTCCAGAGGTAGCTCCCAACCATACAGTGGCACTCTTGAACTTCCTTGTCTCCTTGTCTTCTGTTCACTCCCTGCTCTGCTTCAGTGCAGTGTTTTGCAGAGACCCTGTCCTGGTCCCCATCACACACCTTTAGGTTCCTCCATCCAAGGACCTGCCAAAGAGTCTCTGTGAAGACCGTGATTAAGTCTGTGTACGTGACAGTCCCATTCCATTGCGCTGCTCCGAGGGCCATGGACCACCTGTGAGCATGAGCTTTTGCAGGATTCACAAATTATCCTTCAACCAAGACACACAGGAACAGAGAGGTCTTTCCATCTGTGTAAGGAGAAATTGATTCAATTTTTGCACGGCTGTAAGGTATCTATAAAGAGTACATATGCATAGAGATAGCCACAGGGAAAATTATATCAATGCACGGATGACCCACTGGATTTTCCAGTTTTGAGGCATGGACAAGAAGGTGAAATTTAGTTTCCAAGATGTTCCTTTTAGCGTCAATATTATTGTACCCTATGTCATCCCATCCCTGCTTGAAATCAGTCACTCCGACCCCATCAATTGCTTGCATTTTGGACAGATAAAATGTTTGTGTTATTCAAGAGCACCGCAGTGAAAAGAGGGGTGAAGAAAAGCCAATCTGAAAACTTAACACAGTGGAGAGCTCCGACAGGTTGGTGGTCTGGTGTGGTTAAATATTCTCTTTCTGGGTTTCCTTGCTGCTGGGAGAAAATCCTCAGGGCCGATGGCCCACAGCTCCAAGTGAAACTGTTTGTATCAGCATCCTGGTAGCACCATATATCACTTTCATTTGAGAATTGTCCTCACAATCCCTGCTTGTTCCTGATCAATACTTCACTACGAATAAAACTGAACAGAAGAAATGGAAAAGATTTATTAACCCTGCTGATATGTTAAAAGCATTCTGTCAAAGAATTTGAAAAATGCTTCTCATATTTAGTGTTCAGAGACAGAAAATCCCTTTTGAGAAAGGAAAGGTATGTAAAATACATCAGTACCTCAGTGTGGAAATCCAGACCTGGCTCACTATATACATTACTGATGAATAGGTATTATTGAAAACTGCATGTGGTTCTTAGCAGGGAGAGCCGCTCCACATAAGAATGAGAAAGCAATTGTCAGCACTCAAGGAGAAACACTGGTCACATCTTTAAGGGAGTTGAGAGAATGGGAGGCTTTAAGATGGTAAAACACAAGATTAATGGAATTGGGAGAAGCTGTTGACAGAATTTCTTGAGGGGAATGAAATTGGAAAGTGATACTTGTTGGGACGCGGCCCTTGGAAATTTGCAGCAGTCTAAAGCTATATACAGATCTACTCACTGTAATAAAAGTATGGTCTGAAAAGAAATGAGTATTTGAACCGCATGTCAGAAAGTCACTGCTGGAGTGTGATTCCAAAAAGCACGTTGCAATGCAGTGAATGAATCACAGACCACAGGGTACATAACATACGCTAAATGAATCCAACATGATGCACTGCGCTACAGGGCAATCATCACCTTCGGCACTGTCATCAGAAAGCAATAACCAACTTCAATGCGCCACCTTCTGCCAAAGCATTTCTGAAAGGTTGGGCCAACAGGTGATGCAATTAGGGATGTCTACAGAGGAACGAATAACACCTCTGGTCACATCACTTCCCAGTTTGTGCCTTTGGGGTTTGCTGGACTAGCATAAAAGAAGAGGGGTAGCCTGCAGCCCAGATCAGACTAATGTGCTGCTACTGGAATGGGGTAAGAAACAAGAAAATATGTCAAAGAATGCATTGGTTTTGCATGCAGATAATATTCTGGTAATTTCTTAGCAATGTTTGCAGCACGAAGGAAAGTAAAATGGCAATGCTAAAACATGAAGCAAGTTCATGGCCAGGAGCTTGAAGGCAGGTCTTTTTTCTTCTGTGCCTGGCAAGCAGGCAGGGAGTTTTATTGGAAGCAGACATAGTTTCCATGCCTTTGTCAACTCCAAATTAGACTGTTCTTCTGGAGAATACCTTTAATCAACTGGAAGCTGGTCAACCCACTTCATGGGTTGGGTTTGTCACTGGAACAATATAGTAACACCAGAGGTCTCTGAGCTGTGCTCCAGTTGGAGTTCTGACATTTAAAGCTCTAGATGGCTTAAGCAATGCACTTTTTTATATATAATTTCTGAATAAAGGGAAATGAGTAAGGCTTTCTCCATAAAGAAATGTCAGCTTTGGAAATAACTGTCCCTACTCTGGATGGAAACACCCTCAGATGTTGACAGGATATTGGAGTGAACAGGCACAATGCTCACATAAAGCCATTTGGTGAAAGGGTGGTCAAGGTCTTGAGAGCGCTCAAGGAAAGCAGACCCTTCCAAGAGCAGATCCCTCTCCTGGGACACTGACGCAATACCTACTCGAAGCTAAGAAGCTATTTTCTCACTGAAGGGACAGCATTTACCACCAACTGTAGGAGGTCTTCCCTGTGAGGTCTTCCAAACCCCTTGTGGCCATGTTGAACCTACCCAGATTGTGAAAGCCAAAACCATTTCAGGCAAAGCGAGTACAGCAGTAGGAAAGTCAGCTGGAAACAAGCTTTTTAAAAATTTCACATCATAAAGTGAATTAAATTTGGTAATATTTTCCACAGCACTAGCCTGGAATTATCAGGGATTATAGCTAGATACAACATGAAAAGCATCTTACTGTATTTTGCATCTTTTTGTCCTCTTTGGGGAGTTGGGGAGGAGGATTATGGAGAACACAGAAAAGATATGTGTAGAACAATCATCTTTCTTACGAAGATCTGCCTGATTTCCTAAACAAAGTGGCATTGGAACACTTCACACTAAATGGCATTTTCTGGCTGTGTGTTGATGTCAAACCCACAAGTATGTCTTTCCTCTCTGTCGCATTATAATCCAGCACCTAAGAATACGCAGCCAGCTGGATCATTCACTGGGCAGTCTATTCCAGTACGTCCTTCAGAAAACAGATGTCAGGTCAGGCATTGGAAGGACTAGTGAAGACCTCTCCAGCACCACAGTTGGAAGAAGAGGTTGTTTAGAACAAAACAGAACAAAGCAAAGGGTTTGGGGGTGTGTGTTGTTTATTTGCTTCATTTAAAACCTTGAGCTAAAATAGTGGATGTAAAAGGCAGGGGCTGGAGAAGCATCTGATGATTTGGACAAGTGGGTCCAAGTCTTGGAACAGGTATTACATTTGGTGTCTAACTGTCAGCATAAACTAAAAAAGATGAAAAGTGCTATGGAAGAAGCATCTGTATGCCTTGAAGAACAGATATGTTTTCCTGAAGGAGGTCAAGCTTGATTTTTATGAGGGAAACAACAGGTGAAGGACTAAAGTGGGTAAGAGAGAAATTCTCAAGGGAGTATCAAATATTCAAAAGTGACTCCTCAGTCTCCCATCACAAGTCCTCATGGCCAAGACAAAATAAATTACTACCAACATTTCAAGATCTTTTCTGGGAGAAGGGTGGGCTAATTTCACACAATAAGTTGTCAAAGTGGGGGTGTGAACCCTCTTCCATTTGCTCTCCCCAGTTGCTAGGGGCTGCTGCGGTTCTGCACAAGGAAATATTAATTACATGATCACACTGTGTTTTTTCCATACAACGCACTGCTTCATTGCAAGCCTTGGATGGAAAGTACAGCGGGAATGAATCCAGGCCGTGCCTCGAAATGGACTAGTTTTTGCAGGTCTCGCCTCCTTTTTCACAGTAGTTGGAAGGGGCATGAACTTGTAGCAATCGGATATTTAAAGGCTTTATAAAATGGGGCCAATTTAAGGTTGCTTGGCTATTCTGGATCCAAGCACTTCCTAATCTTCTCAGAGCTTGACTTTATAACTTAAACATTCCTTAAATGCTGATTTTAGATGTGCTGTGGAGTTAAAACAAGGCTGGCACTGTAGGACATTGTAATTTGGTATTGTATAACAAATGACAAAGAAAAAGAGCAATTATTTAGGATAATCTACAGGGATTATACCGGGCAGTGGAAGTCTGGACTCACTGTCATACTTAGCTGTTACCCTAAGACCTACAATGGAGTATTTATATAAAGTAGATGGGATAAAGGACTTGAAAAACTTCATTGTATGAAACAGTCCTACAACGATCCCATTAAATGACAGGAAGAAGATGTGCCGTATCTTCATTTTCCTTCTCGAATAAATGAGCATATTAGTGCTTTCATCCCCGCGTTCCTTCTGACTTTTTTCCTTCCATGTAAAAACTGCCTTTCGTGTCATGGGCTCTGAAAGTCCCGCCCCATTCAGAGTGTGAAAAGACATCAGGACCTGGCTCTGTAAGATTTACGGGAGCAATTAATCAATCACCTCTACACTCTCCGTGAGCTGGGCTTGCACCAGCGTTGCCTGCCAGGTTCAGCCAAACAAGTATTTGATCTGAATGTGCTGCAGCAAAACCCAACATTTGTGTATGATTACCCAAATTACAAAGCCATTTTGTAATATGCCCATAACGAATTAAACGGAAAAATATGTACAATAAAGATGGCTTTATTTTCCAACTTTTATTTTCTATAGCAAATGAATAAATTGAATGATTTGGGCACCAAAGCCTCCAGTCCACCTTGCCCTAAACAAACGACGGAGTGATTGCAGAAATGAAGAGGTAATTAACTGGGAGTTAGCTCAACCAGCTGCTCTCTGTATTACTGAGGCAGACTAAGCCTTTGGCAACTTGGTTTGGTAACACCCCTCAGCAATTTTCAGCGTGTCTTTTCTCAGAGTCTTTAACGTAGCCAAAACCCCAGGAATCCACAGGTTTTTAAATGATCAAATCCACAATTTTGCCTGCCTGTCATGTTCATGCTGCAGACTTAGCGGATCTCTTAGAATAAGGTTTACAGCACGTCTTCTGGATTTGATTAGAAGAAAATCTGTACTTCATCTTAACTCCTCCACTTTTTCTGCCCTAGACCTGAGGAATGCAATATTGGCTTCTCCCTCAGCAACTCCCACATTTGTAGCAAACCTTATTGAGCTGGGTTTCTATCTAGAGTGTACTATTTTAAAATGTTCTTATTCCCACCTGAACACCGTGGCATCTGTAGCATTAAACATTTGTATTAATTCATATATATAACCATTAATGATGTATATACTTCATAGTTTGCCTTAAGCTTGGGAACCTATCATGCTCAAAACTGCACTGTCTTCCAGGCTGCATTTATCAAATTAATTTTGCACACTAAATAAAGAATTACTGATGGCAAATTCCCTCCCAGCACACAGAATATAAAATATAGGTGATTAAGTAAAAAAGGTTTATTCATTTAAATTTATTTCTGTAGATTACCCAAGAGCTTTCCAATTGGTTTAGACATGGGATAGAACAGTATACATTAAACTTTTTTTTTTTCTGACATGCACACATATAACACAATAAAAAAACCCCACACCAACAACCAAATTGATTTGGATTGCAAATCAGTAGCCTATGGCAAGTTAGTCTCTCCCTCCTGATACATCATTTTTACTTTAATACATGCAGCCTGTTTAGCAATGAACACTGATGTTCCAACGAGTCCTAGCATGAAGCTTTTAACTAATGTTAAACCTCCACTCAGCAAGGCAAAGGAACGCCTTTCTCGATTTCTGTGGCAATATATTTTGGTGGATCTCATGTAATCAGAGTTTCAAGAAGTTGTGTCATGGGCCGTCCTAATATTTTACCTGTTATGCGATAGATCTTAATTAAACTTCCATAATCAACCCCCATATCACCACTCAAGTAAATCACATCTTTTGTGCACAGAGAGCACGGGTGAGAAAATTTCCCACACAAAAGTTGCAGACATGTTGCTTGGGAAGGATTTCTTTGCTGTCTGCTGATAATAGCCACTGGAAGTGAGCGGAAGGGGATGAGAGGTGATATTAGCAAAATGCAAACAGATAAGGAAAGAAAAATGGGATGTGTTTATCATTCCTGGCAGGGATTCAGTGTTCTGTGCTGTATGAGATGGTTCAGATTCCAGGAAAACTGCTGCATAGGTGTAGATTGCCCTGAAAAAACAGACTTGGCGTCTTTGATTTCGGTTTGCAGCGTATCTAAAATACCAACTCCTCTTTCTCGCTGCAGGTGAACTATCCAACCGGGGGTCCTGAAGGTGACTGAGGCTTCGGGAGCTCACTGCTCAAATTGGGATTGCAAGACTATGGGCACTGAAAAAAGACCCGCACACATCTGCAACTGAATCGAGACTGAAAATGGCTTTCATTCTATTATTCAGCTATTTTTATGTACCTAATTCATCTTGCTTAATGCTTATGAGTCCTACTCATGGATCAGGAATGAACCACTAGAAACAGTGCTAACAGAGAGCAGAAAAAGGTGACCCCCAAGGAGTTTTCTGATGCGACTAGTATGAAAAGAAGGGGTAGACCTACCCATTTCTTCTTCTAAACTTGAAAGAGACTTGAGCTATGCTGCCTTTCAACAAAGAACTACTGTTCACTGAGATGTATTGGTCAGCTTTTCCTCAGCTGGATGATTCAGAAGAATTAAGAATGGGGTAAGTGCTTTAGAAAATAGCTAGCACTGTTTATTTACAAATATCACATCAGAAGTCAGGTTGATTTCATGGTGAATGTTCAGGGTAGGCTTCAGTTCCCAATCATGTCAATGACAAAACTAATTACTTCAGCGCAACCACAATTTCATTTCTGTGCGACTTGGTTTTTTGCTATCAGTTAGCCAGGAAAGTCTTTCGCGTAAATCTCAGTTTGATTTTGTTCAAATGCCACATAATTCAGGATTTCAGGTTTGTCTGCAAAAGCAAAAGTGAAACTCAGCGGAGTGCACGTGTTTTCCTACTATTTTGTCATCCAGGTCCAGTCTTCGGCAAGCCTAGGACAGTTAGTTGGAAACTCAAAAACTGTTCTGATGAACCTTGGTTGACTTTTCAATTTCAAAAAAAGCCCAGATCAGGGCAATTTTTACCTCGTTTCCAGTTTCATAGGTACAGCTGGTTGAAATTTTTCAAATCAAACAAATCATGAAGACTTGGCTTTTCTCCAAACATTCATATTTTTAAATGCAACAAAAAAAAATAAAATCATTTTTCGACCTCACTACTTTCTTTGGAAAAAATTCAAAAAAATTTTTCAAGATCAAAAGGGGAAAAAAATAAAGGCCTTCTCAGTGGCCTACAAAATACATCTTTTGTTTACTTCTAGGCATTTTTTGGTTTTGTTTGGACAGCCACAGCAAGTGTTTTGACTGGTTACCTCAGATTGTTGTGTACTTTAAATTTCCTTCCATTCATAGCTGAAACACTTTGGATCTGATTTTCCAATGACAAAGCCAAAAATATTCTACTTCTGGTCATCATCTCCCAGGTTTTCTGGGGCAATAAAAAATGATTTATCATAAAAGAAAACAGGCTGAAAAACGTTATCACACTTGTAAATGTCCCAGTAAATCTTTAAACCCTGCTTTTCGCCCTCTGCTTTTAAGCAAAGTTTTTCTAAGTATCAGTCAGGAAGGTCACAGCATATCATCGTACGTAGCTTAGGCAAAGATTAGCTTCCATTTCTCGAAGAGTTCATGTTAGATTATGTAACAGATGCTGTTGAAAATCCAAAAGGTGCAATAAATCCCCCGGTCCATCCCCGAGAGAAAATAAGCTGAGTGACTGCAGACGGTGGAGTGAAAGGTCCCTGTGTTGCACAGCTCCCCGACTCGAGCCTCGCGGTGACTGCGCATTGTCAGGAACAACCTCTCCTCCCATGAAACTATTCCTCCTCCTTCTACCAAGACTGCAATCTGCACATTTTACGAGCGAGTGCCTGGACCCCCCATCATGGGACTCGGTCTGTCCTTCAGGGTCCAGTTGGAATATTTTTCAATTAATGGGTACTTCGTAGACGGTTGACACCTCGGCAAGCATGTTCTCTTGAGCTGCTTTTCGCCAGAGACACACAGCTTAAGCTTTTCAACAGCTGCTTTATCTCTGCTTCTCACCCCTACCCCCACCCCAATTTAAGTTTAAGATGAGCCTCCACCCCCGAAGCCCACGATATCTCACTCCAAAGTCCTGTCAGAGCCACAACCAAGGCCATAAATTTCCCAGCTGGGTCACAGTACTCCCTATTCATTTACTGAAACATTATAAATGTGTCCAGGCTCCGAGTGAAACCTAATCCCGACATTCCCCGCATGGCGATTCCTGCAACTGATGGCAGGGTCATCTGGAATTACCATCACCTTATCTGATTGGAAACTCATCACCTGCGTTTCACCACTGAGGGCTCGGTAATGCCTCGTAAAATCGAGCCCTCTGCTGTTTCAGGTCTGCTGCTTTGGTACAGAGGAGGCATCAGCCGTTCGGAGTTACACCGGGTGCTTGGTCCTGCCTGGCCAGGGAGCAGCAGCAGAGATGAGCTGGCAAAGAGTGAGGCTCTCAAACGTGTCCGAGGGTGCCTCATAAGTGGTGAAAAGATAGGAAATGTCACCCCAAGACAAAGAAGGGTTGCAGTTTAAAGCTTGACAAAGCCAGAGCTCTTGAGGAAGGGGGCAATGCATAGCTGTGTGAAACAGCATCGTTTCAATGCGACTAATAATTTATGTCCTATTTTAGTTTGTATGGGACCATCACCATGTCGTATCTGAACATCCTCTGGTAGTGGTTATATGACATCACGCAACATATGTCTTTCCTTTCTCTCATCTTGTCTTTGAGGGAAATTGAATCTGAATTGCAGTGGGTTTCTTTGGTTTGGCAGGAGAAAGGCTCAGATATGTTTTCTTTAGGGCTTTACTTCCTTTTCGCACAGGGAAAACAAAAAGCCATCAGGAATCACACCTCAGCCTTCACAGTCTGAGTACACAGCAGCCACGTTTTGAACTGTTCGACTTAAACCCACAGTTAAAGGCTTTAAAAGCTTTGAACACCACCTGAGGCCCTGTGCAGGTGCAGAAATGAGCTCCAGGTAACGGCAGATTGAGCTGCAACCCTTCCATCTTCCAGTGCAACACTATCTGTGTTCCTTCCATTCCTAGATATGAAACAGCAAGTGCCTCCGAGCTATATGCTAAATAAACACAACCCAGGAAAAGCTCAAACCAAAAAGCTTCACTTCCAGCCAACATTCCTTCCCCTGTGCCAGCCATTCATTCCTGTAATGTTTAGTAGATTGCAAAGAGATTTTGGATTTCCTGTCAGGTTTCTGTCCTTCAGGGAGTTAATTGTGACTTGGGACTCCGGGTATGGTCTCTGCTGCGGTGCCACACTCGTGCGTGTGTTGCTGCTCTGATTTATCATCATGCCCTTGCTTCTCTAAAAGGTCCTGTTCAAACCTCTGAAAAAAATCAGTGAATTCACTGAACTTGACCGATTGATTGGCAGACAGGAGGGGACAGGAGGTTTGATGACTTGGTCTGGCCCGGTGGATGCTTCTTACATGGCTGCAGGGAAAAAAGAGAAGAGAATGCAAAAAACCCAAAGATTTTAGTGCCATTTAGTGCCACCACGTTGTGTGCAGCTCCCATGACATAATTCTATGTTCTTGGCTGGTGATCCCCTGCCCACAGAGCAGGCAGGAGCAGGGTTCAGCCACCACCAGCCTCAGGGACACAGATCGGCTCCGGGGTCTGCCCCAGCCTCCATGCATCACCTTGCAGGAGTCATTCAAACCGTTTCTACCCTGCAGCGAGTGCAAGTAGATGCACTTAAGCCATGTTTTCAGTGAATTAGCGTGGGTACTCCTGGCATTGACCACTGAGCTACTTGCCCAAGTATTTACCCAGCTTCTCAGGTGGGTTTTCCAGCCATGCTGAATTCCGTTCTACTCAGTGACTGCCGTGAATACATACACTTAAGTCTCTCTGTGAGTAACTTCCCCAGCTGTAAAATAAGGACAGTGTATCTCTGCGTTGCAGGGGTGAAAGGAAAATAAATACACTAAAGCTTCTAAGCAGCTTAGGTATTAAGAAAATGAGATACATCTGTGGCTAAAATTTATAGGTAGACCATTTGGATACAATCTGATTAGATTTATCCCCTAGTAAAGTATTGCAATTTCTGTAAGTTCAAGAACGTTACTCCTGTCCCAGTGAGGCAAAAATCCCTGCCAGTTCCTAAGCTTAGGCTATGTCAGCTCCTGGGGAAACATCTGAGCGAAGCAGCTGATCCAGGGAGCCTCACGCACTTGTTTTCCACCCACGCTCATGCCCATCCTCCGGCGCGGGAGCGATTTCCCACGCGCCGGGGTGACAGCTCGCTGATGGCTCGCCATGGGTCTGCCCACCGCAGATGACTTCCAGCAACAGATCCTGGCTGTGGGTCGGGTGTGGATTCACTGCAGCATTCCTGTCTCATTTCCCAGTTTATACTGTATCAGTGCTCTGTGGGGTATGGCTGTGGCTTTTTAGATCTGGCATCAAGAAAAAAAAAAAAAGACAGAAAACTGTTTTTTGCTGTGTTGGTGAACCTAAGCTGCCATTGCAGGGCCTGGGGGAAAAAAGTGGCATTTAACAGAGGCTGTCTAATAACCCTGGGACAGGGTTATTTCAGCACGAAGAGGGGACCTGAGGGAGCCAGACCTTCAGGTAAAATTTATTGTCAGGGCAATCTTTCTGAAAATACCACTATTCGCAACAGAAATGACCAATTCCTGGTGTTAGGTTGCCTCCTCCGCTACAGGAGGCATCAGCCCAGTACGTAACGAATTTGTGTGCAGCTGGGGAGGTATTTTGCGCAAAGCATGGCCGTTCAACTGAATCTGTTGGCCATCTCCAACGTGCTGCTGTTTCCTTATGCATAATCATTTTTATTAGCGCTCAAACAGCACTTCCTAAAGCACTTCTGTCATCTAAAGGCTTTGACCTGGTTGAAAAGTTTATTGTGAATATTGTTTTCAGACCATTAACAAAGGAATCATCATCTGTTTGGGGAAAGCAAGGTGCAATAAAGCAAGAAACTTAGTCAGGGCCACCGAGAGACTTGTTGTCAACACTGAGATTAACTTCCAAAGTTGAAGACCACCTCTTTTTTCATGAGGCCATGTAAAAATACAGAAATAGACTTTAGCTGGAAGTGGGTTTGTAAGCAGAGGCTGTGCCTTTCCTTAGGCAAGTTATGTGTCCTTGGATCATCACAACTACAGCAAAAGACCTCTGGAGAACTAGACTTTGACAAAAGTAGTAGAAGGTTTGAGCGGTCTGTGAGTAATCAACCTCAACTCCAAAAATAATACAGCTTAAAGGATTAGTCCCTAATTGTTTTACCCTCAGACAAAAGCCAAAAGAATGCTGCTGTCTCAGTCAAAGTCTCCTGCTAACTGATTAACATTATGAAGTTAAACTTGAAATGATAATTTTTGCAGAGAAATTAGCTTCAAAATTCTTGCTTAAGACCCAGTGATCTGCCCTGGCTGATGTGTGCCTTTTCCAGTAACGTCAGCCTGATTAATAAGAATATACTGCCTATTGCTAAACCCTTGTCTCGCTTTTGTCTTTCTCCCACCACAGCGACAATGAAACGTTGAAATTTGGTGCATCACAAAATAAGCTCCTCTGACAGTCTCTGCTTGAGAAGGTGTTTCAGCAGGTACAAGAAGGGTCTTCAGGTGTACCTGACACACCCAGGAGGTGTGCGGCTACCTGCAAAAAGCAGCAGAAATTGCCATTTTGAAACTTCACAAATAGAGAGCTTTTGCCAGTTCCTTTTTTCACTTCCCTGCCCTGTAACTCATCCACAGCAAGGCCAGACACGCGTCTCCGCCTGCAACCGGCCTTGGGAGCATCGCGCGCAGCGCTGCCATCGCGTTACCTTTGGACACTTTCAATTCATTTGGGAGAGAGCAGGGAAAGCCTTTCCCCGGAGAGGTCCAAAGGACTCATTTGGGTTTTCTCAGCACCAAAGGCTTCACTGAACTCCCACAGAGTTGAGCACACCGTAGTGAAGGAATTTTTAGCAACGGTACATATAAAATTGGAGCAGGTGCTCTCAATAAAGAAAATTCTTAACCCTGCTCATATTTATTTCGGTTCCTCTCCATCTGGGCATAAAGCCACCATTTCAGTTTCAAGCTTTCCTGGCTTGCTGGAAAGGGTGAAGGATAACCTTTTTTTTTTTTTTTTTTTTCCTCTCTTTTTTTTTTTCCCCCCACAAGAAAATGTAGAAACAGATTTTAACATCAGCCCTGGAAGAAGGTTAGGTGATTTGCCAGCAATACTTCTGAAATGAACTGCTGGGCCACCTAATTAAACAAACTCCTCCAACGTTTTTTTAAGCTCCTCTCTCCCAGGGTGCACAGATCGATTTTGTCCCTTCGGAGGGTGGCATAAAGAAGGGAAGTCAAACAGCCTGATCCCGGTTGTCTCCCAGATACGGATTTATTTCAGAGATGAATACCACCTGCAGAAATTACCCCTGGATCCAGACTCCGACTGCAGGATCCAGTATGCACGTTTGAGCATACCCATAAGTGGAGTTGGTGCCGCTGGTGATGGAGAGAACTTTTGCATTTGCGTTATATTGGGAAATGCCTATTTAAATTTGACCAATTATTTTTCCTGTTTAAGCATGTGAGGTGCCAAGAGTCACGTGTCTAGGAATAAAAGCAGTTCCTTGTCCCTTACATCTTCACAAAGAAGAAATTTTGCAGTGAAAAAAAAAACCCCACAACCCGACAAAGTGCCAGCATGCAGGGTACGTCAGCGGAGCCATATTCACATTTTCATAATTCATGTGAGCTGCCATATCTGCTAAACTGCTTTGGGCCACTGGACAAGTGTGGGGTGAAAAAGGAAGGGGGAAAAAAAAAATTAAAAAAAAAAAAATGGACTGCTAGGGGAGAGGGAGACAAACAGGCCATTCATAAAGGCATCACTGCAGCGCTTTATGGCATTTCACGCTCGCAGAGAGGAATCACTGGGAACACTGGAAGGAGGCTCCGTGTTAACCACGGCACGGGTATTGAACTCTCCTGCTGTTTAAAAATAGATGTCTGCCCCGACCCCACAGCCGGTCTCTTAAGGCGGACCCCGCCGAGAGATGCCCTGGGTGGGCATCGAAGAGGAAAGTTTTGCTTTTCCCACTTTGCTGAAGTTCCCAGGACATGTCTGGAGTCAAATCGTGCTGTTATTTTTATTATTTCTGACTCATTAGAGAGGGGGAAAAAAAAGATAGGGGCGAAAATAAAAACGCTTCTATTGGTTTGACGCACTGTGCATGAACACTGAACTTTCCTAGTGTAGCTTTTCTTACGGTTTCCACAGTCACCAGACTGGGTGACTCGAAGGAAAATATTTCTTGCTTGAAAGTATTCTTTGAAAGATTTCACAGGAATCTTTCTTTTCTCCCCCGGAATGGATGGGCAAGTTCCCAAAGCAATACTATCAGCTGGGAAAGAGATGAATATCATTTTAGTCAAATCATTTACTAAGAGACATATTGTAAAATCTGCCAAAAGCATTGTCCTATGAATTTATTCCACAGACTCCAATCACTGGTAGATCTGATGGCAATCAAAATAGTCCAATGCTTTTTTTCTGCCAGCGAAGCAGATTTTTTAAGGAATTGGTTATATGCTACTGACAAATCAGAAATTTCTTATCTGCATACATGAAACCTACTGCGTGTAGCAGAACTAGCTTACTGCTTAAAAAAATAAACCCAAACCAGTTAAATATTGCTTAAGAGACTTAATAGAAGAAAGAATTAAGTACTCCCTTCTGAAAAAAAGATGACAACGTGACACAATTAGATGCAAGCTTGAAGCAGAATTAAGGGTACAGCCCATGTCCCTGATCTCAATCTTATATTGATCTCATTGCATTATCCAGGCTTACAGATAAGTTTTTTTCAGTAGCAGTATGTGAATTAAATATAAAAAGCCCTCACTCATTAGGAAAATAGAGGGAACATTAAGTAAATATATAGAAGTTTGGCAAAAAAATGACTAAGTCTAGAATTGTGAGGAAACCATTATTCAGAGGAGCAGAGAGAAATTCAAATATTCAGTGAATTTGGGAGATTTTGTTTACAAACATCCCATTAACAGCACTGAAATACAACGGTTAACATAGATTTATTTTTTACTCAATTTCTTTAATCAGAGTCTATTTTATCTTTTCATTTCATTGACATTCCCCCCACCAAAATCAGCCCCAGTAAGACTGCACTTTATTAAAGTGGTATTTAACTTTGTTATTTCATGCAAAGATTAGCTTGAAGGTCTATCCATCGCATGGCACATAGGAATCACGCTTTCAAGGTATCAAATATTTTGTCATTGCCTTCACTAGAGAAAAAGAATCAAACCCACTAAGTCCATAAACATACAACTAATTTAGAAAAAAAAAATAAAGGAACTCCCTAAGTATAACTACCAGCTTCTCAGCGTTTGTGCACCTAGTTAGGCTGCTTCAACTTCTGCATGAGCTAAAGGCTGTGAAACGCTGTCCCTTTTTGAGAGCAGTGACAACTCTGTGCTGGAGGAAAATAGCGCCTCAAATTATTACCCGTATTACTGAAAAGTCACTATACCCTTTGAATTTCGCAGCCTAGCTTTTAGCAACAACTGCAACCCCATTCCCACTAAGTGCTACAGAACTTGTCTGATTTCATGGTGGGGGCAGCCTGGTCATCTATTTATAGCATCGAGATGAACATTTGCTGACATACACATGGAAACAATTGGGAATGCAAAGTGGCTCATGCTGGGTCACAGACTGACACACATTTGTTAATCCCCAGTTTTGCCTTCACCTGAAATTGGAAAGAAATGGCGATCATACTTCAAGCTAAACATCTCCAGCGAGCGTTTCAATTAGAGCTGATAAGACAGTTGGCGTGTTTCAGTTAAATAGTGAAGGCACTGTAAAAAGACCTAATTAAGTTTAATTGTTGTGCAATGGTTTAATCAGTGTGGTTGGTAATTAAGTGCAAATTATGCACATAATATATTACAGATGTGGAGCCCTACTTTTGAAACATAGAGGCTATTATGGGATGTAGGAGAGGTTGTAGGGAGGCAAAGAAATTTGTTGCTGAAGTTGCAGTGGAGACTTTGGTTACCCAAGAGTGAGGTTATATATCTCTATATGTCATAGCAGTTTTAACATTAGAGCTTATTCTATCAAGAACCTTCTTTGTTGTTGGGCTTGAAACCAGCAGAAAATGTAGAAAACTCGAGCCCTAAAATATGGGATGTTGGTGAGATTTGTGATGGTTATTAGTTTCCTCAGAACTTGAGTAATACTGTAAACACAATAAACTCAAGTTGAAAGAGTCATTCCATTCTAACCCACTGTTTTTATATCTTCCCACATAACTTTCTCAAAAAAATTTCCTTTCTGGCTACAATTTCTTGTGTTTAGTCTGAACTTAGAGGTGACTTTTTTTTCCTTCAAAGCTGAAATAAAATTAGATTGGCTACTATAAGGTTTAAGACATGAGAAAGAAGATTGTTGGGATGGGCTACCTTTCTCTGTATATGTTGCTGGCATCATATAAATAAATAGTGTAAAAAAAAAAAAAAGGGAGGGGGCTTATGAATTTTTCCTTTTGAATTCAGCTTGGAAAGAGTAAAAAACTTTTTGGCAATGGGGTATGCTACAGTGAGGAAAAAATTTTCAGGAGCTCTGAAGAAATTTGATTAAAATTAAATGATTTCAGAAATCTGTTTTTGACTCTGCATCAAACATAACTCCAAAGAGAAGCATATGACTGTGTGAGCATGCGCAGAGCTCACTCACTTTGAATCAGTATCTGTATTTTATTTTCAGCATTTGTGAATGTGGCATCATTCATCATATTACTAAGGGAAGAACTCTGAGATAGCGATAGGGTGGTAGGATAAAGAGATAATTCTTTTACCAAAAAGGACTGATTTTCAATTTATTTGAAGAAAAATGCAGCGCGCTCTCTTGCATTTGATCACCTGAAGTTTGCCACTGACTACATGTTCATGACTCTTTGAGAAAGGGAAGTTCAATAAGTCTCATTTTACAAGTGGGGAAACTGAGGCACAGAGGAAAAAATGAGTTGATGATGATTTCTCGGGAAGTGTATGACGGTATCAGCCTGACTCACCAAACTTCTGCCATCTGTTTACCCTCAGCGCTTTTTTTTCCTTCTTGTATTATTTTCTCCTCTTTTTTACCTGAGCCGAGTCAACCGAGCAGCATACGTACATAATACTAATTCCGTTGTTG
This sequence comes from Himantopus leucocephalus, assembly GCA_003993805.1. Lineage (NCBI taxonomy): Eukaryota > Metazoa > Chordata > Aves > Charadriiformes > Recurvirostridae > Himantopus > Himantopus leucocephalus. Next base: position 21,111,755 of record RSEF01000011.1, on the reverse strand, counting down.
GGCAGACTCGTGGTTCTAAGCCTTCTGTCAAGCTCTATAAGATTTTTTTAGCTAGAATATGAGGTGTGAATAAAAAGAACTGTTAAAACAATTGGGGTCAGAACCTGCCCACTGGGTACGAGAACTCCTGTGGACTTTAATGGGATTATTTGCGTGAATAAAAAGAGCAGGGATACCCCATGGCTTCCTCATTTATTTCCAGCAAATGGAAACCTGGTGTTATATGACCAGAAGAAAATGAAAAAGAGGTGGTTGGAGTATGGTAGTTCTCCAGTGATTTTTGTAAGCAACTGAAAAACCCTGAATTTCCACAGAAACGTCCTTGTTTACTGACAAAAACCCCAAACCTAACACTTTTCCAATTTTTAACAACTGTTCTTCAGTTACTTCTGGTTTCTGAAAATTAAAGCATCTTCAGATATACATACATATTTTTCTCTCTTTTGGTTTTCAACCACTCCTTCCTTACAGAATCCAGTAACTAAATCATCTTAGCAGAAATATAAATTTTAGCCAAAAAATTCAGTTAGGAAAAAAAGGCCCTTTTTTGTTCCAAAGAAACGCTGGAAGGCAGCTCGACTTGCGATAATAATTGTAATATCAGACAAAGGTTCAAGATGAAATGTCGCTGCAGACCAGCCCAGGTAGAGCCGTGCAGATGCCGTCAGTAATGTACCCCAGCCTGCGTAGGGAAAGGTCAACGGGAAAGGTATCCCCATGCCCTCCTCGCTCTATAGGACAATGAGGTCCATATGTTGCGTGTGCTCCCATGACTGTTGAGACTGGAAGAAGGTCAGCAATGCAGAATTATGGGGAGGAAAGTGAAAAAGCGAGAAGAGGTTTACAAAGGCCAAAAAGCAAGGCTTTCATTTTATATTCAATTTATCTTTTTGCCTCTGAAAAGGGCACAGAGGTTGGAAATTATGATTGAGTTTTTTAATTTTATTAATGGCAGGCTTTGTGGTTGCTAGGGGAACTTGACCCAACCAGGGGAAAAAAAAAATGGCCCAGTGCAGTATTATCAGGATTAATCTGCTGCCTTGAAATAGTTGGACCTCTCTCCATTGGCCTCACGAGTCCTTCCTGCTCTGCCTGTATCTCCACGACCACCTTGTTGACATGAGCCTACCGCTTAATCCTTGGAAGGAAACCTAACCCTTGGCCTCGGAGAGATGTCCCCAGGAGAGGGTAACCAGAGTGCAGCCGTGCAGGAGGTGAACCCCACCGGAGTCGGCGTTCAAACCTCCAGGCGGTCGCTCCCGTCAGACAATAAAGCAGCGAGCACAAGCGAGACGCTAATTTAACGGGAGGCTTGATTACACTGCGATAGGGCCCTGCTGGTTGTTTCCAACAGACCCCTTTATAGTATTAGTATTTATTACACCCCATATTATAAGGCATGGGGATTTGCTTCTGTAGGGCAGTTTGGCTGAGCAATGAAACATAATGTTTCTTTTATTGCTCAATAAACACTGTTCTCTCTTTCGCTGCCGCTCCAGCCCAGCTTTTTCAAGCCCGTTAAGCCTCTAACACAATAATCTTACAGCCCAGCAATGAAAGATCATAGCTTCTAACCATTTTTGGTTACTTCTGAGGCCTCCTAGAGGTGAGATTCATGGATAATTCGGTCTCTGGGACTTTCGCAATCCCTACCTAAGGTTTTGGCTTTTTTGAAAGGCTTTGGTCTTCTGGATGGTGAGGTTCAGTGGGTTCTCCTCATCCCCCAGAAAGAGAGAAGAAACCTAGTGTTGGTCTGAAGGACACAGCTGTAGAGCATCTGGTATTTTGTTTTCCCATCCGTGTATATCCACGTGTGGGTTTGCATCCCATGATTTAACGCGCCTGGTCTGGACCAGGCGAAGTGCTGACAAGCAACCTACAGGCATCTTCCACACTTCTCTGCCAACAAACCTAAATCTTTTCCTCTGACATGCCCACCTCTGAGCTGTTCCCAACCTGGCCTTCTCCTCTGAGGACACCAGTCTCTGTAGCTTATTAATTGATAGTGTTATGAAATGTTCGGCTGTCCCACCACAGTCAAGAACAAGATTTTCCAGTGTCAACTTCCCTTCTGCATTAGTTAATGTTTGGAAACTCGGTACATCAACACGCCGGACTCCTGCACCGGCCTCTCACCACCTTGTACGGCTCCTAATGTGCCAGACCGTTATCCCTCATGCTGTAACGGGATACAGCAATCACAAATACACCTCCTTGCAATAATATTGCGGACGGGTAGCATTTACAGCGGTGAAATCCAGCCATTTTAGACATTGGTTGTATAGAGCAAATGATTAAGGACTTAAAATAAAACACTATACAAGCTTTGAGGGCATGACCAAACATTGCAGCCAAGGATGACAGCGATTACTAGGAACTTCTACAGGTTGCTTAGCTTAGAAATATGTTTTTAATTTCAATTTCACATTTTACACTCAAAGTAGAGTTCAACTTCTTTTTTCTTATTTTTTAATTTTCAAAGAATCACAGATCTTTGAATTTGATTCTGCCAAAATCTTGCACTGGATTTGTGATTGGTATGATTTATCATGAATGGCGACAACAGGGTGTGCCACTGGAAACCCTCTTGCAAGCAAGTGGCTCTTTCTCTGAAGTTCTCCTTGAAACATAACCTTTGCTTTTTCCTTCACGCTGGACCATTCTAATTCTCTCTCTCCCTCTTGATTTTTGTCCTCTTAAATAATTACTCTCGATCACTCTTTTTCACATATTTGTAGATCACTTTAATGTCCCTGTAGGTCAATGCCAAGTATGACTCCAGTTAGCGGTTTTAATCTTTTCTCTTTTTTCAGTCCACGCAGCTATCCCAGCAGGAATCTTATCCATTTGACCATGTTTTATGATGCTGTCCCTCTCTTCTGCTGAGTGATAGCGTTTTTGTTTTAATTAAATACCAAAAGTATAATGATAGAATTATTGTGCTGTCTTCAATGAACATCATGGCGATCTTCATACCTGCCATGATGTTGGCAGCTTGTTCTTTCCCAGAGATTATCAGGATACTGGATTTCTCTTTAAATGCACATAACCACATACTTATATAAAACTCTACTGCCACGTTTAGCCATTTAAAATTATTTCTATAGTTTTCTATATTTTAAAAAAGTTATACTGGGGGAAAAAGTATACAACCAACATTAGTGTAATTCAGGAAGAACAGAGAAGATTTAAGTTTCCAGTAACGTATTTTCTGGCAAATGTAACATGTTTTTAATTTAATTTTTTTTTATTAAAGAATTAAGTTAGTTACTGTAGCAGCAGCTTCTCTGCCCACTTCTAAGATGATTTAGTTCTGTGTAGGAAATTTTGTTTTCAAACTGTGCAGGTGGCCTCCCTCCTTTCATTGCTAAATATTCCCATGCCTCTTTAGGGGGTGTTTGTTCTCATTTATTCCTCTGTGTAATTAGAAATAGTGGTTAGAATCTCTCTGTGGATCTGATGCAAAACCCACAGAGGTCAGATGGAAGATGTGCACTGACTTCCCTGGGTTTGGGTGAGCCCAAATTACTCTCGAGTTCTTCTTTTGGTTTACAGGCGAGCGTAACATCTTTGGTCCAAGCCCCTGAGCCCTTTTATACATAAATACGACCTCCCGGGCCCGAGAGCAGCAGCATCGCAAACACTCCTGCTCAGAGCTCTTCCCCCTTCAAAGAATCACACATCTCTATTAAATGCTTTGTCCTGCTGGCAAAGGGTTAAAAAATACCCATTTTGAAAATAATCCCTTTGAATCATGGCATGAGAGGGAGCTCAAATATTTTCTCAATGGAGAGTTAGTGGAATTTTCTATAGATCTGGGGTGAAAGAAAAGTCTTCAGAAAGTCTCAGAAGAAAGATCCTTTGAAACGGCCCGACTTCTGTTATGATAAGCAGTTCGATAAGCCCACCCATGGTAAAGTTATTAGGAATTCATATCATATGGATCCCATTAACCTAAACGTTTGCTTTTAAAGTAAACTTCTCGGTACATGACTACCACTAAGTCCAAGCACTTCAGGTTTGAGGATTGTGTTTTTACAAATGAATCTAGGGTTATCCAATCAATTAGCTGAATTCCCTGTGTAATTGTGCTTTAAATGAATCACCTGGTACTAATGAGACTGCTTACCCATTAAAAAAAAAATTAAAAAAAATCACTGCCTTTAAGGGAAACGCTTTAAAATCTGTGGAAAAAATATTCCGCTGTATATAGTTAATCTTTGGCACTCACTAGCTTGGGATATAACCAAAGCAGGTAGATTTGAAAGATTAGGCAGAAGGATTTAGGTCATATGGAAGTCAAAATATCACTCAAGCTATTTGTCATTAATTATGACAAGGCCATCTGAAATCATTACTGAGATCAAGGCCGCGTTATTTAGGTGATAGTAAAAATGCAGGCTAAGAATAAGGTTGTAGCTTACTCTTCACAGGCAGGAAGCAGAGCCGTGCCATCGAGATGACAGATAGAAGAGGAGGAAGGAACTGAGGCTCGCTGAGGCTGAATGACTAGTGCCGGTTATGCAGAAATTCAGCTTCAGAGCTTGGAACAGGACTCAGTTATTTTAATCATCTTGCCTGCTACACTCTGTTGCACTCTGGAAGGGTTTAATACATAAGCTTTTGCCATGAAATAATTTATCTCTGTGCGATATTATTGCACAATTTAGACATATTATAGGCCTTATAGAAGCATAAAGGATTCCAGACTAAATGGGCTATTTGTCTGTCCCAGCCAGGCAACATTTAGCTATCAGTGGTTTAGCGAAGGATTTTATCATTAACTTATATTGTGTTTCTAAATGAATTCAGTTGAGCAAAAAGAAAAAGAGAAAAAAAGCAATTAAGGCCATGCTATAAACAGTGGAGTCCGCAGGCAGGAGGCTGCAGCGAATTATACAGAGCATACTTCTCCCAACCGCAACTTGATTGAAACAATTTACTGGATGTGTGCATTGAACGACGGTGGATCTGAATGACTGATGGGGGAGCAACGTCAGCCCTCCTTCCTCCCGCCCAGCAAATGCTTGATTCTCCTATTGGGAAAGGGTCAACACTTTGTCCCACTCCGCTTTGTCCTGGTGAGAAGTGATGTAACGCCTTGGATCCAAACGGGCCTCCAAATCAGATATTAAGCATATTGTTGAAATTATTGCATGGGCTATTTTTGGTTCATTCAGAGGTCAATGCCCTTCCGTGAACAGGGAATCATTAGATATTCCCCTGGACAAACAAAGAGATAATTACTCGGCAAAATAAAAGAAGGCTCTTAGAAGTGGGCAAACCAGAGAGTATTTTTGTCCTAATTTAGAAAAAGCTCTGATACGTATAGCTGGGATTTCTGGCGTGTAAAAAGAGTCTGATTGAACGTCTACCCAACTGTTTTCAGTGAAGTGGAAAAAAAAATGAGAAACATGCAACAAGTACCTACTTTTGATCACCAAGGTGTTTTGATCTCATAAATTATGTCTGAAATTAGGCACGGACTGGAAAATGTGAGTGTGTTTTCTCTCGGTCTGGGAGCTTCTGGTTTTGAGAGAAGGAGCACTGTTCCTCTACCTTCATCAAATACCTTTTTTTTTCCACCTCTGCTTTCTAGCAAGTAGGTTTCTCTTGCCATTTATCAGAGGTGTCATGAATATAGGATGGAGAAGCACCGCATACCTCCCTTTCTTTCTCCTCTGGGACATCCTCTGTCTAAAACTCAAGCTTAGATCCAAAGAGACCTGAAAATGTTCCAGGCTAAGGAGAAGGTTGACCTGCAACCTAATCTCATCCCAACTGTCATAACACTATGTTAGCCATGCACAGCTAATAATTCATAATAATGCTAGCTTAATGGACCAGGCTCTGACAGTGCCAGGATTAGAAGGGCATACAATAAACAAAGAGTTTCTGAGTAGAGAGGTCCAGGAGAGCAGTGAAAAATCACCAAATGATGCAACAAATCTTCTGCTGGTATTTCCATGGGCCTCTGCTATAGGCAGTGCTGGGGCAGCTCAGCTCCCTCCCGCTGTCCTCCTTCTTCTCCTCTGCCAGACCCTAAGACAAGGCATGAGAAGAGGTTTGCTGTAGGAGCTTAGCCTGGTGTAACATGCAGCTGAAGAGAAAGGACGGGCTGTCTGGAGGGGTACGACAGGAGGGCGGTGAATTATCTTGAGTCAAGCAGAGATTTCCTCCTCTAGCAGTAGGATTGCTCACCGGCAAGGCTGGGAGTTCGTGGCTTCATAAGGGGGAGTGAAGTCCATCTGACCAAGACGAAGCACTGCCCTAAGCATGCCGCCAGGTTCAATTTAAATAGAGGTAACAAATAAGGAGGGAAAATCACATCAGAAAAAGATGTCCATATGTTAAAGATTTCAGGTTGTCTTACTGAATAGACACGTGCCCAAAGAATTTTCCCAGTAACTTCTACAACTTCTGAAGCAAATGCCTTCACAGGTAGAAAAGCTGCAGAGAAACTTACTATCTTTTTACTAGAATGCTTTTGGCACTGAATTGTGCATCTCTTGGATCCTGAAATAGATTTTAACATTGTTTTCTTAACCCTGCCATGGGAAAGAGGGTGGTTTTTTCAACCTTTGTTAATGATGGACAAGCCTGAAGACTTTTGATAATTTACTTCACAATGGATAAATAGCCAAAGTAACCTTATCTGAACTAGCCAGGATCATTTGGTCTGAATAAAGAAGCTGAAAGTCTCATGAGAACGGGACTTCTTACAAGATTTCCATTATTTCCTCTTTCCAGTAGGAAAAGTGACATAAAGAGGATATCCTATCTTTCTGTATTTCGGCACCTCTGCTTCTCCTCGGAGTTGGAACCAAGAAGCTGTAAAGTCATGTGAAACTAGAGATTGGGAATCATTTAACTGACCTTTTTGAAAAGATTACATGTGTCTGTAGGTTTATCTGCATAACCACATAGTGAAACAACATTTCTTTGATGCACTTCTTCTGTTAAATCTATTAATTTCAGTGGTGTTATTTCTTCACTTACATATTTTGTTAAGAGATGAATCAGATCCCCCTTTATCCCCTATTCTTTAGCAATATTTTTGCTGGTAGAACTGGGGCTTTCTTAGCAGAGCAGAAATCTTAATTCGTCTTGGAGTCACCCAGAGAGGTGAAAGAAGGATCTTAGGTTACAGGTTGAAAGAGTAAGTTGTCAACTCAGAGGAACCAATCTTAAGCCCAAGTGAGCAAAGTGTGGTTTAGCTTTCAAATGTGAACTTTTAGAATTGCTAGAAATGTCCCTTTGCTGCAAACCCCTGGATTTCCAAGACAATAATTAAAACAGTACAAGAGTTAGGTTCTGCCTGACCTGACTACTAATATGGAAACACACCATTTGTGAGAGGTCTGAGCTAAAAAAAAATGGAGAACCTGACATTAATAAAAGTGTGCACCTCCAGACAATAATGGACCTTATGCTTTAAATTATGTGTATTCAGAAAAAAAAAAAAAAGAAGGAAAGGAAGAAAAAAACAAAGGAAAAGAAGGGCCATGATCCATGCTGATGGTTGCATTTTTGTTATTAGTAGTGGCCCTGTCCCAGCCAGGAACGTATCACATGCAGAAATCAAAACTAACTGTTGAGCAATACATTGGGGGGCTGGGGGCTGAAATCTCCATGTTTGGGTTTGCTCCAAGACGAGCAGAATAGTGTGATCTAGATCCACCCATCCTTCAGTGGCTCCAGTTCATTGGGCTTTTACTTATGGTAAATGCCAATGTGATCCAAAGCTCTTTGAAATGAGAAATTTCAGTGACTTCCCTGGTCTTTGGATCTTGCTCTTGAGAATATCTATGACCTGTAATAAATGTGGGTATCTCCCCCAGTTCATGCAAGGAGTTACCATCAATGCAATGGCTGCAAAGATTGACAAACTTCTCTGGTTCAGGCAAATTGGTAAACGTCTTTTGTCAGCTGATTCTTCAATTATTTTTTTGTGTGGAACTTCTGGAGGCTGACCATTGGATTACCTCAGGATGGCTGCATTCCTGCAATGTCTACCTCTTCTTAGGTCAAAAGAGAAGTGCAAATCAACCCTTGAACATTTGTGAGTGTTCTATTTTCTTGCAGACTTATTTTAGCATGGGTGCAGAAAAACCTGAGTTAGTTCCATGCAGGATCTACATGGACTCCAGCTGGGCTATATTAGCCCAGTACAGCTCTGCCTCTACCCAGAGACAATCAAGGCTCAGGCTGAGCCCCAGCTAGTAAATCCCAAAGGTTTGAGCTCCTGCAGGTGGGTATCGGCCCAACTCATGGTGGTTCCTTCCCTCATCCATCCAATACTTGAGAACCTGGTGAGTTCATTGCCCGTTTTATGAGCTATTGAGTGGAGTGAACACGTGACTTAGCTGTAATTGAGTTTTAACTGCTAGAAAAATACCTCATTTCTATTTGGGTACTGAGTTTATTGGTTTCTCAAATTTTTATCAGTTTTTTTTCTTGTGGGCTTATACTATGTAGCTCTGATGACTAAGAAATGGGAGAGGACACTGTGAATTAGGAAGCATAAAAAGGAGGAAATGTAAATTAGTGATGTTCTCTCCTTCCATAAATAAATATTTATGACTCCACCAATAAGTTATCCTGCTTCAGCCCTGTACAAACACTGTCTCCAGCAGAGGTAGTCTTGATTTTAAGCAATGTGCCCTCAGATGCTGAGTCCTGATTCTCATTCCCTGGAATGGGAGTTAGAGTAATTCAGCTCCTCAAAGCTTTAAGACTCTTTGATGCTTGAAATCCATGTTCGTGTGCTCTCCAGGCGACTGGGAAATGACTTTATGGAGATCCATTTACACAGTATCTCCTGAACCTTTGCAGCATTAGTCTTTGCAATTGCTGTCATTGAAAATTTATCCGAACTATTAAATGAATCGCTGCAATGTCGCTCAAATTCCTTGACTCCTGTTCCCTCAACACATGTCTTTATTTAAGAAATCCTGTCCCTTCAGGCTCTCCCTCTCCTTTCCTTATGATGTTTCGGACCAAAGCGAAGCGAAGACTATCCTCCTGTTGACATTCTGATTTTGGTTGTGAAGAAGGATGTTTTTTCTGCGAGAGCTGGATTTTCCGCAGGCAGCTAGCTGAGCTTGTTTATTCCCTGAGCATTTCAAAGCCTGCACTGTCCTGTGGCTCCACGTCATTAGGGCAGCTTTAGTGCCTGACAAAAGTGCAGAGGAAAACCCCCTTGAGCACTGGATGTTACAACCTTCTGCAGAGGAGTGGCCAACCACCTCAGCCTCCCGACACTCGCCTGCCAGACCACGCAGCACTAAGATGCTAAAATATGTTCTTTCCTGGCAGCGCTCAAGAACGGCCAATTTAGTGGGAGAAGGAAGTTGGCAGAGCTCTGTCCGTAGAAGACTTTGAAATATTATGATTTTTATCAGAAATGACAACAACAAAAAGAGCGTAAGCCAAGTGTGCTCCAAAAGCTACGCTTGTCTGCTGCCTCCCTCTACTCTCACCAACGTCATGGAGAGAATTTCCTTAGGTTTTTCTCCAGGAGACAAGCGAGACTCTGTATAGAGGAGTTTGACTCAGTTACTGCAAATGTCTTGGTTCTTTATGTTTCTAAGGGACAATGTGTGTTTTGAGTAAATTATTGACAAAGCAAAAGTGTGACTCTTCTGAGGTCGTTTAAGTGCATGAGGCTACATTCTTTCTTGCAGAGCTGGTGAAAGTAAACAACATTATTATAGATTTTGGTCATGCCCTGGCATCAGTAAGTATAGTTTCTGTGTTTGCCATATGCTCGCATTGAACTGGAACAGCAATGCGTACACAGGGAAATTGTTTAAAGAGCCAGTTCAACCTCAGTACTCGCTGTCAAAATTATGATGTACACGATTCAGTCTGCTAACCACAAAAGAGTTTTTGTTTGTCAAGTGAAATAATGTGTAATTTGGTATATCATTTAGGAAAGCTTTTTTTTTTTTTTTCCTCCTTTTTTTCAGTATCCCACCACAGGCCTGAAGACTGCAGCATAAGATTAGTGGATAGCATCCTGCAGCTCCCCGGGACGACAGCGACTCAACGTGAGATAGGAGACAGAGGAGGCAAAAGCCAAGACTTTAAACTGTGATTGCAGAAGGCGGCTTGCTGAGCCAAATAAAGAGAAGAGGGAAAATTGACACCCCACAAGACACGGACAATTGTTGCCACCGGCTGGGAGGCCTTAAATTACAAACCCATTTTGTATATCCAAAAGCTTACACTTTCTATTTATATATCCCACTTCTTCTGTGCACCAAAAGTTGGATTTGGCAAATGCAGCTATTCCCTGCAGGCATATGGGTGAGGTTTTCTGCAGAGAAAATAAACTTGATTGTTGAAAACCTGTGTTTGCAATTACTCTGAGTTTCAATATTCTGAGGTCAAAATAGATCCTTTAAAAAATTGTAATGCTTTGAAACAGATTCATTTTCTTTCTGAAATGGTTATTGGATTAAAATGAAAAATTGAAACATTTTTGGTAAGCAACTCATAGCAGAACTTGTCAATAGAAATTATGAAAATGTGGAAAGAAAGAAAGTATGTAAAGTCAAGAGCTTGGGACAAAGTGTTTTGGGTTAAAGAAGACCATTTCTGTTAAAAATCATTGCTTCTAAAAACGGCAACCAGCTACATTAATTAGTTCAGTTACATTGAATAGGCCAAACCAGGTTTCTAATACATCTTTTGGGAGATTATTCTATGGTCTGAGAGATCTTTGCTTGGCAAAGGAGAAGGTATAAATAGTAAGAAACATTTTCTTCGGGGATTTTGGTAGACAGGATGAGAATCTTAGTTCATAAATATTGTCACAAAACCCTGTGTGACTGTCTTTGGACAAAAAGCCAGATTTTGCAGGGTGTTTTTATGTGCCTTAATTTCCTTAGGAGTAAGGAACACAGGCTGGCATTTAAAAGTAAGTGAAAGGTCCCAGCTAGGACCGAGCCAAAGAGGTCTCAAAAGCCGGGAATAATCCTTAAATTCTAAAGCAATCATTCAAGGGGAAAAACTATTTTTAATCATCTATTTGCTATTTATATTTCAATGACATCTCCAGAGTGTGTCAGCACAGCTTCCACCTTGGACTACCAGCCTGAGGTGAGATTTCGTCTTTCCAGCAGCGGAGAAAGAATAAGAAATCAGAATTTCAGTTGCAGGAATAAAAAAATGGATCCAGAAAAAAACTTGTAAGTAATTATTTAGGGCCTTTAGGCATACCAGCACGGTGCAAAAGGGCTTCAACAGGACTAAGAGCCAGAGTCTTTCTCCTCCACCTCGGACTAGAGCTACATCTGGCATTTCACCCTCGTAAGAAAACAGTGAGGGGCTTGTTCCAAGGAAGGTGCAAGGAGGGTAGCGAGAGCCCGCTCTGCATGCTCTTTGCCTTGAAATATTCCTTCACTGCATGCCCACTTGAAGGCCCCTTTATGCTAAGGAAACGTAGTGTAAATAGGAATCGGGCTCAAAGAGCCTGGAAAGCAATAGCACGCGAGTTCAAACCTTTTCAGCTCAAACCCTTTCAGATCAGAGCAGCCCTAAACCTCCAACCAGATTTCACCCTGTGGTAGAAAGTTGCCATATGCTCGTTAGGTCTGGCTGATAAGTTCTGCTAATTACCTTATGCTTGGGGCTGCCACGTTATGGACAGCAAGAACACCAAGGGTATGTTTTTGGAGGAGGGGAGGGGGCGTCTCTTAGTTCTCTTGAATTTCTCGAAAAGGAAAAAATTTTTTCTTTTTTTTTTTTCTTTCTTTTTTTACCTTAAAGTGTTACTTGTAAATGGAGGCCAGAATTTAATTTCAGATAGTGTTACTCCACCTTGTGCAAGTGATTTCTCTTGACACTGCACTGACTACCCATGCACAAAAAGCCCTTTATGACTTACACGCCAAAGAGCCTGAAGTATTTTTTGCCTCTCCGAAAATGACATTTCATTCCTCCCCCCCCCCCCCTTTTTTTTTTTTTTTAAAAGGGTATAACCCAAAATAATACACCTAGTGACACAAGTCAGANAAAACCACAGCACGCAAAGGCCCCATGTGAAGTAGGGAAAGGCATTCAGCATCTGCTTATATCCCCAAACTGAAGCACCAGTGTGCCTAAAAAAGCTTGTATTTAAAGGCATTGCAGCTGCATCAGCTCATATTTCATCCAGCCACCAATTTCCTTTTCCCCCTGACAAACAGGCCTCAGAAAGAACCCAGGCCAGAAATTCTCCACGTTAGCGAAACATTTCCTCTTTCCCGTTCTCCCTTCCATTAACATTATTACGCTGCTCCTGGGAAAAGATGACTTTTCCAATCCAGGCAGCATATTTCTCTCTTTTCTTTTCTTTCTGTCTGTTTTCTCCCTCTCCGGGCTAGTGGTAAGGAAAGAACTGGGGTGGAGGTAACGGGGGAGAAGGAATATGGGGGTGAAAGGAAATACAGTGTTTCTTCAGGAAGGAGACCTTAAAATCTGCCTCCTTTCTTGCATGCAAATGCAGAGAGATAGTAACTCCCGGTTCATCCCGCTGCTGGGTGTGGGATGCAAAGAGGGAGAAAACCACAATGTTGGTGACAATGTCCATCGAGGGTCAGGTGATCCCTCTGGGATCAAGAGCTGCTTAAAGCCCATTTGACAGAGCCAGGGGTTAAACTCATCCCAGACCTGACTGCAGCCAATTCTACCTACAGCTAGTTAATAAGTCAATTTTTGCAACCCTCGGGATATTATGTCTTTTTCTAGACGTCCGGCAGCCTTCATGATTTGTGCAATACCGGTTGAGTACGTCCCACCTTGACTGAAGGTCTCCATCCTCTCACCTTGCAGGACCAACTCCATGGTAGCTTTAATTCACGCATGTTTACTGCCTGACATATATCATGACTGTAGCAAATACGTTCAACCTGCGCAAGACCAAAACCAGATCTGATCCAAAAATGAGTGATTATGCTGGGTATCAGGAGAGTTGCGCTCGTATCAAGTCTGATTTTACCATGTGCATGTTCACCTCAGCCTGCTTTTATTTTTCTTCTTCAAGAACTGGAAGGCAAAGTCTCAGAGGACAGAAAACATCTCACTGAAATTAGTGGCAAAGGACAACCAGGTCATAATTCCTTGCCGCAGAGCAAGCGTGTCGTGACTGAACCATAAACTTTCTGTTACGCCTGTAAAAAAGGTGAACAACAGCATCTGCTCACTCAAAATACCCTCTGGCACTATTTTAAAGTCACTTTACCTTATTCTAGGGTAACTAACTCAGGAAACCCATTCTTGAGGCAGCTCTTATAGGTTCTAGTTGGGAATTGTTTCTTTATCATTTTGCCTAGAAGTCCTACAATACTTTAGTTCGCCATGTTGGGTTTTTTGCGAAGTCAACCCAGATAGCAGGTGACATTTCTGAAAAAGTGAATTATAAGGGGAGTGATTTTCCAGTAAAGAATAGGCTTGACAGAAAATTTTCTGCCGGTAGTAGTTTCTTAATCCGCAGGTAGTTTCTTAAGTAGTTTCTTAATCATGTACTGGTGGCTGAGTCAGGTATTTTTGATCAGCTAGATTTTACATTGTGTTTTAGCAATTCTTGGCAATAAGTACAAAACATGGCTGCAGAAATGGGTGAAAAAGCAAAGTTTTAAAAAGTCCAGGAATGGTTCATTTCAAGCGATCATACTCAGCAAGTTTACTTAGTGTTGTTCTATTCCACTTTGACTTTGTAATTTTGTTCTAAAAAAATCTTCTGCATAAATTGCCATTTACAGTGAGAAAGGCGAGAATCACGTTGAGCCAGACCCCTGAGCTTTTTCCTCCAGAATTGTCGGAAAGGGGCAGTTTCTCTAACTGCTCTTTTTTCCTCCATTATTTTTTTTTTGTTTTCTTACTTGCTTTTCTGTTTTTTGCTTTTCGCTCTGAGTTGGGAGCTTTGTTCAGACAGACCTTCCCTTGTGAACGGTTTCAGTTTCAACAAATTGCCATTCTGTGACACCCCGCCAAATAAGTACCTTGGAAAATTCCCAACCACCTCTAGTCTGTACGCTGGAGCACATTTCATTTCCAAATCCTCGCCGAGCTATGGACCAAGCCATCCGTGGGCGGACCTCCCTTGACTCCAGGGCATCCCCTCTGCAAGGGCGCTTGGCCCCACGTTGCAGGGAGGCAATTTGTATCAGAGGAGTGCAGTCCTCTGGAGGTGAGGTACAGACTCAGTTTATAGCTTTGGAGGGTGTTATTCAGCAATTTTGACAAGAACAGAGTAATGCTATTGTGTCTGGTTTTGATTTAGAGCTAGTTGCAATGCCACATTTAAGAAAATAAAGTTATTCCTATTTTGTAGGGCTTGAAAAGATGGATTTTCTATTTTTGAAGGTTAAATACAGGCAATCCTCTCAACTTTATGGATTTGTCATCTTCAAATAGAGAATCCTGTTATATTTAACAGTGTTTGCAGAAATCTAAAGTCACTAATTTTTAAAAAGAAAAAGACCAGTATCGACAATGCCAAATTTTTTTAAAAAATACCATTTTTCAGAAAGGAGCGTTTACAATGATAACGTGATTACAGTGAAAAAGATAAGAAGAACTTATATTTTTTCACTAGGTGTAAAAATAAATCTTTAATTAAAGTGCAGAAGATACGCAATGAGAAGCAAAACATTAGGTGCAGAGGGACTCAGTTAGACAACCCAGCTTCATTCTTTATTTGCACATTATGCAGCTCTTGTGGACTGATTCTACTCAGATCCCTTAAACGTGATCCTTGACTTAATTTTTTTTCTCTTTAAATTTACACTGGAACAGCTTACACAAAAATTTTGAACCAGTGTTGACTGATTTTTTTTTTCTTTGTCTTACCTCACATGGTTTCTATGGCCTATAAGAATAATAAAAATAATAAAAACAATGTTAAAGCTATGCCTGGAGAAGCTTTACTTCGGCAGTCCACCAATGTCAAAATACCATTTTTAGCAGTCCTCATCCCCTGTCACGTGGTTCAAGATTTTTTCTTCATGCCTTTCTGGTTAGAGATGTCTTGTTCGAGAATTTTATTTCATGCATGTCATAGAACAAGTATGTTTTTTATGACATTTATGAATGTGACCAGTCTGGGAACATGCTGTCTGTCTGGTCGGGTTTAAGCCAAAATTTGAGTCATTGTAACTAGAATTTCCAATTTTGGTGATAGCTGATACATCGGCTGGGGTCAATAAATTGGCAAAGTCATCTTTTATAGTATGAAAAGGTAACTTGTCTTCTGCCTTCTGAGAATTGTCAGGGCGAGGTTTTAATTATCGGAGATATTAATCAGAAAGACTCCTTCTACCTTCCCCTGCCTTTCCTTTTCATTATGCTCGCCCTATAAAATTTACTTTAACAACTCTAGGATTAAAGCAAAAAAAATGCGTCTAGATTCTGAATGCCTGTCATGGAAATCAGTTTTGTCCTGAAGTGCAGGAATCAAGCCTGCAGCATCAAAACATCAAAGAATTATGGTTTTATGTTGTATTAAGCCTGCCTGTCTTATTTCAGCTATTCTAACGCTGAAATCCATGATTGAGAGCTGTTAACTCCCAACGATACGCTCCTGGCAAGCAGACTTGAGGTTTTTTTAATATTTTATTTTAATTATTTTTAGTTTATAGCTCAGCAACTCGACTGACCCAGGGGAACACTTAAACTAAATTTGATAGATGTCAAGTTAGAAAAAATAAAGACAGCAGTGTTCTTTCTCCCTGCAATTACAAATGTTTGCTGGAGACTTTTCTGACAGTATTAAGCATAGCAGAGACCTGGGGAGAGCGGAGAGGGACGGCGTACCCGTTTGCTGAGGTCAGTTTGGCTGATGTTCTCCAGAACCTGGAAGGGGAGGAGGACTAGGACACCTACCAGTAGCAGTTGCTCCTAACTCCAAATACAGTGGGTTTGCCTGGTTTTTTCCCCTTTTCCCTGAGTTCTGATGTGTCTTGCATGAACTGGAGGAGCTAAAAAGAGAGTGCTTGTTTTTTCAGCTGACATTTGGAGCTGTGGAGACCTGTGAGATGCCCCATAGATGGGTTGAAAAACCCCCAACAAAAACAAAAAAATGGAGCTTAACGAGCTGCAAAGAAGTGAGGAAATGCTCCAGGAAAATATGCAAAAGCCTGCTTCTGACAGTCTACCTGAAAAACAAATATCAGAAACATAAAAAAAAAAAAAGAAGTAGATTACTGTTCTATAGTCCATTTTTTTTTTTGTCTTGTAGACCAAAATGTGTGAAGGTACTGTAAAATACACTGATGCAATCAGTGAGAAAGAGAGAAAAACTAATCTTCACAAAGTTCTATAGGAATTATTCAGAGGGGAAAAATGTTGCATATCTCCAGGATAATATGCTGGCTAGCTGCATCAGGGAAAAGGAATGGGCTTTCCAGTCTTTTATCATTAGATCACTGGCTCAAATCTCTCCTAAGGATTTCATCCAAAACTCAGTGAAATCAGGGAGAGTCTCATTACTCTCAATCAATTCCCAGGTACACAACAAGAAAAGATGAACAGAAAATACTAGAAAAAAATTTGAATTTTCATATGTTATTTTGGAAATGTTCAGACCTTGCTTTCAACTGGAATAAGGGCAGAAATTTCATAACGGCCTGGTCTTTCCATATTTCTTTTCAGTATTTGGTTTTGGGTGATCCCCACTCCTGTAGATTTACTTCTTACATTTTCTTACTGGAAAAGAAGGGGACACACAGGCTGGGAATGAGTAACGCATGCACACCAAAAATTAGGTTTGGTTTGAAGGTTGGAAACCACCCCTTTTTTTGCTGCTTTTCTTTTTAGAATGAAAAACTCAGGATTATATCTATGGGAGGGGATCATTTTTCCCATTGAAAGAAAAAGCTGAATAAGAAATGCTTCACAAATCGATATCATATGAAGCTGTTTCATGGTTCATGTGAATTCATCTGATGCTGGCCCAATTTGGTGAATTTTCTGAGTGAGATAGTATTGCCGGAGGGGTGCCTACAGCACAAAGCTCAACATCAAAAATGTCCTGAATCCTACATCTTTCTAAGAGTAAAACCCGAACTACATTTTCCTGCTGGAGATGTCCTTTCTAGAGCGGCGACCAAGGGTGGTGCTACATTTGCTCATGATTTAGAGTGGTTTCACTATCTCTTTTCCAGTATTATTAACTAATTTTAAGGCAAGCCCTTTACTGAATGGACAGATATTTTTATAACACCTTGAAGAACATATACTTAAAGTGAAATACAAGCTGATTATTTCTACAACCATAGAGGGCAAGAGTATTCCCCCCATATTTTTCTTCCCAGCTTTCAGACAAATAAATCCACACACACGTATATATATATTTACAATACTTAACAAAAAAAGTTGAGGTCATCTGAATTATTTCATAATCAGGCAGGTAAAGTGGCTTAGCAGATTATGAAACCACGCCGCTGCCAAATTGTTCCATGATGATAATTATTTGCTTCTGTCCTTTAATTCTGGGTGGGCAACACTGCTTTTCCTCTGTCCACTGGAAAAAAAAGCAGGATGGCTCTCCCTATGGTTTTTGGCTTAACTGCACACATCTGGGTTTTGTATCAAAAGAAATAAATATCAGACCTAATTAATCCTCGGAGGCTGCTGGGTACTGACTCCTGAGCAACACAGGACTTTAATTACAGTTTCAACCAGGCATAGTGATGGAGTCAGTTGTAGAAGGCTGACTGTTGATTTAATGCAGTATATCATGTCTAAAAGTATCTGGAACAACACTGATTTACATCAGCTGAATATCTGGCTCATTTGAGTCTCTCTGGGGAAGCAGAGAGGGGATACTTATATACATACATACACCCTAATTTGTTCAGACGCGGTGTGTAGCAAACTGTATTGCAAAACGCTTAGGAAATCCAGGGAACTTTTTATAAATGCAGTTTACTGAGACGAAAATGTTGAAATTGCTTATTTGGGAAAAAATAGTGTGGTTGTATATTCTTTCAAGAAATGCAAACTACTTGATTTACAAGTCCTTTATAAATGGTTATTTATAACTGATAACACATGTAATGATTCTACCAGAAGATAAAGTTCCTATATTTCAGACAAAGGAGTACCTAGACAGCAGTATTCTGATTAGTTTTACATCTTTTCTAATTCAGCTAATTTAAAGATAGACTTGAGGGATTTAGTTGAACAGCAATAAAACTTGTCGGGAATGGGGTCTGTTATATGTTTTACAATTCAAAAGCTGTCTCTCTGTCTCTCTTTTACTCTCCCCCTCCTTTTTTTTTTTTTCGAAGACTTTAAAACCATTTTGATTGCAAATATATGAGTGAATTCAGAGCAAATGGAAGTAAAGAGACTGTTAACACTGGCCTCGGTACAGCCAGGCTTTGTGCAAACTTCCCCTCCCTGCCAACGCACCTCAAGTCTAGCTTGCAGTAACCCTTGTTATTCTAGTCCTGGATTTACCTAGCGAAGGGCTGCCAACGGTACCAAATCATGTGGTCGATTTTTGTAATGAGGACTAATGAGACCACCATACTTATTTTCCCTCCCAACCAGAGCCAGAACTGGAACTGGCATCCCCAGAGGTGCAAACCTGGTGTATTAATCCCCTGCAAAAGTCCTCCTGCCTCCCCACAATGCCCTCTGAAGTCATACCCATGAATCCAGGCTGGTTTTGTTGTGCTAGGCAGCGCTGTGTTTACATGACTATCCATCTATTACAGGATATTATTTTTCCAGTGGAGAATATTTCAAATATTTCCAATGAAGATTTTTTTCCCCCTGCTTTTTTATTGGTATTATTAAAAATAAAAAAGGAAAGACATAAAACCATACCACAAAAATCTATGGTAAAGTAAGAAAAGCAGGGAAAATTGAGAATTTAAAGATAAAACTGATGCTGAAACTTGCCCTGCTACTTAATGGTCCTGGTTGATGCACAAATTCTAGTCAGGAATCTTTAATTACATACAACATTTTCTAAAATTCCTTGCATGTGCCTTAATTTCACACTCTTTTACATACATAGGTCATATGAAGACAAAGCAAGAGAATCCTCTAAATGAATAAATAAATAAAATAATTATAATTAACTTCAGTATACAGTTTTGCTTTCTGAAAGTATTTCATAAACACTAAGGGTCAGATTCGTTGGTGTAATGACAGGAAATCAATGGCATAAAGAACAAATTCAGTTGTAGAAATCACTGCTTTCTTGTACCCGGTCTGTATGTACCCTTCATGTACAATCCAAGATCTGCCATTAGCTCTCATTTAAATTTTTAAAATCTTTCCATAAAAGGAAGAAGTAGAATCCCAATTATCTAAACAATAGTCCCACTGTTCCTGGGCTACCAAAGCCCTTGTGAAACAAAAGCAATGGCTGCAGAAAGGTCTTTACCAGGAAGCACGTGAATGCCATCAATCCTCCTCTATCAGTCCTTCCCGACTGATAAGACTCTCTTTAGACCCTTAAGTCAAGTTCCTCTTACCCTGATATCTTCAAGTGGTCACTTAGATGCTTCTGTTCTTCACATCTGTCGTAGCTCTGGAGACAGGAGAGCGTGGCCTCATTGGCTCTGCACTGCTCCATTAAAAGTGAATCTTCTACCAACAAGGACCAAGGGCCACCGTTTTAGGCAAGTGTTCTACACCCATGTTTGTATTTAAATGTTCATTCTGTGTTTATCAATGATACGTAAGTGTCCAGTTTTGGCACATACAGAGAATACGAAATTGTCTCCTGACCATCTTTCTCCATGAATGGTGGCATTAATTGTACTTTCACTCTGTGCACAACTACAGGTTCATAGATACAAATGTGTGTTTGGGCACTAGGGCAAAATGTACTCAAGACTGCAACATTTAATTTGAGATTTTTCTTCCTACTTACTTATTTCTGCAGCTATTTATGGTATCAAACAACCCTGGATAAAATTTTTAACAATATTTAACATTCTTTTTAGCTCCCCATTACAACAATACCTGAATACCTCATTGATTCTGAACATGTATTTGCCTAATGAGACTGAATGACCCTATTTCACAGGTGGGGAACTGGGACCCCAGAAGCTAACATAAAGATAATTCAGCTCAAATACCTACGCATGAATGAATTAGCAATACAGACCGCAAATACTATTGCTTGTGGAACTACAACCTAAGTACCTTGTTTGGTCACCCCAAAAAAATAATCAGTGTCAGAAAGCCTGTTTCCCTCAGCACCGTGTTTTAACTGCAGATTTCTCCTTTTTCTTATCCAATAAACCATTTTCAAAAGCTATTCCACGTGGTTCAAAAGTTGGTACGCAGGAACGGACAAGTGGTATGAATGAAGGCACAGAAACTTCTTCATGAAGTCAGCTATCTTTAAAATGAATTTTGAGCCCCTGTTTTCATTTTCACTTTATCTTTAAAAACAACACTGAAAGGAGAAAGCAAAGCTTTGAGCACTTTCATGTAATAAAGGAACAATTCAGGTTTGGCTTACGTAGGGAAAAGTTATGTTTAATGCAGTAAAATATTCATCAGAGACTTTGCATTTCTCAGAGCTGCTTAAATAGCTCAGAAAACCCATCCCATTAGGCACTTTGCAAATAAAAAAAAATCTTGTTTGTTAAAATAGGCTTTAAATGTCAAATTAAAGATTTATGACTCATAACTGAACACAAATAAATAGCTGGCTGCATACTTGGATCAAATTCTTTTTTATTGTGCAATTAATATTGCTGAGATTGCTATTTAAAATGTGAATGAGTTTGTCTTTCTGGTTTGCGCGTTATTGGTAGCGATGTTGAGGGCAGCACCGAAAACATTTGCTGGGATGTAATTTTGGCAAAGGGCAAAGCCTGGGATGCGAGAGGCTGGTTGAATACCCTGCAGGCTTGGAACCAGTCTTACGGCACCGAAAGCGCTCCATTCTGCCAGCAGACACGACCGTCGGTCCAATTTCATCCTGTTTATTCAGCTAGCAAATATGTAGTTAAGGTGGGACTGACTGTGATCTAATTCTTCTGAGAGAGACTTGCAAAATTATTGCCAAAAGAAGCAACGAGAGGCATTGTTATCACAAAGAGCCGGTAAGTCCTTTGTCAGTCATGCAAAGATCATCTTGAGTGAACATACAAGCCAGGTGGATGCTGCCCCCAAGATGCCGTTTTAACCGCACTCGGGCACATACCTGAAGCTCAAAGGCACGTTTCACCATTTGCTTGCAGTTAAACATCTGCTTACATAATTTTCTGCATGAAGATAGTTTTCTGAATTGGAGGTCAACAAAAAGTCAGGCTGCACTTCCAGTGTGTTTCCGAAGAAATTACGCAGTAAATTAATTGATAACTATTTTGTCAATGGCAGTCGAGGATCGCAGCTGACGCAAATCAGCATTGCTCCATTGGTTTTGAGGATGGAGAAGTTGGCTCAGTCTTTCAGCTGGTTTATCCACCAGGGATAATTAAGAATAAAATGGCAAAGCTGTTGCATCTCTCGTGTGTGAACACACAGTTGCTTTAGATTATGCCATGTTACCATAGGGACTGTTATATGTCATAACGCAACTGCATAATAAGGTTTAGAACAAATATAGTCTTTCACATTTTCGTTGTATTATCCGTATAGAAATTCATCTCAACCAGATGTCATTTAGAAAGTGGAGGAGGGTTTCACGGTTATTGGTTACATCATCCAAATCCACTTGAGAAACCGTTCGTGAACGTCAGAGTTTGGCACAGATTTGGAAAATTTCATATCCCTTTGGCGGAGGAAGCTGACTAGAAATATTCAGTGATCAGATTTTCAAAGATGCTGAACCTCTGCAGCTCTTCACGTTTCCATAGCAGTGTTCCAGGGTTTGACACGGCTGAGAATCTGTTCGTTATCATCCATATGTTTCATTTATGACTCCCTTAGAAAAAAATGAATCTCTGCAAAATGCATCTTCCGGAGAAGAAAATACGGCCAGCTTTGCCTGCGCCCTTTAGGAGTACACACAATTTAAATCCACGCTCATGCCAGCCTATACGTACTGGCACCCCCAAACCACTGCCTGACTTCACAGCCTGTACCAGTCTGAAGCCTGCAGGTCTTTCTACTCTCATGCTTATATAGCTATTTTTAAAGCATGTAGTTTTATGAGAAATATTAGGGATTTGTGTTGTGAGCTTAATTTCTTGCCCTTTGGATTTGCATGTGATTTCTACAGCATGGACATCCACTCCAGCTTTCCCTTTAAGGAGGACATTAAACCAAATTTCTGCCTCTAACTGTTTTTTATGAAACGTGTAGGAAGTTAATATTTTGGGAGACTTTGGGTCATTGATCAAATTTGACAGATGGATACACAGATACAACGCAGACACAATGATTGCGTAAGCTTCAAATCCCTAAGGAGACCAGCTAAAAAACACTTTGTGAGGAGCAGACTCACATATTTACAAGCAGTTGCAGAATTGCTGGTGGGATTTCAGATGGACTGTGTAGCTTTGGCTTCAGCCAGGTGTGGTTTGTCTGTATAAATGAGAAACAAAATAGACGTTAAAAATGTGTGAAATGGGAAAATCGGAGCTTTCAGTAATTAGGCCAGAAGAGATGATTGCACACATCTAATCTGCCTGCTCAGTT
Organism: Himantopus leucocephalus; assembly: GCA_003993805.1. NCBI lineage: Eukaryota > Metazoa > Chordata > Aves > Charadriiformes > Recurvirostridae > Himantopus > Himantopus leucocephalus. The sequence continues at coordinate 21,089,150 of RSEF01000011.1, read as the reverse complement.
GCTACGTGCTCCTCTTTGTCTGGGATATACGCTTTGAAAAAAACATCCAATCATATTTACAAATGTCCCCTGATAGCTTTGCCTCTTTCTAATTCAATTTTGTTTCTTTTTCATCATAATCAATTCTTTCTTTTCTATTATGACTTGATTATAAATATGGCATTTTGGCGATAGGCGACAGAACCACTCTGGGCCAGATGTGCTGGCTGCTTATGAAGGGCTTGGCCATAGGATGTTAGTGGTTTAAAGTAACAGGAAACCTGAGGAATATCATAAATCAGGCTTTTCTGACTAGGTTTTTTGTACAGAGTATAACAAAATGTATTGAATAACTTAAGTATGTGTGAGCCTCCTGCCTACCAAATTACCGGGGTCTGCCAGTGGAAAGCACACTAATTTGATGTTGGCCTCAAACAGAAAATTGTTAAACGAAAATTAGGTTTCAGCATTTTAACAAAAAATCAACTTGGACTTCAGTGTTAACAGGAGCCTAAGGATTTAACTAACTGTAAGGAAAATAAAGAGAGACAAAAATCTTGACTTTCTAAGCCCTGGTCTTGAGAAAAGATTTCTACTTCTGGATCCCAACGCAGCATGAGGGACAAAGCATGTACCAAAGGGTGGGTTTTCTTTCTTTTCTCTCTACTGCCATGGATTTCATAAGGTCATAGGTTGACATTTTGTACTTTTCCACACTTCTATTGACTTTTATTAAGAATAAACAGAAGGTACTGGGCCAAAGTCATCGAATCCATGACAGAGTGTTTTAAAATATTAAGCCTCCCGCATGCAAGGACATCAGAAGGGGCTGAGCTCAGAGTCCTCTCACCTGGTGTCCTGGCTCTGCCCTGGCCAGTGCAGGACACTTAAGGAGAGGTATGAGAACCCCATCCGAGCTATTGCCCATCGGGAAGCTGTTTCCAACCTTGACGGACGTAAGCAATCGCATTCCAGTGATACCCCTGCAGATAAACTTGCCTACAGCAGTGCAGCTCCGGGTCTACACCAGCTAAAATTAGTTAGTGCAAATTGCTTGATCCAAGGCCTTAATTGAAGATGATCTATTCTTATAACCCCATCAAAGGTCTTAAAAGGTTGCCTGCTTCTCTCCCAGCTCTTCTCTACGCTAGTTAAATAAAGGAACTACAAGAAGCCAAATGCCTTTTTTCCATCTCTTTCCATCTCTTTCCTCTTTTCCATCTTTTTTCCATTCTTTTTTTTTTGGAAGAAGTAACTCAACTTCCTTCAGTCTCCCCCTTTTGACCATTTTGTGGAGACAGTCATGACATGCTGATGTATTCTTGTTCCCTGAAGTATGGGTCCCACATCAATGCCTTAACATCTACACCTTCTCAGATGCCTATGTTTTCCCTTTCAGAAACCACCGAAAAGTCACTTTTAAACTCATTAAGTTAATAGAGTTACAGTGAAATGACCCAAGTTTTACCATTTCCTCCATACTGTAGATGGGTTTTGGTCAATCTGAGGTGATCTTTTTCCTGCCCTTCCTCTCCTTTTCTCCATGGCGTTGCTACCTGATATACATGTACATGGACCTCCTCTTGTACCAACTTCTTATGGCTGTGAGAGCAGTTAATACATTAAATGTTATAGAGAGCTCCGACTTGAAATGTACCCGCAAACTTTAGTCCCGGGCCATATTTCTTATACTTTTTTTTAATATATATTCTGGTTTCTGGCAGCGATACAGTGAGCGAGTGTGGCGTGCAGCGTGCAGCGTTTCCCAGACTGTGTAGCTTGGCACCAGAAAATAATTTCTTCAGAGTTCAAAACCTGTCAGGATGCTCTCTCGAAACCGCTCCACATTTAAGACGTGTAACACTAAAATGTCACTTTTGGAGCCCAAAACGGAGTGCCTTCTGCTTTCTGATTGGCAGAAAGCTGATGGTTAAGCTCCAGGGAATTCCTACTACAGCTGTAAACTTTCAAAAATACTTTGCTGCTGCAAAAACTATAGAGTGTGGTTTAAATGAACAATATGCCCTCTTCATACCTCATCACCAGAAAGAACAGGCTTTCGACTTCAGCAGGAACAACCCGTGGTTTAAGCTTTTATTTTTTTTCACCCACACGTAACAGGTTAAGCAGTTTTTAGCTCGGTTTCTACCTGTCACACAAAAAAGACTATATTCCAGATATCTCAGGGAGGAAGAAGAGATGACACAGATGCTTGTGCAGATGTTTGGATCTTGTTCTTTTAATGTTCTATGCAGGACAAATTTAACCTCCTTATATGCCTCGCGGAAGACTAGATCACGGCCCTATTCCATCCCTGGGATCTCGGAGAAAGCCAAGTCTCTAGCTAATATGTTTATGTGACATTCTGAGCTTGGCTCTCCTCCGCCCTTGTGGGCCAAATCCTAATATGACCCAGTGCTCTCTCACATCAGCTGGAGTTTTGCCTGAATAAAATATAAGCTAAAACTGAGCAATGCCTCCAGGTTTCAGGCCAGCGATTCCATTTCACAAAAACTCATTGTATTATAAAAAGATACATGGGCTTCAGCCCACTGCAGGATTGTTGGTTTTGGGGGTTTTGGTTATTTTTTTTTTTTGTGATGATTTTTTAAAATCTGAAATAGGAGAAGGCAGGTCTTGTCCTCCCGCTCCTGGGGCTGCACCCTTCCCTGAACAAACCTACGCTCAGTGGGACCTGAATCCTTCCCGAACCAGTTACGTCTCCAGGGGCCAGAGTTTGTTGGCACTCTGCCCTAATGCAGTCAATAGAAAGATGTCTTCTGAAGTTGCCAGGGGATGAGTCAGGTCCTATTTACTTATAAACAAACTCCAGCTTTTATTCTAGTCTTATTTTAATGTTTACTCTTATATTGTCTCCCTGCAGTTCATTCAAACCCAAGAAATGACTAATGGTTTTATAGGAACAATCCTGACAAGGAACGTAGAAAGAGCTAAACAGCCTTGGAGAAGGAGATGACAGCTCTCCAGCTGAAGAAAGGCTACTGGAAAATAGGCAGGCTCAGGGTAAAGCCTCCAGCACTGATTCCCAGTGAGGGTTGCATGCCTTGGGTTTACCTGTTGCCTCCACGATGTCCACACTTGTACAGCAAATTCTGGCCATATATCTCACGGTTCCCGATGTCGAGGCTCTCTGGACAGCTGAGGCTGCTGTGGGACATCTGGGCTGTCCTTTGCAGGGAACTGTGAGGAAGTTTGCTGGAGGACTCCCTGCCCTTTGCATGATACATTAGTCCCAGTCCAAATTAGCGGAGACCCCAGGCCTGAACCCACTGGCTGGATGAGCTGCTTTTGGTCGTAAGGGATAAAAACCTTGAGATGGCATCACCTCCTTGGATGGACCATGGGTCTGTAGGCCAGGAAACATTGTGTGCATGGAGATATCCCTGACATGTTGGGTGTAGTGTGGCTATATGGCCTTTGTGTGAGAAGATGTGCCCCCTTGTACGGGGGTCAGCTTCCCCTGAGGCTGGCTGGGGCAGAGCTCTGCGGCTTTCTGAGCACTCTTGCCAGCAATACTTGAAATAATTATGAGCCAAATGAAGACAAGAAACCAGCCAAATTCATCTTTGATGTCAATCTCTTATACGTAAATTTTGGAGGTGCCATTGAGTCTCTAATCACAGTGCTTCAGCGCTTTAGTTGTGCCTTCTGCTTTCGAAATGCATTACAGCCAAATGACTGAGTAATCATCACAATCCCATGAATGAGCCGGATAAGTAAGATTGCGCATGGAGAAACTGAGAGAGAAAGAGAGACCACACAGCAAGTAGTGTGAGCCATGGGATTAGAAATTGGGATTTCTTTTTCTCTGTGCACAATCCACGAGGCCATGCTGCTGCCCTGTATGATCTCATGAAAGAAGTATATTTTCCATCTGCAAGGAACTCCTAACAGTATCAGCTAAGTGCAAATTAGTATGATCATTAGCCACTCTTTGAATGAGACGGCTGCCAGGAAGCCTGTGTGTATGTTTGAGGAAGAATTCCTAATGTCTGTGTGTCTGGAGGAGTATAAATTCTTCTATTCCCCTCCAGTAGCCTAATTAGATTTTACTCTGTTTATTAGAAGAGTTCAGTTGCTAGCTTAACATGAAATAAAATCCTTATGATTAAGAAGTCACGAGCAGTAAAGCTTACAGTATGCTGTTAGAAATTTTCCTTTCGTATCAGCAACGATGAAATCCTCCAGTGTTAAATAAAGTGAAAGCAGGAGTGTGTTTAAATCCAGCAGTCAGGATCAAAACAGAGTGTCAGGGATGGAGGGAGGGTGGGAAGGGGGTATCATGCCATTCAATAGGTACCTGAAATGAGAGAATTACTGGAAAAGTTGCATTTTCAACCACATAGCAGACTGGAAGAAGCATCCTTCTTTATGGGTCTTCACTGTAAAACATGGATAGGAAAGATGCTCTTCTGTTTGAAAATATATTCTTCAGCTCTCCTCACCTCCTTCTGTAGACACAGCAGTATCAGAAAAGCCAAGGGTTGTAAGAAGACAGAGTAACATCTAGGTCTAAGTCTATTTGAACATCTTCAATAGATATCCAGATCTAAGCCCTGCAGGGTCTGATGGCCTTAGGGATGTGAAATAACTTCCAGTAGCATCTATATCCATTAGACATTAATTTTTCTAAAGTGATACCTGGTCTTCACCCTGGAATAAAAATCCATTGAAGACGATAAGATGTTTGGGATAGGATCAGATCCCTCCACGAGAAATGTAGAGATTTATGATGAGCAGCTAATAACCACCGAGATTTCTAAAGTTCATTTTGCCTCCCTGTTTTGAGATCTGTGGTGGCACTGAAATCCAGACATGCATCCCTCAAAACCTCCACGTAACATTTTAGGTACTGAAGGCTGAGGAACCAGAAAAGAAGACAGATATTCTGTTTCCACTGGCTTTGTTGGGAACAGCTGGCAGCGTGTCACACACAAAGTCATTAGCAACCTGCAATAAGGAATTTTCCAAATGGTCTTTGAGTTGATGACCCCAAAATCCTACTCAAAAAATGCCTCCGTATTCACTTACCTGTGGAAAGAAAAATACAGAGTTTTTTTTCTTTCCCCTAATAATCTGAGAAAGTAGCCTTTAATTGCAAGGCAGGTTATTCTTCTAGAGGACCTCCATTACAAGAAGCAGCTGTGTCTACTGTAGGTTTGCACTGATGTTGGGGTGCGCCCACAAACTCTGAGTCCAGGCTATCCCACTGGTAGTAGTAACCTGAGCTATAGTCACAGACGTGGTGAAGTCCTACTTCTCATTGATCATTTAGAAAGACATTAGGGCTTAGAGTCCAGGTGCAAATATGAGGACAAGGTAGGAAGCCTGGTGTAGAAACTAAATTCTGGAGCCTGAAAAAGAAAAGAGCAAGCTCAGAGGAGAAGACTAGGAGTCAAGGGAAGAAGGAGACTTGAAACCTAAAGCCTTCCCAAAAAAGCAAAGGGATTTGTGTAACCCAAGGGACTAAAAGTACATTTTGGCCCACGATCTGGTTTTCCTCAGCACGTGCCCAGCCACAAGAGTCCATGTGGTTCTTCTGTTTTCCCAAGTCTTTTGAAATACAGATGCAAGAGTCTCGAATCCCCGCACATCCCTGCATTCCTCAAGAAATTGGCCCACCAAGTAGTTGTAATTCAGGATACCACCATACACCCACGTGTAAGATTCCTTAACAACTATGCACATTTTTAGGCTCAAATATTTTAGAATTGTTTTCACTGTGCCTGAGCTGTAATTGGCTCAGCTTCCCAAGTGTTGGATCATCTAACTAGAGTGATTTTTGACTCAGCGCCCAGGCACCATATCAAAACATTTATCAATTAATCATAAAAAGTAACTAACATTGTTGTCCACCCAAGAAAAACTGTCACTTACAGACTCATGTATGTTATTCCTTATGAAAGAGCTGCTATATAGAAGTTGATTTCCTGCACAGACCAGGTGGAAAATCTGCTAAAGGCAGAGGTCAAATCTAGTTTAATTTTATACCCTTTGTTAAGAATGTTCTCTCTCTCTCTCTCTCTCAAAAAAAAACCCCCGAGAAAAAAAAAACCCACCCTTGTGTTCCTTTCCAAGTTTTCTAAAGTTAATTCATGTGGAAGAAAAAAAGATTAGGATAAAATTTCAAATATTAAATTCAAATGCAGGATTAATGAGTTTTATTTCAAAGCCCCAGAGGTTGTCTGGAATTTAGGACATTTTTTTAGTAGCAGACACAAGACATAGCCAGATGCAGTCGTGTTTTGGACCAGCTCAGCACAAATTTAGCACCTTGAAGGAGAAATTTTATGTCTGTTTTGTAAAGCAAACATTTCAACTTTTCCAAAATCCGTTGTCCAGAAGGTATTACTGCTGCATTGGATGAAAGAATGGATTTAAAATTACGCTGACTTGTTGCTCTAGCACATAGTAGTTGCCATCCCCATCGTCATCACTGTAAGTGATGTGGGTCCTCTGCCCCATGCAATACATGCATATAATTTGGGGGTTTTTTTAGTAGTGTGAAGCAACCCAGAAAAAAAAATGAATTAAACCTTTTTCTGAAGCCAAATTCAAGACAGTCCTTGCAACACTCTGCAGGAAAGAGCTTTTTGCAACTTGCTTTCTTAAAGACCAGCAGGGAACAGCTTGGCAGAGGTACAAACACAATTCTTCTCACGCCCTTACAGATAGCATGGCAAACCCATGGATGATGAGCTACTTCACTTCACACCCGGTCCCTGAGGCAAAGGAGTTATACGCCAAACCCGTCCCTTCATTAAAAGATTTTTTTATCATCACAAAAATTAACAGTATTCAACTTCCTTCCCAAACAGGGTTGCTCCCAGGAAGCACCAAATAGCAGTGGTGTTTCAGGTCACCATTGCTAGTTTGTTCAACCGAGAGAGAAATTCTTGTTTTCAATCAAGACTGCACTTTACTGATGACTCAAGAAAAGCCAGTAATACCTGCAAAGCACAGCCTCCAGATCCAAAGCAGGTTACCTGGACCACAGTGCCTTTTGGACAGCCAAAAGTGTTCAGCATTCGCCTGATTGTGCTCTGCCTGAAATCAAAGAATAAAATCCCTGTGAAGTTCAATGGAAGAAGAAGGCAGCCAACATCCAGTTTAATGCTTTATACATCAGCACTGAAAACTTGATGGGAAAGGACCAAAACCTTGCAGTGAACACCTTCAAACATTGGAATCTTGTCTTGAAAGATTCCAATTATAGCAAGAAGAAAACACTAGTGTTTCAGTTTCAGATTCTGGCTTTTCTTCAAATTGACATACCACAATCTGTAAATAGAACCAAAACTGAAAAATCATTCTGTTTAAATTCCTTCATTGCCTTAGAAGTCCACCTCACCTATGGAGAATCAATGTAATTAGCTGTAACACGAACAGGTAATTAGGACCTGGTGACAGGCAAGCTTCAGATGAACTATACCATTTAGAAAAGCACTCACAAATGTTTTTTTCCTGATTTCTTTTTGAGATGGAAATTCTACAAGAACAGGTTTTCTTTTCTCCCCCCCTCCCTCCCCCTTCCCCAGTACAGAACAAAAATAGTCCGTGGAAATAGCCTTGTCTCACAGCATTTCTGTTTATGGTCCCCAGCAAAATCAGTAAATGTGATGGCACACAAAAATAGTATGCAAAGTAACAATGGTACTTAAAAAACTCAAAGTTTTGTTTGAGTTGCAATTAAATTTTCTGGTCAACCACAATCTTATCCCATCCAACTTCTCAGAATCGCATCCCATCTCTAACCCTTTTTAACAGTGATGGAAGTTTGGTTTTGAAGCTTCATTTTCAACTGGATTTCTTTCATGCATTTGATTTTGGACAGGATGGGAGAAGATGGGCGCGATTGTCAGGAATTTCAGATTATAGCTGCCTTGAGCTATTTTGAAGGCAATGCTGAGCCATCACCAAAGGAAGAGAAAAGCTGTGCAAGGCAGTGGCAGCTGCACAACTGCAACCAGATTTCACTTACATGAGGCTAATGCCTCTTTTTCGTCTTTCTCATCTCTGAACTCAACCCCTGATGTTTTCTCAGCATTTTAAACTGAAAAATTTCTTAGAAATCCAAAATTTCCACAAAATCTGGTGAAGACTTTGTGTCTTGCCTAGTTTAACAGACAAAGCCATGCTACATGGTAGCAGTGGCACAAATCTATGTTTCACTTTTGGTATACTAAGAAATATTTTATTCCTAGACACTGCTTTGCACATATGTAACCAGTATCAATACTGTCCAGATCGACCCAAAACACTGGTGACCAAAAGTCACTCCCAAATCAGTTGCATCACAATGACTTATTGGCCAAGGACAGTTAAACTGGAGACTCAGCCAAGGGAAACGCTATCCAAAGGAAAACAGCAATGGCTGAAACGTGTCTGACGCACCAACAGGATGTGAACCCTACACAACACCTTCCTTTTTTGAGAACATATACTCTTAACACAATAAAACTATTGGGCTGTGCTCCCACCTGGACTGCGTGAGTACCTCATAAGGCTGCTTAGCTGAATAGATTTGATGGTTTTCCACTCTTGGCCTGGGCTTCAGTGTGAAATATTCCCACAGTCAGATGCTCATTTACACAGCGAACAAACAGCGAAGCATCCCAGCGACCAGAAAACAGCCGCACACGAGCCAAACCTAGGACTGGGTGGAAGCCTGCTTGGTGACCAGTTGCTCCACACCTGGCTCAGGGGCTTGGGGATTTCGCACATGGTGCCATGAGTTTTTATGGGCACTCCATCTATCATTGCATCGAGAAAAAAAAAATAGCAAAAAGAATAAAATGGAGATTTTTATGGGCCTAGGAGGAGCTAACCTGGAAATATCATTGGCACAAATAGAGCTGTTCAGCAGACAATAGCAGTCTGATATTGCCACAATTCTGTTTACCCAAACGTGGCCGTCCTCGTTGTGAATTCCCCACCCTCCTGGTCCCCAGCCTGGTGAGCGTCCCCACCGCCCTCCGGCTGGTGGAACACAAGCACTGCTGTGATTGCCATGCTGACAGCTTTATTGCCTCCCTGACCTTGCTATTTTTAAAGAAACGGGTTATCTCGGTGATGTAAACAGGTCTTCCTCATGCAGTTACGTTATCCCATCGCAGGGAGTGGGAGCCTTTGGTCCTCACTCACTTGTACTGTTAATGTAGCTCTTTCAGGTGTCCAGGAGCTTACGGCACTGGTCTTACAGAAAGCTGCCTAGACTGACAAAGTGATTTTGTTTTCTCAAATCACTCAGAAAATACAGCTTTAGATCTCTTCTTCAAACCTAGTTTAACCGAATTGCTAGAAAGAGTTAAACTACCCAGATTCTGACAACCAAAGCTTAACAGAACATCAGTGCATCCTGGCTGGGGAATGAGGAGAGATGCTTACATGAGATGCTGGATTGAGCAGGGATCAGTCAAATGTGTACTCTTGTTAGAAGTGAGAAAGTGCAAGTACAGGTTTTAGTGCATGAATGATTCTCCGGATTAAGTGAATAAGTAGGTAAATGACAAAAATGGCATTGTAAAACTGGCATTGCCCTTCCGCTTTGAAGGTGCTCATTGCAAAACGAGAGTGGACAGAATGGCTAGATGCTTAGCCAGGGAAAATAAAATATTTCAGCTGGCTGAGTGATACAGATTTATTAAAGACGATGTCTAGATTACCTTTTCTGGGGCAGAGATGGACACGGTTGCAGAAAATGTTAAAAGTTTGGGCTAAATTAGAAAAGCACCTAATGATTTAGTAACTATTTATCCAAGATTCTCTGTATGTAAACTATTTCCTTAGGACGACACGAATAAAGTGGAAAATGTCACAGTCTCTCTCCAATTCTAAAATTCCTGCCTCCAGTCCTAATTCTGTAAACAAAGAAGCACCCACAGCAAAAGTTAGACAAGCTCTGTCAGGGGGCCTTTCTTCAGATCCCACGAAAACAGAACATCTTTTTCAGTCTAAGTTGGAATAAAGAAATTAAAGGGAAAAAAAAATATCAAATTCTGCTTGAACTAATGCAGTCCAACATGGCCAAAGGTATATAAGCTGCTCCAAATCCTTTCCCCAATCTCTACTCTTGTTAATCCCAGTGTCAAGAAGGTTGTGAGACCCTATCACAAAACTGCCTGGAAGATTTCTTTGGTGCCTCTAAAGCCTGCAGGGAGCCCTTGAGGGACGTGCATTAAAGGAAACAGTGTCCTCTCCTACTCCACTACTACTGCTTAGCCCTTGGGAATGGAAAGAGAGGCTTATGGATCACTAAGCACCTACGTTCCTTTAGACGTGACGGAGATAGGTGCATCTGAAGCCTGCAGGGAGTAGCCAGTGGGTGTGTAAGCTGCACAGTGACACCGTTCCCATAACGTCAGAGCAAGAAGAGGTGGGTTAGAGTGAAAACACAATTCAGTTGCTTACCACTCACCCTTCTATTTTGAAGGAGATCAGATAAGCAAATTGAAAATGATGTCATGACTCCCATAGGACACAGCAATACGTTACCATTTGTCCAGCCAGGGTACAACTCTTATTAGTATGATATAACACAGTAGCTGGGAACTCAATAGAAAAAACAAAGCTGGAATTTAATAAAAAAACCCTATAGCTTTTAACTCATTGCCCTTAACACGCAGAGCTACTGTAAGTGAGTGCCTTAACATGAAAACTCTGAAGACCAAAGAATTAAAGTAAATGCAATCAGCAGATTACTAAATACCAATGGGAAATTTAGAGCTATAGAGCAAAATCCCAGAGCATTAAAGGATTTACTGCTTGGCATTGATGAGAAGCAAATCTTTGGATTTCCATTTCTATCCTTAATTAGTAACTGAGGTTTATTTTAGTCTAAACTAAGTCACAAAAGATAACACGCCCTAAAAGAAAATAGAAAGCAGTGCAATAAACTTCATAAAATGTCTTATTAAAAAATAAAGAGAAAAAAGAATAGATTCAAATGGAAAATCAATTTCCAGCACTTCCATTTCCTTTTGTTTTCTTGTCTTCCCACCCATACTCAGCTCTTTTCTAATAACATTCAACAATTTGCTAGAGAGGTTACCGAGGGTGGTAACAAAGATAGCATTTTAAACCCAAAAGGGAGGCTCCCTTTTAGAAGGGACATTTTAAGGGTGTTCTTGCTCCTTCACAGCTTGGGTTTTGAAAGTTTGCTGTCTCCCTGCCCAGTTCCCAGGGCCCTTCACTGGAACTAGAACCTAAAATGGACGATCCGTGCTTCTACACGGCTTCAGCTCTGAAAAAAACAGCTGTGTCAAATGGAACATTTTTTATACAGCCACTTTGGGACAAGGGAGAGATAAGATTCTTCTTCTGGTTAATGAGGAGATCCCTAGCTCGGCCATCCAATGTCCCCATCCACCGTTTGCACCACCGGTGGTGGTGGTACTCCCCGGTGCACCCCTCTTTGCTGGCAGCAGCCTGGCTGGGCTGGAGCGTGCCCGGCTGCCGAGAGGCACCAGGGTCTGATTTCCTGAACTGCGATACAGTCTCCCACTGCAGCACTCGGAGCACAGCTTTTTCCGTGGCTTCAAGGAAAGCTGCGCAATACAAGCAGCTTTCTTCGGAACAGGAAAAGAAAAAGAGCCCGTGAGTAAAATCTGAAGGAATGCATAATAAAGAGCCCAGTCCCAGACAAGCCATGTGCTTCAGCAAGAAAGAAGGTGCAGTACTATCTCCCTGCTGTTACCCACTCCCTGCTTCCGTCCCTTCCCCAGTGAACCCTGGAATACATTTGGTCCCTGTAAAAATTTACTATGGAGTGGGCTGAGTGTGATTCCTGGGCTGAGGCTGAAAAGTGATGCCCGGGCATGATGGAGTAATGAAAGGGTGGGATGTTAGTGAGGTTAAGGCAGGGAAAGCAGACCCATTTAAGGAGAAAAATCTTGGGAAGATGCCATGTCTATGTGGGTACAGGCTCAGTGTATCCCTAGGGTACCAAGACAGGCAGCAAGGCACCTCTGAGCTGCTTGTTTCTTTGTCTTCCATGGTCAGAGGAAAGCAGGACACAGGACTGGAAGGGACCTCTGGAATCATCTATCTCTCTCCTTCTATGGCAGGTACTAGGTCAAATCATTCCCATCATAAACTCACTAAACTCCCTTAAAAAACGTAATTCAATTATTTGCCCTGTCTTTACCTATTGCAGCTGCACCAGAGCCTCATTTCAACATCTGCTGCTGCTTTCTACTTACCTGTGGAGACTGTTAAGAAAGATGGTAGAGACAAGAGGGAATCTCAGATAAAAGGATTAAATACTTGCAGCACAAAAGCCAAGGTCAGCAAGCTTTGTCCAAGAGTTAAAATACTCATAACAGGCTCATATGTGCAACAACATAACCTCTTGATTTATCTGTTTAACTTGGGACGTATCACGCTGCATGCCAGTGGGGTCACTTCTGTGCTAAGCCCAGTAGATAAAAGATTATCTTTCGCATAAGCTAATTAGCTCTGTTGCATTGCATTTGCTGACTTCTTACCTTGGTCCTAAGTTGTCTGGAGCCCAAAATGGACCACGGCATAACTGCAGTTGTGGTTTTCAGTTCCTTTGTCTGCATTTGGAGGCTGAGGTGGGACTACCTGCTCTTTCCTGCCCGTGTCCTCCTTTCTGTCTCCTGTCCTTCTCCTCTGCAGTTGCTATGATGTGAAAGAAAGGGCAATGCTGGCTCCACCTGAGATGTCATCTCTTTGGCCCAGGGTTGAGCCATAGTTCAAATATTTCTAGAGGTCTTGCCTGGAACTCAACTTCACCCTTCCAAACATGGCCATAAATTCCCCTCTGCTTCCCTTCTTCTCCTATGTTACAGTGTGGTTGGACTGAGCTTGCCCAAACCAAAATTGTTGAGGCCAGAGGCCGGGACGAGTTTCTGCTAATCCCCAGTGCAAACTGGCTGGTGTGGAGATCAAAATTGGGCCCACCTCATGCATTTTCCAGTTAGCAAGGAGCCAGCAGACACATGCAGTGCTCCATATGGTCCATGGGCTCTTGGGATCTGGGGACTCCAAGGTCCAGATCTACAGAACTGTCCCTCCAGCAGCATGGTTACACAGTGCTTCACAGGCAGGGCTTCAAGTCAAATCCAGCCCCAGCATCAAATAGGTCCTCTAAGCTTATTAATCATTTAATGAGAAAAGCTACACTAAGTACAGCCAACCGCAGAAATTTCAAAGTTGGTATTCAGGACTCAAAATTTTTTGCGCGACTTAAAAATGATGAGTTACAAAAAATCTACTTTGAATTAACTTTATTGGTCTTGTATTTTCCAGTCCCTTGGGTTGAAAACTGGACACTCGATGCACATTGTCAAATTTTCATTAAGAGCTGAAAGAATTAGAGATACGCATCTGAAAATGAACACTGACTATAAACGTATCATTGCAGGAGCTGAGCCTTAAGATCAACCACCAAATATCATGCAAAGTAAAATCACAAGTAAGCTGCCTTTCAACTAGTTCATTCAGGAAAAAATAAGGAAACCAAACTCAAAACAAAACCAAAACCAAACCCACAACTTATTTAACGAATTACTTAACAAGTGGTGATATTTCAATTATGGTCATTCATTGGATCCTTATTATCAAGGTGAACCGTGGTGTACTCATTTCGAGGTGTTGATGGATATCTGCCCATCTGAGTTAGCGGTCCTCTTTATCTCAGCGCTTGAGCAGCTCACAGTCTTTAATGTATTTTGGTTTTGTGACATCTCTGCTATCGCCCGGAGGAAGGCTGCCACAGGGGAATGTGATGGACGAGCGTGGCAGAGCCATGAACTGGGACTACATCTCCTGTCTTACAGGGTGCCCTGTTCTAGCTCAGAGAGAAGAGAGAAAGCAACTCCCTCGCTTGTTTTTTTAATTTGTTAAAATAACAGCTCCATATTCCCAGGGGCAAATGTCAGGAATAATTGCATGCAAATTGCACTGGAGTCATGCTAACGCACCCATTGCCACCCAAGGACTCCTGAAGGGTTAATATCGAGGGCTTGCAGGAGTTCAGTTAATTTACAACTGGAGACCTTTATCATCTCACACTGACATTGAGGGCTCACATTTCGCACTTAATTACTTGTTCAGCAATCACGCCTGGAAGAGATAGATGTGTTTCTGTGTTTAGCCCATGCAGCTGTGAATTGTTTATTTACTTATCGTCAGGCCGGGAATGGCTGTAATTTAAAGGTTCAGATCTCTGCTACCCTGAGCGGTACAGGTCTTCCTTTAAACACTTCCATATTGCCGCGGTGGAATTTCGCTGGAGATGCCCGTCTTCTCCTCCCGTTCCGGGTAATGGGCCAGCAGGTGTTACTGGTTATCGGCGACTGTGATTATTTACGCTAAACAACCGCTGCCAAGTTCACAATCATAACGAAGGATCTGCGGAGATAACTTTTTGGAAGGTAAAAAGGAGGCCAAGGAGATGAAGCGAGATGAATTCCAGTAACTCAGCTTCTGGGGAATGACTCGATCCCTATCTCAAGACTGAAATAGTTGAATCACGGCAGCTTCAAACAGTGGCTCACAGCAATTCATAGGCCAAATGGTGTAATTACAATTTAAGCTGTCAAATGGTGACCAGATGGCTTTATCTTTCACACCAGAGGCCTAAGAAGTTGGTAGGTGTGACCTTTCCACATACCAATCCACCTGCGCAGTGCATGAGGTCTGCGTTCCCGGCGCGCCCAGCCATGTGCACTGACGCCCATCCTTGGCTTTGATAATTTTCGAGCAAAGCTGTGTAAAATCAACAGCATCGGTGTTCACAGGGCTCCCAGGCAGCATTGCCCATAAATGCCAAGACAGCACACACCAGCAACGTCGTTGGACTCCTTCACCGCACAGGGATGCAGAGGGTTACTGGAGGACAAAGAAGGGGGGATGTCCCCCGTTATTCCCTTGGGGCTTACAGACCTCCCATCTGCTTATTGAGATCTCAGTTCAATAGCTGGCTGACACGGTACATATCTCAGAAGGAAAACTGATGAAACTCCCTCCCAAGACGGAGTAGCCAAAATGGTCTGTCCGTCCGGGCATCACCAGCTCATGTGTAGGCAGAGCTGTAATGCAAGAATGCCGTATCACAGCTGTCCTTGCGATGGGCGTGATGGAGGAGAAGTTGCCGGAGGAAGCAGGCTGGACACAGCACCTAAAATAGCCCGAGGTAGTTCCTGGAGAGTCGCCCTGGGTAAAACCCAGTCCAATTTCCCGGCAGAGACCACCTCCTGAGGTTAGGTGCTCGCTGGGGACAATGTCCTCATAACCTGTCCCATCGCCAGGGGCAGCTCTCTGCAGCCTCCAGGAAAACCCAGCCTGGTCCCGCGCCGGCCAGACCCTGCAGGGAAGCACACGGCTCTGCAGCAGGTCTCAGGTCAGGGCAGTATCAAAAATAAGGACTTTGGGGTTGATGTTAACCCCAGTGCATTATGCCTGCGGGCAGGTGGAGGGGCTGACACAGACCATCGGCAGCGAGTTTCTGCCTCGAGACTCTTGCAGAAGCCAACTGCTTTCGATTTAAAGAAAAGCCTTTCCTGTCCCGCGTTCTTATGAGAAACACACATTTCTCCCAGTCCCAAGGTTATTTCTATCTCACAGATGAGGAGAAGGGGATGCAAGCTGACAGGGAGCATAGCAAGGAAAGCTAATGCAAAGAGGTGGTGCTTCCTAATATTTTTTTCTATAATCATCAGCACTGCTGCTGTAATGAATTACTGATCTCTGAAGACGGAACGTCATTAAAATGGTTTAATAATAATATGCAAGAAATAACAGATCAGAACGTCCGCTTTTTGAAGAAGTGTAAGAGATATTATTGGGCACGCGCGAACAAACAAAAATGCAGATAATTCCAGGGGGATTCTCAGAAACAGGAATGCAAACTTATGTGTCACTTCAGTAAAGCCAAAGAAAGAAGAAAAGAACCTAGATAGGTATAATTGAATTACAGAAAATCCTGGAATTTGATGAGATAAAGTTACCGGTAAATCTTTTTTTAAAAAAAAAAAAAAANAAAAAGAGAGAAGATGAAATTAAAATGTCAGAAGATCAGTGAGCTGCTTAATTGAACATTCAGTTTTTGGGTGCGTTCACGGCTGTGTTGGCAGCGCATCCGTGTATGCACTGAAGCAAAAACACTGCAAAATGGAAAAAACCCACCCAAAACGCAACTTCTACAAAGGGCTGAAATGAACGGCTCAGAAATGCCGCAGGATTTACAGAAGAGCCTTGCAAGGCAGAAGCAATCACAACCAAAAGCTGGGCCAGTAACAGCCCTGTACGTTCAAGCGTGCTGGGGCTGGGAAGGGCTCCCAGGGCCGGTGGCGTCGAGTTGGACCCAGCCAGCTCCCAGGGTGGCCGCCTCCGCAACGACCCACGGACACAGAAAACGGAGAGAAATATTTGTTTCTTTCGGTGTTTTGCTATTTGGCCTCCTTTTAAAATTTTCGCTTCTGCTGAGTGTGGGCTGACAGCGGGGACGCGGGCGCGCGGGGTCGCAGCCTCAGCTCAGGTAAATGGGGATTTTCAGCCAACTACGAAAATTTAACTCTGATGAATCTCACCCCGATTTAACGGACACAAAATGACAGGAGGTAACTGTTGGCTATAAATAAGCTTCCCAGGCCGGCAGAGGAATTCTTGCCGAGCTGCAAATAACCCGCGAGCACAGAGATTAAAGGCAACGGGTGCAACGAGCTATTTCGAAGCGCAGAGGGGAAGGGGAGAGCATCCCTTCTGCCCGCTCCCCGGCACTGCCGCTTCAGTCGGGCTTTTCCCACACCTCACGGGAAGCAAAAAAGTTCACTGAGAGCCTGAGGGGATCCGAGGAGGCAAGGTGGGCTGGGAAGGAGGCGCCGGGGTCCTGCTGGGTGCCATAGGATGCTGGTCCAGGTGTAAAAAGTACAGGGGGAGAGGGAGGACCTGGTATCACCGTGACACCAGTCTTATTTTTGCCCCGTACACACACAGCACTGGCTATTGCAACTGACTGGCTCAGTAATAATATCAATCTTAAATGCATTTTTTGCACTGGGCATTTGTAGAGGAGCACCGGAGAAGATGCACTTGTGCAGGCAATGCCTCTTCTGCGCCGGGACACCCCAGGGCAGAGGGGGGACCGCGTGCTCTGAGAGTTGCTCATCGCCGTCCCACATTTCAAAGAGATTTTATCTGCCTGGCGTGGAAGATTTCCCAAACTGTGTATATTAAGAGCAGCTTTTGATGCCAGCAATGAATATTACTATATTACTGAAAGGAATCAAAAGCTAAAGTGCCTGCGTGTACAGTTAATCTATCCAAACAGAAAATGTTTCTTAAAAAATTACGCCACTATTTTTATAACAAACCTCAGCCAAACTCAAAACTGAATAAATATAATATGTTCTTTTAAAACCAATTTATTTTTTTAATCATGGGCAAAAATACTTTCCTTGCTTTCATTCATCAGCTAATACTTCCCCCCCTCCATATTCGTGCCGGCTGCACGTGGAAGCCCGGAGATTTGCCGGTGACGGGATTTCTGCTTCGGAGACATTCGGATTGAAACACCTCCCGAGGCTGGCGGGAAGGCGGATGCGAGCACGTTAAGTTAGCATCACGGCCAGCCTGTGGTTTCTGTCTCTTTTTAACAAAACCATGAACAAGGCAAGAAAATCCCTCGAAGGGACCACTAGCGATGGGAAAGGCAGCCACCCTAAAGCCCTGATCCACCAAAAGCCTAAATAAAGGCAGAGCCATATGTATTTCTATAGGATTATGCAAGGGCATCTATTCCTACTAACATGCTGTTAAGGCAAGAATACAGAGTACCCACCATCGTGTTATTAAAAACTGGCCTGTATAGTCATTACTAAGATGTGATTTTCACTAGGGTAGCTTACAGCAGGGTTCAGCCCTTCCATGGTTTTTATTATTATTATTTTTATTAATATTTTATTTTAACTGAAAGGATCGTGCAGAACTTTTCCTGGAGCTTTGAAGCATTTATTTAGACCTGCATCATCGCCCAAGACCACAATTTGAATCTCTCAAGCCTCATCCCACGATCTTTTACTCCCCTAAACGCTGTGCGTACGTGATTCTCTCATTAAGAGGGGTCTAACCAAACTAATTTGCGGTGTGCAAGTGCCCTAAAATGTAGTTAAAAATTACTAGAGGAGACGGCAGTCGGTGATGAATAGGCAAACGGGGTAACCTGACCTCTGAGAGCTTACACATCCCCTTTTTGTTTGTTTGTTTGTTCTGCTGAACTTTCCAGGAGTTTCAGCTGCGATCAAACCCCGGGGCCTTATCGTGCTAGAAAAAGCCGCAAAAAATGCTTTAAATACTGTCACCGCGTTGCCCATTTGTATATGTATTTTTTAAGAGGGGACGATTCTCGCTGCAGGCTGTTATAGAAAAATGTATTTCAATTTCTTCCATCTGATTTTCCTGTATGAAAGAGAAACTGTGCTTGGGTGCCGCGCAGTTCCCCCAGCATTTGCCCGCTGCTTATTCTGCCGCCCTGCTAAAGGTCAAAAGCAGGTAATGTATGTTGAAATTTCCACAGACCGGGGTAAGCTCTGAGGTTGTTGACTTTGATATCAGTTTTCTTCCACCCGGGGGAAAAAAAAAGAGAAAAAAAAAAAAAATCACTCCAGCTCCTCATTGATTTTTCATGGAAATTCACCAATTTCTCCTAGTTTAAGATCTGGTCTCTGATTTCTCCCTGATTATCATATCCCTCTGCCCCCAAAATGAAGTCCTGCTTTGTTTCAGCTCAGGATGATGATATCATTATTACTGCACCGAGCACAGGGCAAAAATTCCGGTTCGCTAGGACGTCGGTGATGAATGACAGCAGTTACTTCAGAAAAAAACCAAACAGAAATCCCGTAGTAAATGCACGTTAATAAAAAGGGAAAATAATGAAAGAAAAAATTACGCAGTGCTTGGAATGGGAATGTAACCTGCCTGTGCCTTTGTGCAGAAGATGCTAATAAGCTGAGCCGTGCAGGATTAACCACTGTTGTGACTTTAAACGCTCCTTTTGGAAATCACACTTTGCTCTGGCTGCGTTTGTTTTGGTTTAGCTGACTGTCCCCTCTTCCCTGCCTTCAGCCCTTCTGCTTTTAGCTGCAGACTGATACAAGGGGAAAACCTGATCTGCATTTTTACGGCTTTAGATAACACAACCCGGATTGCTGGAATGAGCCACCTAACTTTATGGTTCCCCCCCACCCCAACTCAAAAATGAGCTTTAAAGCAACAAAATCTTGGTCATCAACATGCTTAATTGGTGCAGAACCGGATTAGGACGTTCCCATTGGGCAACTCTTAAAGCAGCTTTTCTTCAGGTATATCAATATAGATGTTGGTATCAATTCACCTTCTTGGGCTCTTGTAGATGTTACAGTGAAAGTATTTAAAACTTACGTTTTAAAATGTATCTGGGACATGAATGCTCAATTTATTATTGCTGGAGTCTAGAAAGCTAAGGTATGGGACTGATTTTTTTTTATTAATTGTCATTGACTCACATAGTCGAATAAAAGTGCTGTTATGTGCCCACTACATTAAAAAAAAAAAAAAAAAAAAAACNAAAAAAAAAAAAAAAGCGTTTGAAAATGTCAGTTGTCAAAATAGCCAGAATATTCCCTCCCATGAGACCACAGGAAAGCAGTATGGCTTATTAAAAGAAGTCCAACAAACCAGACTTTTAACTTTTGCTCAGATAATTACCCCAGGAGAGAAAGGTACAGTAAAGAAGATAAAAGTGGAAAAAAATCTGTGGTATGAGAAAATTTCATAGCCTAAAATAAAAATCTTTTTTTTTCTAGATAAAACAAAACAAATGGTTGAAAATCTGCTTATCCATTACTATGCATCGATATTTCATCATATATATATATACAGCAAACTAACATTTCCGATACAACTTACCGGTCATAACTTTGACAAAATATACAGTTCAGTCTTTGTGAGTCAGGATGTTTTAAAGCCATTCAGGGAAACTCCTTCTTTAAATGCAGTGGCTTGAGATTAAAATACAGATTTAATTCTTTGGGACATTTTTTCCCAAATGAGTATAAATGTGAAGTCTGCCCTTTAAATTAAATGACAGCAAGAAGTCAGGGGAAAACAAAACAAAACAAAACAAAACAAAACAAACAATAGCAAACAGTTTGAGATTGATTCTGCTCTTGCTAACCTCATTGTAAGTAAGGGACTGGCTCTAATTTAGTTAATGAGATTTCACCAGTGTGAATTAAATTAGGCTAATTATTTTATGTTTAAAACGATCTCGCTCTTTGCAAACAAAATAGATTTTTTTTTAACAATTAAAGGATTTTTTCAAATTTAAAAAAAAAAAAAGCTGGCATGAGATGTAAAAGCAGAACTCCCATGGACAGAATGTTACTGTGGGTAGAGAAAATATTTTTCCTAATTGATTTGCTGTTAATTCTTCTTTTTAGAATTTTTATTATATTTATCATTTAAAATTGCGTCTATAATGTCTCAGATCAAAACCAATTTGCGCTAGATACATTAAAAAAGCGGCTTTTTCTTACTGTCACCATGTCTTTGCGCAGCGTACAACACACCCGCAATTTGTAAGTGTGTAAAATTCCTTTGCCAAGGCGCACAGCTACCTGGCGAGATAAAGGCTGAATTACCAAGTCTTCGAACCTTTAGAAAACACGAAAGGCTTGCATATAGTCTGTTATACATTATGTTTGATTGTTATGTTTTTTAAGTGCTGTATAGTAACCAATTATTTTTATAACACCTCCAACTGCATAGAAAGCAGATACAACGTGCACCGTTTAGGGCAAGAGAGTGTTGATTTTCATTCTTGGTACAGAAACCTGCCCGATAAAGTTATTAAACTGCGTGTGGATAAAGCAAATTGTCCTGTAAGTATATAACAAGTGCTGAAAAGATAAATACGCTTTCGAGTGCAATGCAAATACACGCCCCGGCAGCACAAAGGTGACCGGTCCCCGACGCCACTTTTCTCCCTCTTGCACTGCCAAAGTCGCAATGCCACCTAATGGAGAGCCCGCACCTCGCACAAGCCGGGCAGGCGCTCGATAGCCCGATAGCAATCTTTGCTTAAGCTTTAACAGCTTTTTTTTAAAAAAAAAAAAAAAAAAAAAAAATTTACAAANAAAAGATTTACAAAGCAATAGCCTCAATGGAAGAATAACAAAATCCTGTAGCAAAGGCCGGACAAATATTTTGATTGCCTTGCTAGATGTCAACACTTGAAATGAGTAGCGTTGTCTCAACCCATCCCTGTCTCACGGACTGGTGCACGTGGCCCCTAAAGTACGAGCCCTGGTTTTATATGGGGTGTATGGCTGATGCGGTAGCTTAGATTTATTATCTTTGTAGAAATCCCCCATTCCTGTCAGGCAGAAGGCTTGGAGACGTGACCCGCTTGCAAAGCAACGTGAAAATACCCTCAGATGCACTAATCCCTGCTCTCCGACGCGGGGTTGCGACATGCTTTCATCTTCCCCGTCGCTCACACCCCAGCGCTGCGGCTCACGCACCCGGACACGCACAGGCACACGGCTGCTCACGCGTGGCCGTTTGCAGAGAGACGCACGTGGAGGAACCGAGGACGGGGCGCAGAGGACAGAGAGTGGATACACCCTTGCCTGGAACTGCTCTTTGCACGTCGTACCTGCTTTCTGCAGCGTTGCAACCCCCCGTGCGTGGATGCACCTTCCCAGGAATGCTTTTACGTACGTGTTCATCGCCAGGCGTGCATCAGTGCTGACAGACACGGGCATGGTTATCTATACGCACATATATATAAATATAGGGGCGAATTATGCTGCAACAAATGGTGCAACAAATAAAGTCTGACCAACTTTTAGGACTGACTCCCAAACCAGGCCCTAATTCGAAGATGATTTAAGATTTCCACCCTAGTTAAATACCGTCGGACATAAGACTATCAGAAAGCAGTTTGGATTTTGCTCTCCCCTTTCCTCATTGCAGCAGAACAAAGCACCATTCTCTCGGACTCGTATGTATTTTCCTTTACACTGTACCCAGGATTTTCCTCTCATTTATTTCTGTAGGGCCTGATCCAAAGCTCCCGCTGCTTTCAGGAGGTTTGGGATAGGGCCCTGCGCGTCTTCAGCTCCTGACCTGCTTGCAGACATGTCTGAAGTCAGTGCTGATTTGAATGATAAACATCAGGCCACACAAAAACAGTTTGGAAAGGGGGCTGGGGGGAAAAAAGCAGTAATTTTCTATAACATGTGCTATGCTTATGCCAAGGTTTGCACCCTCCACCACCCCCTATTTCAAGCATATTCTAGTATGGTAAGGTTAGGGATAAAAATCAATTATAAGAAAGATAGAGTTTTAAAAGCAGCAGGATTAAAGGCAGCAGTTAAAGCCAGTAGAGCTGGGAAAAAAAATGGTGCAAAGGGTAGCTTTGCTGCTCTCAAAAAAAAAAAAAAAGGAAAAAAAAATCGAAATAATAGTAAAATAAAGTCAGACAAGCCCAACAACTGAAAATCCGGAGCAAATAAAAGCGAGTGGAACAGATTTCCGTGTTTACTTTTCTTTCTGCCGTTGGATCCCTTGTCGTAGCCGCAAGAACTGAAGGGATAGGACGCGAAATGGGAAATAAAAGACAGGGGAAATAAAAAATTAAAGCAATTTAAGGCAAAGGAGGCAAATCCCAAGCCTCCAGCCGGGGCCAGCGGAGCTGGCGGAGCAGCAGCTCTGCAGAGCAGCGGTGCCGCTGCCTCCTGTCCCAGGAGCCCGGCGGGTTTTTTGCAAGGCAACAGCTCGGAGCGGGGAAGGGGATGGTGCAAACCCCGGGCTCGGAGGGGAGGAAGAGGAAGAGGAGGAGGGTTGCGGGACGGGGAGAGGGAAGAGAAAAAGTCCGGTACATACAGCTCGATGAGTCCACCAGCCCCCAGCCTCCGCTTCTCTCTCTCTCTCTCCCTCTTAAGTCAAAAAGGAAATGCGGTTCTTTTTTTTTTTTTTTTTTTTTTTTTTTTTTTTTTNAACGAACCATCAGGAAGTTGGCAAAATCTCTAACTAAACAATCAATCGAGGAAATGCGACAAATTCGCGCGGGGGGTGCGCTTTGGCAGGGAGGGGAGCGGGGTCCGGCGGGAGGCGCGCAGCCCCGCGCAGCCCCGCGCAGCGCAGCGCAGCCCCGCGCAGGCAGGGCAGGACGCTGCGCACCGCGGGCAGCGCTCCGACCCGCAACCCCCCCCTCAATGCTGCATTTTTCCTCATCCCCCGGGACCGGGTACGCGGCCGCGGATCCCCAGCATCTCCCGCGGGCGCGGCCGCCCCGGTTTTGCTTATTTTGATCGCTGCGGCAGAGCGCAGGGCAGGGGCGGGGGGTGCCGGCCGGGCTCCCCCCTCCGCCCCGGGAACTGCCTGCCCGGCAGAAATACCGACATCAGCCCATCCGTCCCCAAAACGAGCTAAGAGGCAGCTCCCTGTACACCCGTGCGGGATGCGCAGCCCTTTCCCAGGAATTATCTTCCCTTCCCACGGGCTGGGATAAGCAGGATGGAGAAATGAGCGAGTTCCGCGCTGGTTATTTCTTCTAAAAGTGCATTTCGCCCAAGGATGAGTGTAGCAAGGAGAGGTTTTGTTTTGTTTTTTATTTTTTGTTTTGATTTCTTTTTTTTTGGGCACAGCTTTTTCTACGTTTTCCACAATCCACCCCTTCCTCCCTCCTTCTTTTCTTCCTTTTTCGAAATGATGGTCTCTGCCTGCTGATACGGACCGAAAGGCTNCGTAAAACAAACAAATACACGAATAAATAAAAGCTACGTGCGCGAAGCCGCCGCCGCGGGAAGCGCGACAGCATCACCGGGGCGGGGGGGACACAGGTTCCGCGGGCAGCGACAGCAGCGCCTGGCCTGGGGGGGGGGGTTTGGCTTCTTTAGGCTCCCGTCTGGGCGAAGGTAACCCACCAAATCCCCGCAAGGGATTCTCTCCGGGGGAGAGGGTTCCTCCAGATGCTGCTGAAGGCGGCTGGAGGCACCCCCCGCCTCTCTCCTGCCGCCCCCCCACCCCCACCCCGGGAGGGTGCGGGGCCGGGACTGGGGGAACCCCGGGGAAAGGGGAGCTGCCCTCCCCCAAAAATGCGGGGCACCCTCCGGGGTCACTGCTAAAAGCAACACAACTCCGTATTTTTTAATAAAGAGCGTTCTCTTGCGAGCTGGCTGCCTTCCACCCACCCCACGGATGAGCTGGCTCTGTAAACACTGGATAGAAGATTAACACTGCTGTTATAACCTCATAGAGAGATCTGTGCCTTATGAAAGCTTTTACTGCTGCTGATCTATGGGCTCCAGAATAGTCCTTTTGTTTTAGGGGTGACAACAGCCCCGAGTCCTGCCATCCTCAGCTCAGCCCCGCGTACCGCAGTTCGCCTCTGCCCCAGCCCCTCTCCATCCTTATCCCCATGGCCGTCGCCATCCCCATCTCCGTCGTCATCCCCATCCCTATCCCCATCCCCATCCCCATCCCCATCCCCATCACAATCCCCATCCCCATCACAATCAC
>RSEF01000011.1:20997205-21059447 GCA_003993805.1 Himantopus leucocephalus | reverse complement strand
AAAAAAAAAAAAAAAAAAAAGTGCCGAGGTAAGACATCAATTTTCCTGCCACTCAATATTTCAGGCTGTAATTACTGACTTGTTGAGTGCAACACAAGCCGGTAGTAATTCCAAAGGTTCCAGATGATTTTATGCTTTTTTCTCCCCCCCCCAGTTTGTAAGAAAAGTGCTCAAAACTAAAACAAAGCTAGGTCTTCACAGCTGAAGTTTTAAAAGACTAGAGAGCTTTCTAACCAGCCGAAGGAACGAGCAAGGAGAAGAAATGAGCACAGGCAGAAGGAGCAAACGTTACGGTTCCCGTAAGCGCCTTTCTTCCAGGAGTATCTAATCAATACGAATCAAAGGGCAATTGACCCCCTTCATAATGATCCGTTTTTCATTAGGATGAATTTCCCAACCGGTGTCTTCGGTTCCTCCAGCCGCAGGTGGTTTCTGACCTGGAGATGGGGTTCAAGCTGCGTCCAGCCAGGAGCGGCGAAGGCTCCTCTCCACCTGCCAAGCCGAGCGCATCCAGCCTGGACGCAGCCGCTGCGCACCGGGCTGCACATCTCCCAGCTGTACCCTCTAGTGGACTCTGTGTGCATTTTCTTTCGGACAAAAATCTGGGAGAAGGGTTTTATCTGCAACTTCCATCTTCACGGAGCATACTGCTGAAAAGCTCTGCAACCCCTTCCCTGCTGTGTTGGAGGGATATCCTGATTCTTTCAATGTCTTACCCACTGAATAGCCTCTAGCCAGACATTTTTTAAGAGAGATCTAAAAAACACAGAGCGAGAAAGAAATCCTCTGAAGCAAACACCTTTTTCCCTCGTGGGAAGAAAGGCGAACGTCTTCGTTCTCCAGGCGTGAAAGGGCAGGGAGAATTCCAGCCTAAAGCGAAGGACTGAAGAAGAGTTAATATATTTTGATTATATTTTATAACTGTATGGATCTTATTAAAAGTAATCTTCCTAAAATAATTCACAGTTCTGTGGGGGAATATATAATGATAAAATGGTCTTGTGAACAGACTCAGTTCCATTATTCAGGGGTATGAAATTTGAATGATGAATGAAAAAAAAAAAAAGATGAAAAAACACTTCTAATTTTCTCTTTACCATGATCACACTGACTTTTAAGCTGGTCACAGTTACAAAAAAAAATATATAAATTTATGAAAATTCTCCCCAGATTTAAAACAATGATAGTGGCAGCACTTGGTTATAAAAAGGAAATCCCACATTGAGGGAAATGTTTATATTACGTGTTAAAATTTCAAATAACTCCTTTTTTTATCCAGAATTGCCTTGGATTTTGCTTTACTTTAAATAGTGTAAAATTACACATATGGCAAATGTAGGGAAGAACATTCCAGAGCTGAGCACTTAATAGGGTACAGTGGGGAGGAGAGAGGAAAAGGATGATAACTTATATCCAGATTAAAAAAAAACAAACAACAAACTAGTGTTATCACTTCTCCACCGACCCACAACCAGACAAAAGCTGTAAATCCCTCGTCTTTTGGGTATATCAAGGTAGCTCAGCTCCACAGCCAGCCCAAAGTAGTGACAGTTCAAGAAAAAGTCACTGTTGGATTGCTCCGGGTCAGAAAGAAGATTCAATCCAGATTCAGATGCTCATAAGATTTTTCCAAGACTTTGCAAGTACCAAGTTCAGCTTGTGCCAACGTGTTGGGCTGGGATTTTTTTTTTTTCCTTTCATTTGCTTTTTAATGTCAGATTTGTGCTCAGCAGACAAGACACTGCGTGTGCTGGTGACACTTTGTCCATAGTACCGTTTGCGAGGCCACCCGCAACCTCCCAGCACCACAACCACCCATTCCCACTGCGAGCACATGGCCTTAATTCCACCTCCCAGCCCACAGGAGGCACCAAACCTCACTTTTACTGCAGCTGTGCTGGAGGTGTCCCACCAAGAGCCAACATGGGCCAGACCATGGGGAATGGATGGCCAAGAGCTCGTAACCCAACTCTTCTCCTCACCACCTCTTTGCCCTGCTGAGCAAGGGAAGGAAGGAGGCGCTGCAGAGGCAGTTTGCCCTCTTTCCCATCTCCCCGGTGCTGCCTGGCAGCTGTAACTTGAGGGATGCTCTCAGAATTGCTAGGTGCACCAAGACTGGAAGTTGCAGGACAGTAATGGCAAAACCAATTGTATTATAACCACATCACCTTGTGTTTGCAAAGGTCTCCAGTCCAAGGCAGCCCTCCTTTTGCAGGCTTTTTGCCTCAAACATTCATATTAATTTTATCCTTTGTTTATTTAATTGTAGGAGAAGAAAACCAACACACTTCTCTATTAGCAGGGGAGAAGGAACAGTGGCATGAAATTAGCTCAGTGAAATTGCCCTGCTGTGTGGAGAAGGGGTTTTGTTCCTTAAGAAATTTCTGCTGGAGAAAACAAGTATCCCATGCAGCAGAGCTGCCTCCTTTGTTTCATCTCAGGCCCCCTTCCCAGCTCTTCGCCGTGGATCCAATTACCCTTCCCTGGGAACAAGATGTGGCTCTAAATTAAATCAAACCATTTATTTGTCTGGGGCAGCTTGGCTAAGACACATCATGCGGTTTTCAGAGAAGTTGCTGCCATCTGAAAGTATGTCTTTGCAGTTGTCAGTCCTCATCAAGAAGAGGAGAGACATGGGTGCCTGTGTCAGATTGGCATTTCTATTTGTGGGCCTTTTTTTTTTTCCCCCTCAAGGGAAATGGTCACACCCAGGATGGGTCTTCTTTTCTTTATTGGTGCTGTTTTCCTGTCTCCATCCATAGTTTTCTTTTTGAAAATATAACTTTTTATGCTGGAAACATGCAAATCTCCAGGTACCCCAAAACAACTTCTTCCCAAGGTTTGGTCTCTTTCAGGTCTCTCAAAACAGACTCTATGCAGGTAAAAACCTAAGAAGTGTGTTCTAGGGAAGAATCCTGTGAATTCACTTGCATTTTTTTCCAGGCTGCAAAGAAGGAGGGAGTTTTCTATCTGCTTTGAGACTGAAATAAGCCAGAGAGCTGCATTTATCTTCTAGATGCTTTGCTCAGGTCCCTGCACAGCAGCTTCAACACGACTGCTTTATCTCACAGTCCCACAGAAATAAAAATATATGTGGCTTTTTTATCTCACCTGAATTTACAGAGGAGAGGAGCCTGGAGGGCTGTCACTGATCTTCCCGTCTCACCTTTGCTGTTCAGCCCCTTGGTGCCTGTCCAGACTTTCTCCTGCAAGGCACCCTCACCAGGGAGATGCCCCAAAACCACATCAAAAGGCTGTTCTGCGACTTTAAAACTTCCACCTTTTTCTATGTATGCTTCCTTTTTGATGGGAACTCATCCATAGGAGTGTTTGGGGTTCAAACAATGGGGCTTTCCCCCTGTTTATAGTGGAGAATGTTTGGGGTTTTTATATATACAAGCCATTTGTGATACTGAGCTGCTGGAACAGCCATGGTAGCCTTTGGTCCCAAGGGCACCGAAAGGAGCTCATCAGACTGTCGCTGCAGAAATTCAGAAATGTCAGATAAGTGAAGTATTTGAAGTTTGTAGACAGAAAAGGAGAAGAACTCTTTAAGGCATGAGATGCAAAGAAGTAATGCAGGTTTCTGGGGATGGGTTATTGGGCATAAAGCACTGCTTGGGTCACCAAACAAGTGGTCATACATAGAGACCTTCAAAAGAATTTCCATTTTCGAGCATTGCAGTGTTTCCCATGATCTGTTGAAAAAAGCAAATGCCTCCGGGACAGATGGAGAGAGAAGGTCCAGACAGCAACTTTCTATTTGGCCAGAACCATCCTGAGGGCAAACAAATAAACCTGAACAAGACAGAGACCTACAGCTGAAAGGGTTGGCAATTTAGGAGGCAACTGCCCTCCTGAGCAGTAGGACAAATGTTGGCAGCACATAACATCCAGGTTTGCATTTGCATGGGTGACTTTCCCCATCCCTAAGCCAGACTTCTGCAGACTTGCAGGAATGGTCCCTCAATGGGACACCCCCCCGACACCCCCCCCCATCCCAGTGGGTCCTTGCCACAGCCCTCGCTTTACACACGATCCATTGTACCGCTGTAAACACTGAGTGACGGTGAATTAGAGACACATTTTGGAAATGGGCTCCTGCTTCTGTGTTAGGTTAATTAGTGGTTTGCTAGTATGTTAACTGCTCTGCACATTGACCTCAGGCTGGTTCGTCTCTAATGAACAAAAGCCGTTCTCCAGCAACAGGTAACCACTGATTTCTCAGGGACTATAACTTAACTAACAAGCATGGAGTTACCGAGTCTCCCATCTGGCCAAGAAGTGAGAAAATCCTTCTTAGGAAATTCACCCTCTCCATCCCCTAAGGAAAGAGGTTATTAGAATGATCTCGAGCCTAATTTAAAACTCGAAGCCTGGGATTGTTTGAAACCTTCCTTGTTTCTTTTCAATAGACTCCCCCAAAGCTGAAGTGACTTTCTGGACCATGGTCTGATGACTGCTAATTTTGTTTCTATGGTAAAGTTCATCAAGAAAGAATTCACCTTTTGTAGGAAACCCCATTTTGATCAGGAAATGTATTTTTGCCAACGTTAAGCCCAGCTAGACAGGCTCTTGTCAGGAAGTAGGATAGGGCCAGGCTGAAAATCCAAGACTTTTTCCCTTTCCTGTTAGGATGTCCTTCCATTGACAGCTTATAAAGCTGAAACATGCTCTGAAAAAAACCCAAAACCCCAACAACACACAGAGATGGCTCTTGGGTGACCCAATGGCCCGGCTCCTATTTTTTTTTCCGTGGGATTTAGGAAGAATTGCCAAGGCTGCAAACCTTTGCAAAAGAAACACTGCAAGTTGCAAGCAATGCTGACCGCGTTGGCTGCCCAGAGTTTCGAGATGATCCCTGGAAACACATTTGGTTTTAATCAGGCCCCTGCACTGTGGAACATCCTGTTTGTCTACACTTATTATTACTGACAAATTATCCTCCTCCAAATCTCAGGGAGCATTCGCTTTATCCTCACATTAAACCTGATTGGAAACAGTAGGTTTAATTGGACTCAGCATGAGGCCCAGTCGTAAACTGCACCAGTTCCTTTTTTTATTGTGGCATTCACTAGATGTGTGAAAATACTATATTTCATATACAGACCCCAATTTGCTACTGCGAGGGCTGTTAAAGACAATGCACAGATGCCCTGCGTTACACGAGCAACCTCTGCCCACTCTCGGCATACCTACGGATGGGAAAAGTTTGCCGTTATCAGCGCTCTGTGTATATAATACATTGTTCCAGAGGAAAAGATCTGGCCCTAAAGATCTGAGAGTTGTCTTCCATCACTTACCGAGCCCCACGGTCTGCAGGACTGCAAGAGTCTGCCCTGCTTCAGCTGAGGTCCGGAGTTTGAGAGAGATGGAGAAGGCGGTGCAGGGTGTGGAGGATGATCTCCTCACCAGTCTTACTGAGAAACATGAGCATCCTCTTCTTCCCCTCATTAGTTGGAGAATCTTTCCCAGGAAGTCTATTGCATTAAACAAACCTGAGGGGTTAAAGGTATATGACTTTAACCTATTTGGAGCTTGTGTGGATGGCTGATTATACAGGAGAAGAGCTGAAACCCTTAAGTCTGATGGACCCCACCTTTGTTGGACTGGCATGATGATTAAGGGTAGGGTTATGTATTTGGCCAATGCTCTCAGATCTTTCCAGTATCTCTGGTTTTCCCTTGCTGGGGTTGACCCTCCAGCAGTTGTGCCTCATCTAGGTGTGCATTGCAGGGAGAGTCAGGTGTTTCCAAATCAGTGAGAAAGTCCAGTGAGGTGTCATGTAGTGGCAATCTTGGGTGGAATCCCAGAAAGTGAGCTCGTGTCCCACGTTGTGGAGAGCTGCTGGCAGGAGCTGAGCTATTAAGTAATCTCTTTCCGATGTCCTGGGTGTGGAAAAGCATGAGACAGCACGAGCTGTCTGGGTCTCAGAGGAAGAGGAAAAAACAAAGCAGCAGAAGACAAACAGAGAACCCAACCTCTTTGCTATTCGTATTTACACAATTTTGGATTATTCACTAGGATCTGAAGGTGGGAAGCGGTGCGATCTGCTGAAAAGAAGCTTTTCATGACAATGCAGTCTCTCCTAAGTTGGTAAAATAATACCATTCAAGGGATTATCTTGGGTTATATATTATTTTAAAATGAATTTAAATTGCATTTACGTGTGCCATGCCTATATATATCTTGCTCTGGAAGGAAATCTAGAGTGCATTTGGTGTGTTCCCAGTTTGTAAGCCGTTTCTCACTGTGTTTTGCCAAAAACCCTCTTGTAAATGATAAAAACATCACATGGGTTGTTGATTAGGGCTCCCTACCAGAAAAACAAATAGAAAATGAATTGCAAAGGTAATGAATATACATAAAATGGAAACTTGTCCCAAATCGTGCCAGAGCACAACTCTTAAATCTTTCTCCAAAACCATCTTCAACAAAATCTGTACCTCTTGCTGTCTGGCAAATAGTGTCACTGTAATGCTCCTTCCAGTGACATTAAATCTTTAACTGTCAATCTTAACACTTACTTTTGCACTTTAGATTGCTTGCTTGATCAGCTGCTGGCTGCTTTTTGGAGACTTTTATTTGTGTTTTTTAGAGGAACTTTTAAAAAGGTCGGAGCAGAAGACTTGCTTGTAGGTGGCAGTGATGTTGAACAAGTTCAGCCCATCTGAAAATAATGCCCGTCTGCTCTACTATTAAATATCAGCCCCGTAAAGGTATAAGCAGATGTGTCTTCCTGGAGTAGTAAATCCTTAGTGCTTTTGTGGAGGCCTCACGGATGTAGCTCTGTAGCTGGTCACTACTGTCCCTCAGATCTTCCCCCTGTGCAGACAGGAGATGTGCAACCAGGGTCACCCCACACCCATCCCACCGAAGCAGGGTCAACAAACCAAACATGCAGCATTTTCCCCCCTCTGCGTCTCATAACCTGCAGTATTAATTTCTACCACGTCATTTTTGGGTGCTCCCTTCCTTGTGCACCTTATTTTCTTTGGCTTCATTTCTGAGGCACGCAACCGGCGTGGGTTACTTTGGGGTGTTTTTTAAACAGGCAAATCTACAAGTGAGATATGGCTGAGATACCAACACACGTCACAGAGTCAAGGCACCCGTCTCTCATTGAAAATTGCTTATATCTTTCTCGATGCAATATGTTTCCTCTACGATATTTTGAAAGAAAACATACTGCAGTGGTTAGAAGAGATGTGGAGCTTCTTACCAGATGGAGGTGGCCTGACAGCTTGTAAAAAAACCTTTGCAAACAGTTAGCAGTAACGACAACTGACCTCAATTACTGAAGCCTTTCATTTCTCCATCTGGGTAGCGCACTCATGGTTGCGCGACGCTGGGGTGATAAACAGGCTGGAAGGAATACGGAAACGGTCTGTGTAAAACCATAATGCTTTTGAAAACATATCCCACAAACAAATCCTTTCTCATGCTGTATTTTTCCCCCAGTTCAGCTTTGGTACTGAACTTTCCATTTTCAACTGACCAACATAAATTAAAGCCAAACATTGTCATAGAGAGGAAAGATGGAGAAAGTTGACCATTTCCCTCAGGAGGTCAGCCACAAATTCCTGCTGTTGTCTGAGAAATGATGAGCTACTCTTTGGAGACATGACTTAGATCATTTAGTGTCACAGGGAAACTTTTAAGGCGTTTCAACAAGGGTTGAAATATGTCGTCTTTTTTTTTTTTTCTTTCCCCCTTTTTATAAATACAGTTTTAGACTACATGTGTTCTTTTTTTTTTTCTTTTTTCTTTTAATATAGTCTTCTATACAAAAAGTCAGTTGTACATGGTGCTATTTCCTTTGGGCGATCTTACAAGAAATGTTCCCAGCTCACTTCGTGCCACTACAAATATCTCTTTACCTCGGAGAAAAGGGCACATCACTCACTTTGCAGGCCTAAACAAATTTGACTGCTTCGAGCTCTAACAGCTCTGGGTGACAAAGTACATCAAGGAAAATATGTCATCCCCCCTTCGTCATTATTCTCGCTTTCCTTATTCATAAATATAGGATATAAATCCGTTGCCTGTAAAAGGGCTATTTGTCATGGGAGACAAGCTAGCTGGTGATTGCCTCCCAGCCCACCCCGCTGAGTTTCAAGACAAATTTCCAATCAAATGGAAACTCAAAGTGCTAAGGATGGAGGATCTAGAAGATCTTGTAGATGACATGTCCAGACAGAAGGAAAACAAGCTTTTAATTTCACCTAAAATGATAAATAAGGAGACAAGGTTTCGAACCTTCAGCAGAGGCTTTTCTGGTTTTCACATTTAAGCCGGCTCCTTGCTGACTGACTTAACAGATGCAACCCGTATTTAGTAGGGATGAGTAAAATGGTTCAAGGCGCCGTAAACGTTCATCAAAAACTCACACGAAGACTGAATTGCTGGGGTTCTCGGAGCTGACTTTTTAAATTCCTCTTCATCACGTAATGGCTCTGGCCCCACTTTCATCCCTGGATTTCATCCAGGGAAAGAAGTCAAAGAAATTTCTTCTGCTGAGATATTTATTGCATTTGATGTTCTAGGAAGTATTTGTAACTTGTTCAAAGTTCAAAAAATCACCTCAAATCTTGCAAACTGACCTATGATCCTGCGGCGGATTCATTTCTGAGAGGGTAAAATACAGGTTTGAAGCTTTTACAGTTATTTGGGGGAGAGAAGAAAGGTATAAATAAGTGCTCTTACTGCTAATTCTGATTTTTTATGTATGTCTAAAAACAAATAAATAACTCCCCCAGGGCAATGATCTTGTGCCGGTCTTTTGCTAAACAAAATGAAATCTTTCTTTTCACTGTCTCATGTAATTATAACAGGCTTCCACTTGGCACGAGGGATCCAGATGCCAATTGGGATCACCTTATTTTTTATTTGCTGGTGGCTTGTGGTAAATCCCATTGGTGGGATCCTGGTGGATTAGCTAATAACAGCAGCATGGTTTTTAAGACAGGTAGCCCTTGACTTAAATAATAATTTCCAAAGCAGGTGCTATAGAATTTTCCTTTCTGCATTTTTGCTGTTACGGATTTACACTTCACTCCTCAATTTTTTGAATTATCCACACCCAATGCAATTTAATGGTATGTAAATCCCCCATCGGCTGCAGATCATTTAATTGGAAGAAGCACCTGTGGATGAGTGGAAAATCCCTCCATGAACTCCCAGGCCCTGCTTTCCCGCTGTATCACATCCATTGAGACCCAAACGAGAGGTGCTGAAATAAGGAAGAAAGTGTCAGGAGAAGGTCTCCAAGCGCCGCGCCGGGCGGCAGACCACCCCTTGTGCATCCACAGGTCAGCGATTCAGCCTAAAAACCAAAAGCAGACCCGAGTACATTCCCAAGCAGTGAGCACCAGTAAGGACTGCATTTTACCCCATGAAGACCATCTCTGTAACACACTTTTCCCCCTTTCTTTTTGGGAAAAAAAAAAAGGCCTCTTGTTATATTTAAACTATAGTCACAGTATTAACAATGGTAACAGCATCAGCAACGCTAATTGTGGTCACAAATGACATATTGGCTCATGGCTCCCCCAAAATCCTGTTTGGAGCAGGAGACTGGTACCCACCTCTGATAGTAGGTTTGGAATTAAATATTGCTCACCATCAATGCAGGGAGATGATGATCCTGCATCCCTAAACATGGCTATTTCTTGGAAAGATTTTTTTCCCATTCATTAATAACTCCAAAGCATTTACTTTAGTGACCAAAGCAGCATTTTTTGCAAACAACATTTCTAGGAATTATTTGTGATGGCTCATAGCTGAGCATCACTGAACAGACAGAATAAGGGAGATGGATCATTTTCTGTACCATTTGTGAAAAATGTATACTTGCTGTGTCAGGATGTACCCTATGACTCCAGGTGTGACAGCTTAATCATAATAAAAAGGATTATCTTAATGAGCATATTAACGCATAGCAGAGACCTAGCCTATGGTGGTAAAAATCATCAGATGTGGAGCCTACTTCTTTTTTGGTACGAGAATGGACACACATCCTTCTGCAGTAAACCTTCATTCCTTTTCAATATAACTCCTCAGCTGTGGAAATATGGATTCAATTTGTTTTAAAGGTGCATTATGAAGCTGGAGTTTGAAATTAAGCATTTACAGTTTCAAAGAAAAAACATCTAGGGGTGTGTGGGGGGGAAGGAACTTGTAATTTTGTCAAATTACACAGAAAATGAAATTGGAGGAGCAATAAAGTGCCTGAAATGAGGTAGTGAAAAGTTTCACAATGAAAAACCCCTATGTGCTGCACACGCAAAACCACTTTTCTGTCGCCTTTACTTAATTCTGCACATTTCTCCACAAGCAATAATGACATAGTCTTGGTTTCACTCTTAAATACATGGCTCTTTGTTTAACTGTTTTTATGTTAAAATGGGAGGATAACCGTTCTCAGTTGCATTTTGCCTTTCCCTCATCTTTAACCGTTCAGATTCAAACAACATAATTTGATTCAGACAGGTAAATAATCCTTATTCTTAAAAAATAAAAATCAGCTGTCATGAATTAAAACCCATTTTTCCCTAACTTCAAATAAACATTAGTCAGTCTGCATTTGATTGTAATAACACACTTGTCATTTCAGATATAGCATGTTGGAGGTTTTTTTTCGAGAGGCTTTATTGGAATTCCTTGGACTAAATTTGCTGTGGGTTTATGATGGCTTCATTAAAAATCAGAAACCAAACGGATGTGAAGGACTCCGAAGAGTTTGTGGTACAAACATAAAATAGCAATAACTCGCAAGATTTTTCATTTTAAAGCTGCTCCTGTTTCAGATGCCCTCAAAATTTGTCACATTGTAGTAATTTGGGGCCAAAGTGAAGTACTAAAGCACTTACTAAATTTATTTTGAGTGGCCAGCTATAGTCAAGATTCATGTGCTATAGTGCTTCACCTTTACTTACAGTAAATCCAGAGTAAATCTGCTCAAATACTTAAATTTTCACTGATTTTACACTGACACAGTGGAGACCTCAGGGAAGATCAGAATGGAAATCTCACTTGTTAAATAACAACGACTTATCTCCAGAAAAGAGTTTTATTTCAAGTAATAACAGCTTGTATTTAAAACTGTCCCGATGCAAAGTTATAGTCACTTTTATAGAGTGTGATTTTTAGGTTCTTCCTTATTTTAGTCGCAAAGCAGAGCAGATCCCTGAGGGAGAAACACGGGCAACAGAATCTGAAATTAGAGTTTCTGGTTGCCTTTTTCTGGTAACTGTGGAGTAAGAGCAAATTTCAGGCTTTGGCTTCATCCTTAACCTAGTTAAGTCAGTAGGAGGTGGCCATTAATTAAAATGGGACTATAATCAAGCTACTTTCCATACCAGTAGTGTTTTAAGTCTGAGTACTTAAAAAGTGCTGCAGCGAGGATGGAGTGGTATCTTCTCTGTATCCTTGGGCTGTCAGGACAAGAAGAAATGGGATTGCATTGCAGCAAGGAAGGCTCAGATTAAGAATTTAAAAAGCTTCCAAGTGGTGAGGGTGAAAAAATGTAGCCCCACGTGGCTCGGGGGGCCGTGATGGCTGCAGAGCTTTGAGGAAACGCTGAATGTTGCTTCTGCCTGAACATTTTCATTTCGCCATTTCTGGGTCACAGCTTTTGGCTCTGATCATTTTTAGGTCGGTTTTACCTTGTCTTCCCATTTTGCGATGAAGTGTCAAACCAGTATCCAAATGTATTCAACGACCAATGAGTAATAAAGCGAGTTGTAACTCATTGTAGGCATTTAGATGGCAAACGGTCATGACATGAAGCTTTTAAGGCATAATCAGTAGAGGTGAAGGGGAGCAGAAGTTAAACACGTAACTTTCTTCCTCAATTACCTCCCAAATCCGTATGTCCGGTATTCGCTAGCCCTCATTTACACTAGAATAGACCCATTTTACTTTCCCTTTCATATTTTAGCCTGCTGGAAGGTAGCCCACTATCTTATGTCAGACCTGACAGGATGTGAATTATCTCCATCCAGCCTTGACATAACTTTGTGCGCGGTGATGTAATGCTCCAAAAAGTCTGGTTAAAAAAAAAAAGAGACGGTACTTATTAACAGGAAAGGAAACAAGCCTCTGTTTGACAACCAGTGGCAGAATATCAAGGAGAGCTTTCTTAAGAAAAAAAAAAAATCGTTTATGACCGTATGAATTACCATTATTTATTCAGAGGGAAGAAATGGCTATTGAATTTTTAACTAGAATCAGCTGCTACGCAACCTACAAGGCCCAGGTATTTGGGCATGACTTCCAGGTAGATTCAGACAGGAAAGGTTCAAGCCTGTTCCCCTCTGGGATCAATAAAACTACCAGAAATTGCGTGTGAGCTAGAGCAAGCGTAGCCTGCAACGTTTCCCTGCGCTCCCCTTCCCCTCCCTCTGGGGGAATCTACCAGAATAGCATTACCCCACTCCAGCGGTCCCCTTTTTCTCCTTTTCTCCCCCATCTCCTGTGGGTGCAATGTGCTTGTGTGAAACCCCGGCTCTGTCGCCTCCTCATCCCTCCTGCTCCGAGCCCTTGCAGCCGGGGCCGCATTCCAGCGGCGCGATCTGAAACCGTATCCCTCTAAGTTCATGAAGTATTCGGCATGTGAGCGCTTGGACTTGTGAACTTTTACCTTTTACCTATCAGCAATGCAGCTCGCTTCACCCTTTCCTTCCCTTGAACTCGCTGGAAGTAAGCGGTGGAGACCCGATCCGCACTGTGTCATGGAAAGGTCTCCAGCATAGCGTCATGGCAAAATAGCTCCTTATCTACATGATTTCCTTGCTGTGTTGCTCACCCTGGGCTGACACTGGAAATACTGGAGAGTATCGCAGGGGCCTTAGATGGATTTGCAGATTAAAGCGCAGTTTGCATGGTGTGGGTGAGCTGCCAGCTAACGTAGCATCCCTGCAGGTGATGGGACCAGGCAGAAGAGGAGACAGGAGACCTTCTCCAAGAGTGGTTTGAAGTCCCTAAGCTCAGCAGGGTTTGTGGCAGCCAGAGCTCAGGCTGAGACTGCATGAGCAATACCCCTGGTGCTGAGCCCAGGGAACGTGTTCAACCTGGGGAGATGGAGGGAATCAATCATTTTTTGCAGGATTTCCTTCGGTGGGATAAATTACACACCAGCTCTGAGCCTGATGCTTTGACAAGTGGGAACTGCAGAGTGTCCTGACTGACAGCCCTGCCTGCAAGTCAAAATAGCCCATGTTTAGGGACCCAGGGATGACGAAAACCCGTTTCGTGCCAGTATTTTGCTCACATTTCTTTTTTAACCAGCAGAGTCCTGCCTGGACACAGTGCCTGAAGCGGACTGTGGGGTGGCGATAGGAGCCTGAAGCAGCTTCTTGAGCTGCCCTGCACTTTTCCAAGCACGCTTTTATTTCCTTTCTGTTTAGTTTTCATCGTTGCAGCCCGCCGCTTGGTTAGCTGATGGCAGCGTGCTGGGCTGTCCCAACCCCAGCTGCGCGGCCACCACCACCTCCATAGCTCCCATCATGGTAGATCCCCACCAGAGCTTCTCGTGGGGGCATGGTGGGATTGCAAGCCTTGAGGGACTCCCAACAAAGCACTCAGGAGTAAGTGGGCCATGGAGCTGGCAAATGGCAAATGTATTTTGTGA
Organism: Himantopus leucocephalus; assembly: GCA_003993805.1. Classification (NCBI taxonomy): domain Eukaryota; kingdom Metazoa; phylum Chordata; class Aves; order Charadriiformes; family Recurvirostridae; genus Himantopus; species Himantopus leucocephalus. The sequence continues at coordinate 21,045,814 of RSEF01000011.1, read as the reverse complement.
ATGACAGAGACACATCTAACATATACCTGGGTGCTGCTGTGCATTGCTGCAACCCATCTTGAGCTACATTAAAGGCATCAGCTGCAAGAAAGTGATGCAGTAATGAATGGTTCTGTCCAAGTCTTTAATGAATATGTCCAAAATGGTCTTCAACTCAGGTCTTTCAAACCTTTCAGCTACCACTGCAGTTATTCAAGAAAGGGAGCAAAGAATCGCGGACAGATATCCTACTATTTCTGATCTACATATATCACTTCTATTTTTGCAAACCATATTGATGCTCATACATGTGTGGTTTTTATGGAAGCGATGGCATGTGTGTCTATATATACGCATATATGATTACACGTTGGACTTTTTCTTAGCTGCAAACTTAGATGCCAGTTTACTTTTACTTTCCCCTGTTTAATTACAAGATGAATTTGGTTCTCGGGGAGGTCAGTCTGACTGCAATGGTTACAGCCAGACATATCGCAATGTCAAGCTTTCCCACGCAGAGCTCTGCCAATGTCTCCCAGCCTTGACCTTGAAACACCCTCTGCCATTCCAAGCCCTCAGTGAAAGCTGAAAAATGTGCTGACACTGAAATCCCTGCTGTACACAGATATGCAATATTCGGGGACATTTCAGAACAATCACGTTCGTTTTGCAAACGTGCTCCTAGGCTCCAGGTGCTGGGCAAGAGCCGCGAGAGCTGAGTGCTGTGATAACGCGTTTTGTCACTGCGTTGTCATTTACACACCAAAGACACTTAAATCTAATTGAGCCCTGTTTACCTCTGTTATAAACTAAAGTGAACTGGATAAATCTCAGGCCCTTAATTCTGGTTCCTTTTGATTCGCGGAGAAGTAAAAGAGCTTCAAGCTTGCCCTGACTCCAGGGTGACTCCAGTGATTTGGGAACCTGGGTTGTTATCTCTTGTCAGTCCTCCACAAATGCGTTCGCAATCTCAGGGGCCAACTGGAAACATTTGTCAGTGCCCCTTACATAATACTGGGTTTTATGGAAAAATTGAACCCTCCAGTAGAGGCAGAGGAAATTCCAGAGCGAGCTTACTGACAGACATGTCTTGGAAGTTAGCTAGTTGTTTTGGCAGAGACCCAGGATTTTTTTTTTTTTTCCTTCTTCCCCACCACCCTTCAAAAGAAAAAAAAAAAAAAGAGGAGAAAAATCTCTTTGGAGCAGAGGGTCTTGAAACCCAGGAAGCCCCACCAGTGCTTCGCTTTCAACTCTCTTGAGGATATTTGTTGGGAGTCAAGATGGTGCACGCAGAAAAAAATGCTATTTGTGAGACAGAAAACTGCCAATAAAAGAAACCTCTAGAATAGCAAGGCTGGCTCTTTGGAGTTTAATATATGACAATTCTGTGGCTTCTTCGGTTGAATTTCATAGTTACTAAAATATTGCAATCTGGCTGATAAGTCCTCATCAGAAGCGGGCTATAGCAGCTTAGTGTGGGTTTTAAGGAAGGCAGAGATCTGATTTTGCTGTGCAAGAGAAAGAGCTGCAAAGCCTGTGACCAAAAGGCTCTCACCTGGTGTTTGACCCAGAAGCTGAATCGCCACAGGAACAAAGTGCCAAGAGCACTGGGAAACTGAGTCAGAACCAGCTAAATGCAAAATGTGCAATAAATCCCTGTGGAAGGATATCCAGTGGGGTTGTGAACAAAAACAAAAAAAAAGATGTTTTTTAAAGAGGAGCGGAAGAGTGCTGTGTCTGTGTTAAGGTTGTAAATGCACCAAAAATGCATTAGTTCTGATATTTTGGAGAATAACCTAAATTCATTTATCTGTAAGAGCTTTTTAAGGTGATGTCCCTAAAACTCTGGTTTGAAAGAGTCTTTCCATTGAATTCCTGTGGACTTTGATCAGGCACCCTGTCGCCTTGTAAACATGGATGAGCCTTGCCTTGCAGACCCACCATCCCAAAACGCTCGCTAATTCAGGTGTCCTCATTTTCCAGGTCAGGGAAGTGTGTGCCTGAAAGCTGAATACACCGTAGGTACAAACGACTTCCAGCTGAAAGGGACATTTTCATCCTTTCTTGTTCTCACTGCGCTCCTCACCATAACGAGGAAAGGTGAAGGCAACTTGGTGTGTGTCCCCCAGGGATGCCTGAGATGACACTGCTGTGGCTGACTGCCGCTGCCCTCTGCTCTTGGCGTTGGGCATCTAACAACAACACAGGAGACCAAATATTGGAGAAAGCGCACAAGGCGTTTTTCATAGTTTTCTCACTCCCCCACTCCAGTCCTGGTCTGTGGCTTTTCTGAGTCATCTTGTAAATACCAGTCCCTGCAGCAAGCAGGAGCAACAAAAAGGGGAGAAAAAAAAAAAAAAGAGAAATGGAGAAAAAGGAACCCCTCCTCCTGCTTCCCACCAACGCCCCTCACATTTGTTATTGCATAGGATCTTCCTGGCCAGACTTGACCCGCAAACAGTGGTCACCAGTGAACCATCAAAGGCCTTTCACATCTCCAGCAGCTGCAGGGAGGGTTCCTGTAAGGCGCTCCTATCACTTTGACACCTCCAAAGCGGACAACGCCAATTGTACGCTGTCATGGGCTGTGTTTCAGGGACCACCTTCAATGCTTTGGCTCCAAAGAGCTGCTTTTTTCCAATTCATTGACACAGGGGGATATATATCTAAAAACTTGGCTGCAGCAGTGAGTGCATGCCTTGAGGATTACATAGCAAGTGAACTTTGTCAGTGTAAGCCCTAGTCAATAGGAGGAATTAAGTAGAAAGACCTCTATTGTTCCAGCTAGCCTTCTGAAGGCACTGATTGGCAGTAAAATGTCTTAAGTGACAGATGTAAAGTAAATATTACCTATGCCAAGTCTCTATATTACTTTGATTACCCACCATCAATCAATTTGTTCTTTGCCTTGCAACAATAGCGGCTGCTGTTATACTTTAGACCCCTCTGATGAAGCCCGAAGTATAATTGATTAACAAACTGAAAAGCAAAGTTACACAACTGACAGCAAAATGTATCTCAGAAGAAAAACGAGAGTATTGTTTCTGTGCACATGCATGTGCCTTAAGTACCTCGCCTATTAAAAACAGAATGATATACCTTCAGCAAAATATATATACATACTCACACATGCACACACGTATATCCCTTTAAGCCAGCCAACTGCCTCATTAAACGTTAGGTCAGTATTTGTAATACCCCCATGGCTTTTACAATGGCAAAATCTCAGGAAGTACAAGGAAAACTGCAGTACTGAGGTTACCTTGTGAATGAAAGCAAAACTGGAGGTGAAGATGCTCTAGAAGCAGGAGAAACCCGGTGCATTTGATATACAGCACAGCTCCAAGCATTAATGGCGTTGCCTGCTTCCAGAGTTACTTGGTGGCCAGTGCAACATCCCTTTTCCCCTTCATTTGTTCTAAAATTAACAGATGCTCACAGCACTGAAGGTCCTTTTGTATTACTTACATGATTGGGAAGGGTGAAGAATTTTCAGCTCCCTCAAGGTGAAGGAAAACCATTTTAATGGAAGTGAAGAGTGCACGCGCTCACTTGAGGTGTTTCTTGAGGTGGCCCTGATGCGGCCATGCCCAGGTACAGTGGGAAATACTCTGCACACATGCTGCCTTAGGAGTTGTTCCCCAATGTCTCTAGCCCTAAACCTTCTTCCCGTTAAAAATGACAGCAAATTTAGGGTTCAAAGCATTTGGCTGTGTGCAAAGGTGTAAGAACGGCCACACAGGATCATGTTATCTTCATCTGACAGGATCTGTAACAGGCACTAAGGGAAATACCACAAAAAAAGGAAAACTGCGAGTAGTGTCTTGAATATTCTCCCAGTTTACGGCTAGTACCAGTGCAGGGATTTCCTCATCTGGAGGCTGCATGTGTGTCATTGCTATTCATGGTCACTGATGAATACGTCCCATGGGGATTCTTCTAAACTCTTTTTCAAGCCATGTCTACTCTCTGATATCCTGTGGCAACGAGTAGCACATGGTGTCAACAAACCAGTACTTTCTGGATTTGCGCTTAAGCCCTGCTATCTGCTAATGTCACCGTGTGCCCCAAGGTCAGCACGAGCCCGCGGGGTTCCCGTGCTGCTCCAAGGGCAATTGCACAGCTCCTCCGGTGACCCAGTGATGGGCCAGCTGCCGTGTCCCAGGGGCACACAGGGCTCTGGGCCATCATTTGGACTACCTATAAAAGTCTGCGACAGAGAGCTGTAACTTTGAAATATAAGGAGCAGAAGGTAGAAGCAGCTGTTTTGAAGGGCTGCTCCATCTCAGAAACCTCTCTGCAATGAAAGAAAGCCTACCATGCTCTGCTAGTAGCCGGTACTGGCTAGTTTTTGACCCCATATTTGTGTTTATGGTGTGTTGCAGCACTTTATCACTCTGTGAATCATGACAATCATGTACCTTGCTTAATGATACTGAAAATGAAGTGTATTTCAGGAATGACTTAGAATTTCAGGTTCCTCTCATGGGTTGGTTTGGGATGAGCCTTTGCAGACAGTGGAGCCAAAGGTACATGACAGTGATTTTATACCTCTTCTTAGCCCTAGGAGGTTTGTTTCAGCATGTGCCTAAGTAATGGAGATAAACCCTTTCATGTTTCATGGTGTTCTTGCTCTTTTCTCAGTTACTGTGCTTATGGAGTTCATACAAGTCTCTTCAATAAAAAGGTTTCCTAATTTTCCCTAATACATGGGGGACTAGGCCAGTCACAGCCTGAGGAGACAACATGGTAAGAGAAAGATAAATTTGGAAATATTAAAAGACCAAAAAGGAGGAGAAAGCAGGCATGGGAGAGCCATTTGGAAACAGGATTAGATGCTGTCCTACAAGTCATGATCACCCTTTGGGCCTGGGTTCCCATGGGGCCTTCCCACAGCTGTTGTTCACAAGGTGGTCCTTCATCGTCCTTAAAACATTGTCTGTAAACCTCAACAGTTTCCATAAAGCTCCAAAGGTTCAGGGAAATAGTAGAAAAGACTTCTTTACATTGCAATATCATCCCTGCGATGAGGGGGGTGACCATATAATGTGGGAGAAAGGACTCCGGATAATATCTTATGAACCTATAGCACATGTTGGCTCCTTGGCTTTCTCTCCAAGAGGAGGCAATGTTAGAAACGGCATGAAAATGGAGCTTCCCGTGTGACTTTAAACAAGTGCACCACACTGGCATTTGTGCCAAGACAATTTTAGAAGCTTTAATGCTGCTACTCTACCACTTATAACTGCCTGGTTACTATATTGGTTCATACATGACAAATCTAGTTACAGAATTAGCTGGAGTGCCTGATATGTGTATTTTTGGAATTACTTTTATGGTAAAATCATTAAGGCCACCCACCAACCAACATATGATCTCCCTATTGGCTTGGCTTTGATTAGGGGTATTACCAATAAGAAGCTAAACATTTTCCTGAAAATAGCTATTGTTCAGTGGCCTTCAGCAGCAGATGGTCGCAGCAGCAAGTACTTATTGATGGCTGCTGTGCTGTAGCTCTGCTTAGTTAACTTGTTGAAAACTTATTTTCCAGCCAAACCGGGAGCCCAAATGGCTATAGAAATGGTTGATTAGCTGGCCCCAGCCTTGTTCGCTGGCAAATGGCTTTACTGCTGCCTTGCTTGTGTAGGTGGCAACCTGGAGAGATGCGAAGTGCAAAAAAATAAATCACTGAGCAGTTTTATTATCAGTGGATGGGTTTCCTCTCACCATTTTGTGGGTGGCTGCGTTTTTCGTATGGCCCATATACTCAAGGCGAATTAGGAGAGGGAGGTAACATGACAGTTTTCATCAAAGTTTAGACAGATTTCCTTCTGAAATAGACTCTCTAGGGGATGGCCCCGCACAGTGAAAAACGGCTGCAAGTTCATATAAATAAAAGGGCAGCGTGCCAGAGCAAACAGAGTCGCACAGCTCTGCCTGGGACAAGAAATTCTGCCCCCACTCCTGTCGTTCTCCCGCCCAGAAGCCAAAATCTGGTTTTGTTCTGGCAAACGCCAGAACTGAGCATGGTGAACATGCTTTGCTGCGTTCAAAGACCCGTCTGTGCACTGCAGAAAGAAAGGTGAACTCAGGCTGGATGTCTTTTTTCCCTTTCTTCCTGCTGAAAAATCAGTGGCTCAAGAAGGATGCTTCTGTACGTCACACATGATGTTTTCCTTGTTTGTTTCCATATGAAAACTTCTGACAAAGGAGGACGAAGCTTCCCAGCTGTAATGCTGCTCTGTGTTTTTTTCTTGGGGATTTTTGCCAACTTATGAAGATGTTGGAGGTGGCAAAATAAGAAATGCAGCCGAATTATAAAATAGGAAGGTAAAGACCAATTTTTTAGCCTGCATTCTTGCACTACCTGACACAATGGTGTCTGCGATCAAGTCTGAGGCTTCTAACGTGTGTTGGGATAATGAAAACATAGTTAAGAGCAACAGCCTGGTTTGCTGACATGAAGCACTAAATCATCCACGTGCACACTTCTGATCCAGAGTGTGTAGAAGAACGTTAATTTCCAAGATGTAAGGTCAGAATTGGTGCTCCTTGGAAAGGTATTGCAGTCACAACTGCTCAGGAAAACTTTAACACCTTCCCAAATCCAAGGAAAATAATGTATTCCTACTAGGCCTCAAACAGAGCAGGTGTTGGGTAAGAGTATGAAACTGACTTTTCAAATCAGAATCACCCTCTGATTCAGACTAAGACCTATCTCTGCTTCCCACAGTCGTAAAAGGAAACAACTCTTACGGTTTAGATTTGGCTACTCACATAGCATGGGACCACAGTGGTCCTCCTTGGACAGCTTATGGAGGACACCAGTTATAGTCAAAATGCAAAGGACAGCCAGTCCGGTGATAGATTCAGAATTAATTCACACACAGTAAAGCCCTAACACATAAAAGAAACACTTCATTATTGTTTTTTCGTATTCACAAATCTTCAGTGGAGTAATCCCAGCATTTATTTAAAGTCTAAACATTAGGGCACCTGGATGGAACACCAGAGCACTGGCTTACATTCCAGTGTACTGAGTGATTAGGGAGGTTTTTTCTTCTTTTTTTCGTCTTCATGCCAGTATGATGAGCTGGATGCAGTCATGACAAGTGGAAGCAACTGCAGGCCAGCCACGGCAGGGTGACAGAAGAGCAAGCTCAGCACCTCTTGGCTTAATGGATGGTTTAGGTTGTGCTATTTCAAATCAGCACAGATCTACTGGGAAGTGAGGAAGGGTTTTGAGAAAACGAGTTTAAAAAATTGCAGATTTTGTAGTTGTGGGCAAATGAGCTACCAGGTTTTGACTGTAACTCCATTACATTGTGGCATGTATCATTTCTCAGCCTTCATTTTGCCAGATAGCAATCTGTTGATCTAATTTTATGTTATAACCCTTCGTTATACCTAAATATATCAAGAACATGGACCTCAGAATTCCAGAGTCATAACTCATGTCAAGCTAACCAAAGTAAGCATATTTAGCTTCTGGTGGCCCACAATCTATCTCAAAGGTCACCGCAATCTCCAGGGTCTGAGGAAACCCACAGTTGCTGCAATGTCTGTTTTCTTTGAAATACAGAAAAGCCCTCTTCTCCTGAAAAAGGCGGCTTTTTTTTGGTCTCCCCCCTCCAGCCCAGGTGATCTGTAGTCCCAGCTTTTAGGGGGAAAGTAAGAACAAACGGAAGAATAAGTATCAGATAAGTCAAGCAACCCGGTCTTCATTAAGCAAACACAGTCCGCCAAGTTCTTCTGGTTCTATCTACTCCATGAAGGGGCTGAAATTCAGAACAGCAGACTGGAAATGAAATGCGAGCTGTAAATTTACTTTTGGTGCCAATCAAGGAAATTAATACAACTTGGCTTGTCAGAATTCTGTGTGTCAACGGCAACATGAAAATAAAAATGTGGGCATTGACCAGAAACTGCTTGTTTTTCTGAAAAGGAAAAAAATAAAGAAAGAAATAGAAAAGAAAAGAGACTGTCCTCAAAATATGGTGCTGATTAAAGGTTCTCGTGTGAGCTCCTCAGGAGGGGGTGTAAGCAGAAGGGTAAAGGGAGTTTGTGCTTCACAAGGAAAATATTTAGACCTTGTACATAACCATAGCTGAGAAAAATTGTTCAAGGTCTAAATAGCGTGACTACATGAATTAGACTGATGGCTGTTCTGGTGGGCAAAGGGGATATTTGGTGGAGAGAACCTAAGACTGCAGTAGATGCAGTGCGGCAGCACAGAGCTGTGTGAAGCATGCAGCTCTCTAAAACAGACCTGCACCAGGGCAAGATGAGTATAAAACTTTGCCTTTGTCGTAGAGCCATATGCCACTGGGAGTCATCAGTGGTTTTGCCTATTTTTATAGTGGATAACTAAAATGATTCTTCTTCCTCTCGCTGAGGAATCTTCCTTCTCTCACAGGAGGTTAGCTATTTCTTTAGCTTATGCTCATATATTTTGTTCCTTCTAGAAGACCAACTTCATTAAAGCTCTGACTCTAAAATGAAGATCTGTGGTAGAGGGAGAAGTGTAAATTAAATATTATATGTAAATGTAAAGGGGGAAATACGTAAATATGTAAATGACCAGACAACAGCAGCATCTTCCCAAAATGCTGCCGTCGTTCACTGGCTCTTCTGCATTGCTCCCTGGTTTTGCTGGGGCAGCAGCTGAGGCAGATAAGAACCCCTCCTGGGCTGAGGCAAAACCAGAGGCTGTCAGAGGGAAACTTGAAGCACAAGCCCTCCTGTTTTTTAAGCGGGAGAAATGTGGGTATGACCAAGAGAGGTTTCTGTGCAAATTATATGAGTGGCAAACAAAGGGTTGCCTCCTGGCTCTTGCAGAGGGGACTGCTCAGTCGTGTAGCCCATCATGATGCTGACAAGTCTATAGGAGGGGAAGTGGAAATACATCGAGGAGCCAGACAGCTTTTAAGCACCAGCACTTCAAGTCAGAAAATGATGGGAAGGGAGTTGAGATTCATTCCGCAGCCCTGCGGCTGCATGATAGCTCACACTTGACCCTCATTGGTATAGCTGGAGGAGTATTAATCACCACTGCTCTGCACCAAGGTCTAACCCAGAGGCATTGCCCTTGAATCAACTGCTTTCAATGCTAATATGCCTGCTGCACTTGCTGCTTGGATAGCGATCCTTGGCAGAGAGACAAGGGACATGGTAAGGGTCAGTGAGATCTCAGGCAACAAGAACTAAACTTGCCAGAGCTCCTCCATAAAGTTTTTTCAAGTGGTGGTCACACAAGACATATTTAGTAGGGCTGTGACGTGGGTCGATCAGTGCCCTAGTTGAATAGCCAGCTGGGGCAGCTCACTCTCCTTCAGCCCTGGGCCACTCGGTCACCTCTCTCCACTGCTCCACCATAACAGAATCCTCCCTTCCACAGAGTCCATTTTTCTTGTGATTTCCTACCATAAACCAGTCAAACCTTGTTCTGTGTTAGGTTAAGCAAAGCAGCCACACTAAAAAGATGTAAAAATGAGTGACGTATTACATATATATATGAATGCATACTATAAAAAACTCTCAAATGGACCAAGATTTTCATTAAATAAGAAAGTCACACAATTTAAGAGTCTGGCAGCCTCTACCTGCTACCTTGCTCTGCAAGTTGTCCTTCTGAGATTTAGTCATGGACAAAAATATTACTGAGCAGGAGTGAGGGGGAGAGAATCCAGCCCCTGGTATGCTCAGGCAAAGGGTTGTGTGCAAGGCAATCACCAAGTATTAATGCTGCTGTTTCAAAAAGCTTCAGTCACTCGCTGGTCCTTCCCATTTGCATTCTGCAGGATACCCTGTTGGAAGAGGTCCCTTTTTCTAAGTGTTAACGTCAGGCTTTAATCTTTTCAAGTCATGGTTGAAATGAAAAAAGAAGAACAGAAAAATGGTTACAAGAATTGAGATTGGGAATAAGAGAGAGAGAGAGAGAGGCAGATGCCAAGACATGATGAAAAAATTCTGTTCCTTCTGCCCACTGCTTTTACCGAGACTCATGTTTCTCCAAGGGGAACTGAAGCTAATTGAAACAGGTTTCAAACATCGACTTCATAGCTAAGGTTTGCATGACAAGACATGCAGATAGCATGAGGCAGAGCCCCTGTGCTAACCATCATGCTCTACCTTTGAACTAATTTCCAGCAAAGTCATTGGGAGTCTTTGCACTGATTGCTGAGAGAGCCGGATCCGGCCCCACCTCATCCCACGAAACTCAATGCATGCACGCCGTTCACTGTGAGCCAACGCTCCTCGGGGTCTCTAGCACCACAGCGGATGCAGGAATGACTTCAAAAAGGATCTTTCTGAGGCAGTAACTCAGGCATTTGTACAAAGGACTGACTGATCCAGATCCACGTGTTTATGTTCAAACTTCGGTGAAAGAACTCAGCAAGACCCCCCCATGTCTGCTTTTCATGTGGCCCAATTCTTGTCAGTTTGTCATCCCTGTTAGGAAAACCTTTCTCATCATTCCAAAGACACTCGAGTGAAGAGGTTAACATGAATCAAGGATTACAGAGACATCTGGCTTTAAAAAGCCCCAAGCCCTTCAACTCCAGCCTTGGCAGAAAGCTGGAGTCCACTGGGGAGGATAGTTTATAGATTGATTGCAGAGCCCGGAGTCACGGCGCCAAGACCCGATGCTATGGCTTGGATGTGTAATGAGTATTGTACAAGTGTGTGAGCCACTGAGCGGTCAGCGCACTTGTGTCCTGAACAAACTTCCCCTTTGTCAGAAAGCTGCTATTTTATTACACACATGTGACATAAAATAAAGTTTGTCAAAATGTTTTCAAATCTCCAATGTGCTCCAAAGAAGGAGAAGTTTGGGACACTTGTTTTGCTCGTGTTGTGTACCTGTCTCTTTGCCCCTCTGATGGGAAACAAAGACAGTATAAGTGCTAAAGATGAAAGGAAAAAGGCAATCCCATTTAAATTGCTTTCGGTGGATGTGTGTTGTTTTTTAATTTTCTGTGCTAGCTTAAACAGTTCCCATAAGAGCTACGCAAATGTAATGGCTAATTTGACAAGCTTGAATGAGTCATCTTTCAAAGCCATTATTGTACAAAACGTAACATGGTTTGGAACTGTCTCCCATCTGTGTAAAGTGATATCGCTTCTTTTTGCCCTTTTCTTGAATCAAAGGCAGATGCAAACGTCAATGTTTCTCTGCCTATATAAATGCACACGTGCAAGAATGTCTCCTCTTTACACACTGGGGTTTGCAGCTGGAGCTACAGACTCTTTGCAGACAGTGATTCATAGGTAAAGACCCACTCAGGGTTCTCTTCCAAGGCCATCTTTTCAAGGAAATAACTGTAGATGAAAAGCACACAATTTATTTTTCAGTGTATTTTGCCATTAGTACAAAAATAAATTGTGGTGTATAAGTAGACTGGGTTGGAGAACAGGTGGTGCTAAAGCAGCCAGTTAAACCTACCGAATACTAAGAGGCATTTCATTGCTGCCAACCTATGACGAGTCCAACGCTACATTAGTGTTGTGTAGCTTTTGGACCTCCAAAAGGAAGTGTGTAGCAAATTCCTCACGAGTCAAATGGAATAAGAGCGAAAAGGAGGAAGTGCTGAGTGTTTGGTAGAGGAATACCACTTGTCCTAAGCATAAAAGAGAAGTCAACATGGGAAAGGAAAAGTAGACTTGCGCCTTTGCATTTCAAAGGAAAAAGTCATAAGGCAGTGAGGGGGTGGACTTCTGAATATCTCAGTGTAAAATAAAGTGCTGGCTTGCACATTGCCCCTGCCAGATGTTTAGTGCAGAGAGTCTAAGTAGGTAGAGCAAGAAGTGTGAAATCAGAGAGCTGCTTAAAAGATAACTTTAAGGTTGCAGGTGCTGACAGAGGGGTTGCAAAGACAGAGGTAGAAATGGGGCCCTGAGGGAGAGGAGTTAGAAAGAAGTGAGTTTTATTGTGTGGCAGATGATGAGGACCTCAGAAGTGCTGATTTGAAAAGAACAAGTTGGACTTAATGAGCAACTGCTAAATGTGAGGAACAAATAAAGAAGGAAAAGGAGGACAAAAACAGATTGGGAAATTTTTCCAGAAGAAGAGGAGACGTTAGGACTGGGCAGAACTTTTAGGTAGGAAGCATATGGAGAAAGAGAAAGACACAAGCTCCAAGGCTTTAGCAAATATGGTGACAAAGGATGCTAAATAAGTGATCTTAAAAATCGTGGGAGAACCAGAAGAGACTAAAGAGTTGGATGAGCAATTCCAAGAGAAACATGCCAAAGAGGAGGTCAAGAGTATGGAGGAAAGTACCAGCAGTAGAAAGGACACAGCAACGAAACATCTCCATGTCCAATGTTATTTCTGAGAAACCCAGAGTGAGAGCAGAGCCAAAGCTGCAGAATAATTGCCGACAAAATATTATCCATATGGTCAGTTAACCACAAACATAGCAACTAAGGTATCTGAGATACAAAACAATGTACCTACTGGTCTAACCTCACCGTGCCCTGCTGCCCAGGGAAAGGCAGTTTTCCACTTCAGGATACCAGTCAGACCTGGTTGTTATTCCTGAACATTGGGAAATCCCAATGAGTGGTACTCAAGGGGTTAATCCGTCCTCATGTTTTGTGACGGAATTAGTCAGCTCAGTTTATTCTTGTCCCCATACCTCCCCAGTGGTACCGTAGTGTGTTTATAAAAATAGCAAACAAATCATTTGACAGCAAGGGTTGGAAGTAAAAATTAAAAAATGCCATACTTTCCCTATTAAATTTTGATAGTCTCCCAAAGGCTTTCAATATATTGCACACGTCCAAGCTCTACCGCAGAATAACTGAATCATAAAGACTAATAACATGTGTCTTTCGAGCGTGTACACAAGTCGGGGAATGCTGCAGGTGGGCGCAAGAGTACGGGAGGACATGGCATGGTTATCTTTGAATTTCCACAAGTGGGTGGGAAAGCAATACATGCTCTCCTGCAGTCCAAGGGGCATCTCCTCTCTGAGAAGGGAACTCTGCTATGGTTTCAACCATATTTTAAAGCATAAGTGTTTCCTTTGCATGGCTCAGATATTTTAATCCTCCCTAACAGCCTGCAAAACAATTTTACCAGCTCTTCCAGGCTATTTTGGGGGGCACTCTCAGGTGGGGTGAGCTGGCGTGGGGTAGCTGCACTATATCCATGGGAGAGTGATGACAGATCTATAAACTGCCCAGGGCTGTCCTCCAATATTTCATTTTTTGGAGACACTGGTCTGAGCTGAGTTTCAGTCCCTGAAAATTGGTATCTGGCTGAGCTCAGTCAACAGATGCAAGTTCCCAGACCTGTAGGGAAAAATTGGCTGCATTCAAATATTTTTAGTCCTGGGCTCATGTATGGGTCCTGTAGAAGCAAAAAGTTGAAAATAAAAATGGCAAGGTTATAAAATGCTGCTATAGCTGGGTATAGCAATGCTGATGCCAGTGCAGTGACACCAGAGGGAAACCCATGAGAGAGAACGTCTTCTGCAGAGGTCTTCCACTGATGAACAGTAAAGCTCACTCGCCCTCTTAGATGAAATTGTTGGCTCTGTAAAGGATGATAAATGAGAGAAAATAAAAGTAAGAAAACATCAGCAGTTATGTTACAGTAAAGAAGATCATGTCCCATAAGGCCAAGTTTTGTAGGTTCAAAGCCAACGCAAGGAACGGGACTTCCCTTCACTTAGACCCCTAATAAAGCAAAACTCTGCAAACATCTCCAGCTGATCCTGCTTCGGAGCTGCTTTGAACTTCCCCTAAAGAAGGAGGGGGGTGTCATTTTTACAGGCAATGTGAAAGCTCTTCACATTAGAAAGTCTGAGGGAAGCTTTGGCTTCAGTCTAAAAGCTTCGGTGCTTTATTCCAGAGATGACAACACCCAAATACAATGTGTTTGCAATAGCAACACTGCTGGTTAACGGGACAACCAAACTCTCTCTTTCGAGCTGACCTTTTTTCATTGATTTCACTGAGCTAAGAACATGGAACAACAAACGAATCTTTCTGAATATCTCTCCTTTTTTTTTATTTTTCTGAATAGGGAAACCCTGGACTTGATCCAAAACTTCGGAGAATTTTTTTTCATGTGCCTTATGGACTTTATGATCATTTCAAATAAATTTCACCTGTAACCACACACTGCCTGAGGCTGTAAGTGTGGATGCTCCGTTGTATACAGGGTTAAACTTTTTCTACTAAAACATTTAACCCCATTGAATGCTGAAATGTAACCTAAACACCACTAGTTTTCACAAAAGCCTGAGTGCACTTAACCGATTTAATTTCTGCATTTGTTATTGTGAAGTATAAATAATTATAGCTTTGACCTTTTGGGTAGGGGCCAAGCTATAAGTGTAAGAGGTAAACACAATAAATAGATACATGTAAAATACAATCCCCCTGCTCTGAAAACAGTAAGTATTTTCTGCATTTCCAAACTAGTTGTGAGAGAGTTAGCTGAACACTCATGCACTTCATAGAGTCACTGGTTTTAGTTACTAGAATAATAATGCAGGGACTGTAAATAGGGTTTATGACTTTTTATGAGAAAGCCATGTGATGCTTTTACAACTCTCACAAGTAATAAATGTCTACATCAATTTGATTGTTTTATGTGGGTTTTCTTCTTGCTTTACACCATGGAATGGGTTGAACCTCACTGGAAGTCCACTTGAAATTCTGACATTTCAAAATTTGGTTTAGTGCCAACTAAACTTTTGAAAACCATATTTTCTCTTCAACCACACTAAAAAATTATTTGGTATGAATTAAAATAGCCTGTTCCGATAAAACTAAATCAGAACAAAATACCTTCCTTTTTAACATACATTATTCAGAGCATAAAATTAAATCACTTTTGTTATGAAAAGACAGTTAGTACAAAAAATCAAGTAATTTCACTCCAACAAGGTCCAAACACAATACTTCAACCTAGTCAAAACAATTCTTTTTAAAAAAACTGAAACAAAACTTCATTGACAACAACATATTCTGATCGGAAGTCTTGATATCAACTGGATGGCATTTTCCATTGAAAAATTGCCAGGGAAAGGTTTTTTCCTCCTAGCTCTAATCTGATGTTATCATGTACAGCAGCACTTGGAGTTAAAAATTACAGCACATTTTGAGGTCTCCCGGAACATATTTTCTCCGACTCCAACAGCATTGCTGGGCTTTGCCAGCTGTGAGGTAGAGCACTCAGCGATGGAAACTATCCTTCAGCAGCCAAGGTGCTCTTACAGATGGTTAATGAATTGGTAACCGTCACTTTACAGAGCACTGGGATGAGGTTAGTCCCACCATAGAAGGAAGCTTTCCAGGAGGGTCCATGGTTTGTTCCACAGAAGCAGATAATCTGCGGATTATCACTACCTGGTGAAGCCCATTAGATCTGCTTCCAGCAGGGCATTATGTGCATGGATGATGACTGATCCTAGAAAAGTTTACTATTCATTGCTAGAAACCATGCAACTGGCATGCATCAGTGCTCTGCAGCTTTGAATAGGCTGACCATAAAGGGATTTCACCTCTAAATTGAAACTAATTAAAATTTGTGGGGAGCCTGCAGTCATGCAGACAGACATGCATACAAAAATGTTATCAGGGTCTATATAAAGAGATATTGTTATGGTTATATCAGGGAAAGTGGTATCAAAGTAGGATTTATACTTTGGACCAAGACCAGTAGGGTATTTGGTGGTCCTTAGCTCCTATAGAGTTATAACATCATATCACTCGCCACTAGATACATCTGTCTGGGAAGGAGGCACAGATGTTTTTGTAAGCAAACTGTTGTATTGCTGAAAAAAATGCCCAGGAGTTTGCAAACCTCTACATACCTTTGGGTACTCACAGCAAGCACTCTTGGCAGCGTTGCTCCTGAGGCAGGTCTTGTTTCATGCATTAATCTGAGTCCACATGATGCCAGGGTTGAGACAAGAAGTTATTACTACAACTTGAAGCCTCTTCCTACAGAAATTAAACTCATTCATGCACACAAGGACCTGGAGTCGATATTTGACTTTTGGGATCAGTTTTCTGTGCAAAGGGTGTTAGATGAGGTGACCCTTCATGCTGGCACAGCTCCCTTGGCCTCATGGTGAACCTGCTGCTCCTCAACATCCTTCACTGTGCTCAAACTCACAAAGATGCTTGGAGACACCGCAACTGCCCTGGGTCACTTGATGGAGCAACTCTCTAGAAAATATCCTTGGACGAGTGTGGTAGCCCCAGGTGACCCGTAGGATCCCACACTTTCATTAAAAGTTCAGCTATTGCTCAAGCCAGAGCTCTCAAGATGCCATGAAAGACAGCGAAGGATGACGGGGAAAGATGAGCATTGTGGGTGGGAGAGGAATAGCCCAAAACAAATGGAAAAAACTGTCAAAACATTTACAGACTCCCTGATAATTAAGCAAGAGTGGGGAGGATCAATTTACAGATAGTGTCTCTTTCTCTCCTCACTTCTCCCTACAAGAAAATAAATGACGAACTGAAAAGGAGAGCGAGCAAGAGAGTAAGTTTTGGAGAGAGTAGCCAAGAGTTTTATTACAAGCC
This sequence comes from Himantopus leucocephalus, assembly GCA_003993805.1. Classification (NCBI taxonomy): domain Eukaryota; kingdom Metazoa; phylum Chordata; class Aves; order Charadriiformes; family Recurvirostridae; genus Himantopus; species Himantopus leucocephalus. The sequence goes on along the minus strand of RSEF01000011.1, from coordinate 21,029,284 downwards.
TGTTCCTCATTAAGGCCTTAGCAGCCTCACACACAAAAGCTAATTACTGTTTTTATGTCATGTTATTTTGATTCATATTTCCTGTCTGGAAAACAGACGGGAGTTTTGGGCACCCAGCCAAGGCGAGGGCCACGGTATAGCGCAAGCGGGAACCTGCCCCAGCCGTGGAACAGAGGAGACAAGAGCCTTATTTTTTGGGGTTTTTTTTTTTTGTTTTGAGGAGGAAATGGGAACTTTCCATGTAGGCGTAGTTTGCTCCCAAAAAATTGTTGTTCTCCAGGGGCAGTGGAAAGAAAGAGATGTCCCACTGCTCGTTTCTGGTCAGGAAGTGCCCCTGCAGACAGGGACGTGTGGCTTTTCAGGGCTGGACCAGGTCTGGCGTTACCCATGCTTGGATAAAAGGGAAAGTGATAACTTCGTAACTGGTGCAGTTTTTAGAAAATAAATTCTCCGAGGACCAAAGTGCTATTCTCGTCCCTCTTATCAACACACGGATGCCAGGCGGTACTCTCCGCAGGGCTCGTGTCGAAGTGCTGTGGGGGGGAAAAACGAAAACAAATCACCACTGCTGCTGCCCCAGGAGTCCATGAGGCGGCAGCAAGAAAAAAAAAAAGGGTCCCATGAATTATTTCTGTCCTCGACAAAAAATTTCTCCCAGAAATATTTTCTGCTCACACAGAGTAAATATTTCATCCTTATTTATACCCTCATTTCAATACCATCCAGGTGCTTCACAAGCAGACCTGAAGCTAACCTCTTTCCCCACCTTCAGGGGAGAGAGCAGAGCTAATTTACAATTTGGGAGAGAAGACACAGGTAAATAAATCGTCCAAAGCCACATAATTTTGCTTTCCATCCAATCAATAAAAAACCCAACCATCTCAGCCTCAGCAGTAGTGGAGCTCTTCTTCTGCAATATAGTATTCCAGATAAATGCAAGATATTGTGCATATTTTTAGAGGTCTAAATTTTAGCTGAGAAATGGTGATGGCAAGAAAATTACTGACTGGAGCTATTACAGACATCTGCTATAAATGGGTAACAATAAAAACAAATCTTATATTAAAAATAAAAGATGTTATATAACTCATAATTAATTGTTCCATTGCTGAATGTCACCTCCATTTCTGTTTGCTTATTTTCTGCATAATCCTTGCTTAAGTTAAATTATCAATTACTCCTACTGAGTTAAAAAACAGTTTAAACATAATATTCAAAATTCATGGAGTTTTAACTGGACAAATAGATCGCAAGAAAACTTTATTTTGTCTGACCTGAGAAGCGGAACTCTAATTCAATAACTTTGAGGTTAAACTTTCCATGTACGTATGTATCACCACCTCTTGCCTTGCAGGATATATGGCCTGGAAACTCATCCCTTAGGCTGGTGATGAAGAGCAGGCATATTAACAAGTTCTCTTTTAAAAATGTACTTCTTATGGGAATTTTTCCATTTTTTTGGCCAATGCTGCTAATAACACTCTAATAGGCTCATTCAGACTACAGAAAGCACGTTACAATGCTTGAGGCAGAAGTGAGTTTTGCTCACTTACAATGTATACATTAGTATACACTAGTAACAATAGATGGAGGATCAGGATGAGGCAAAATCCCAGAACAACTCATCACAAAATAACTGTCGTCTTCCCAGAGTCTCCTACTGCTGCTTTCTAGCCTGTCCTAGCAATGGTGGCTAATGGCATCCTGGACTTTTTGACTGGTCAGTTGCGTTGCCCTCTTATTCCCATTGCACATCTCGGTGCTGCTGCCAAATTTCTACCCTCTTCTGACCAACCCATTGCAAGAGGAAAAAGATGCTACCTAGGGGGGACCTTTTTCTGTAATCTGTCTGCTTACAGGTCAGAGTTCACCTCTAGAGGAATTCAACCTTTTTCTTTCCAACGCCCGCTGAAATGCTTCAGCTCTTGAGGTGGAGCACACCAGCTCTTTGAGTAGGTCCTAGGACAAGCGTCCAGCACAAGCCAACAGGCCAATATTTGATGGGTAAAATACCAAATTACCCATGTTGGCACCCGGCCAAACCTCAGGTGCCATATTCTCACCCTTGCCCTAAAACACCGGTGGGTATTTAATGCTTTGTAAGGAGCCAGGATATGAGCTTTATTTCTGACTTGAAACACGGAGATGCAATCAGTGTATCACCTCCAAATACCATGCTCACTTCTTGGGGGTGCAATGCCATGGCTCTTGTAGGTAAAACTCATCCTTCCTCTTGAACACTTAAATCTCTGCCTGATGCCTGCCAGGTTCCTGCCAGCAGAGAGAGGTAACTGCTGTGTTCAGAGGAGGCATCCCAGGGGGGTGACGTGGATATCTTGGGGGAAAAACAGTAGAAACAGTAAGAAGCTACAGAAGAAATATTACAAAGATTAATGTTGCAAGATTAATGTTGCGAAGATTAATATTTGGCCCTGTAGCTGGAATCTGAGCCCCTACCTCCTTTGGAGACACCACGCTGTCTTCTAGATCCCATCCCTGTGAAAGCTGTGGGGATGTCATGAAGCTGAACATGAAAATCGGGATGTTTTACACCAGAGGAAGAAAACAGTGATTTTCTTTACTTCCCCAGCTATTTCTGTTGCTTGTTCCTCCTTTCTTTTCTTGCCCTCTCCCACCCTGGCAGTCCTCAGCGAATTGCATCACCCTTTCCAGAGCGAGCACTGCCGCCGTACTGAGTAAGCAAGTGCTTTATGAGTGAACTCCACCACAGCGAAACACGGGCCTGCAGAAAGAGAAAACTCTGGTTAACTTTAATTAAGTTTGCATTACTTTTCCCAGTAGGACCTCAAATTTAATGGTATTACATTTTAAGCTGTTTGGCAAGTCTTGAGAAAACAGTTTAGCGTATTTCACTAATAAAAACAAAAGCTGTGTAATAAACCAGGCCTCTGTTGAACCAAAATAAGAAGACATTGATCCTTTTGAGCGTGCAGAAATTTCTTTTGAAAGATGACACTATTGACTGTATGCCGGGACTGAGGGCTTCTTTCCCAGTTTGTCCTTATTTTGTCCTGACTCAAGCAAAATTGCCATCCACTTCATTGTGAACCTGACTTGAGAAAGTGGAATTTCACCAGCACCTTAGAGAGGCAGTCTTTTTCTTTTTTTTATTTTATTTGGAGCCCCCTAAAAATTATCCTCCGCTTGGGATCACTATAAGAAGGGGATGAGTAAGGAAAAATGAACTTCTTGCAGCCTGCTCCCCTCCCTCCTGCATACTGGGTCATGAAGCGCAGAGCCCTGGATATGCTGGACTGGGATGGAGGAGCTCATTTAGAGGCCAGAAACGTCAAATGTAACCACTGGATGACACCCCAGCTATCACCACTCACCCTATACTGGGAACAGGAAATTGCTGGAGGCCTCAGATATCACTTCTGGTAAATGCTGACTTGTTAATGGTGACTAAGAACCTGGTCCGAAGCCCACTGAAGTCAATAGAAAAGGTGTCCCCTGACTTCAGTGACCTTTGGATGAGTCTCTAACATGCTAGAGCTGTAACTCCTACAACTCAGTTGGAAAGAGAAGGGAGACGGAGGCTCACTGGCAGGAACATGCTGCATCTCTGGCAGCGGCTGGCTACAGAGATTTATCGACCCTGTTAGCAGGTCAAAATGGCCTTGGCTGTTGGAAAGGACAGAAAAAGAGACCTCGGAGCCTCATGTAATCACCTCAAACTACTGCAGAGTAATGGCAAGGCAAGGTGAACGCAGATGCTTTTGCTCCTGCCTGGCTTGTCCATGCTATGCAACTGCCTTCATGGTCCCTGGGATGTACGACCTCAGATAACGTTGGGTTAAGGGAGAACATTTTCTCCTGCAGTGACCTTGGGTCCATCCTGTGAAATGAGATACCCAAAGCTGTGCGGGGCCTGATCCAAAGCTCACTGAAATGAACAGGAATGTTTCCATTGGCTTGCCTGGGCACTGGATCTCTAAATATTTGGTAACTCAAATCTAAAATGAAAGCTTTTTTTTGAGCTTTAATTAAATTCCTGTGCTAATTCAGAAAAAGGATCATTTCAAGGTCAGGGACATTGCAATTATTTCTTTAAAATCTTGTTATGACTGACTGTTTACGGGGTTGACTCTTCTTTTTCTCCCTTCTTTTAAAGTTACTGCAAAGATCCCTATTTAAACTATAAATTGAATTAAAAACTCACATTTAATATTTAGTTATGATGTGGTTAAAAATTTTATGTGCCAGGCAGTTGCTCTTTTATTTGCTTACAATGTTGTCTTTAATGAATGCCAAAACCATGCAGCTCAAATGAGCAAGCAGATGCCAAGTTATTAACAATTATTACCTTTTACAGTAATTTTTGGCAGGCTTTCACTTTTTTGGTGGTCTAATAATTTCAAAACAGGGAACTTTGAAATATTACACCAAGGCCAAACAGCACCATGGATTGGTTTACTTCCTCTTTTCTGACTTATTCCAACTTGTTTCCTATTGTGAAATATTTTTCCACCCAACATTTGCCCAGCATGGAGTGAGGTTTACCCCTGCAGCTAAAAGCCATCTTCCTGATGAAAAACAACAACTACAGAGGTCTACAGACCATGTCCAACTACTGTGTACAGCGTACGCACAGTGCAGGACTCAAAGGGAGTCCTGAGCTCACTCTCAAGGTAAACAAAGGTGCGTGAAATTAATGAATCCTCCCAAATCAGGATTAACGGTGCTATGCCAAAGGCCAGATTTGGAGCCCCAGGTGAGGCCCCTTGATTCTGCTAAAGCAAAGCAAAAAGTCCCAAAGCCAACACCGGGGGTGCTGCTAAAAGCCTACGTGCTTTTCAGAAGAGAGAGATGGTTTAAAGCTGGGTTGAAGCTAATCACTGCTCGCAGCTTTGGTGCATGAGCAGGGCCATGTAGTACCCTGTCATCTGCAGAGGCTCCGAGGATCACTTTTCCATCCCAGGTCTTCTCATGTTCTCTACAGGGTCTGCAGAACTATTTTTTGATAGGCCATCGGCATGCTGGCTGGAAGCAGGCAACACTAAGTCAAGCTGCACCCACATGAGGTACATAATTCATTTTCTGCTATGGAATTACGTTGCTGTTAGTCCCCCACATGCTCCTCAGTTCCTCACTAATAGCAGTTTCCCCAGTTTTCTTGTCTTTTCAAGGGTTTTTCTTTACTTCTTTGTGGTTCTTCTTAGATTTTATTATGGGAACAACCATGAGTGACCTTAACATATCTTCTGCTTACTCTTGGGTGTTGCATCTTCCTAAAGTAAACCTTTCACTCCTCATTTCTTCTTGGAAAAAAAGAAAATTGCTTAACTGTATTAATTAAATTACAGGCAAAACCACTGGCAATTACACCATTTTATAAATAATATTGTTAATAATGGTCAAAACCTATGAAAAAAAGTGGAAAAACCCTGGAAGGCTGTGGTGGTGCCACGCTCGCTGTGGGGGGGGTGTGCTCACACACATGTGTTTCTGTGGGCAGTGGTATTTAACAACCAGCTTTTCCTTTTTCCCTCCTCCCGATCCTAAATAGCAATTAGCATCCCATGGGACCCACGCTCAGAAACCTTGCCCCTGAAACCACAGATAAATGGAAACCAGGATCAAGTGCAATGTTGAAAGTCACAAAAATAGTGGTGTTCACTCATGAATGGCTGAAGAGCTTGGGCTTCCTTCTCAAGAGCTCAAGAATCATGGCCAAATTCAGGCTTGGCCTTAAAGGGGGCACCTCCTGCTTTTCTTAGGTTTGAATTTGACTTACGCTGTTTATGAACCCCGGTGTCAACGCTGCTTTGGATCTGCCAATCTTTTTATTGTGATGCTCATTCCTTACAGTGCTGTGTCTTGGTTTCCATAGGTTTCCAGAGGTTTCCACAGTTTGATTAGTTTTCCATCTGCCTCTGGAGTCGGCACAAACTCCTGTTTCTCCATGGCGGAGACCAAGGCTTTCTAGTCCCATGGCCATAGCTATAAACGCTTGTGGTAGCAGTCACGCAAGGCAGAATGGGCTCATCCACAGTCCCTAAGTTTATCACCAGACTGGCAGAAGTAGATGTTCGATTTTTGGTCCATAGTCACCTACTATGGGACTAACAGAAGGGCACAAAGAAGACTACAGAAGAAGATCACAGAAGAGTTGTCATTTGGCTTTGAAGCTTTCTGTTTCTCCTCATCTTCAGGTCCTGGGCACGGACATTTACTGAGAGTCTCATTCTGGGTGGGAGTCTTGTATCACTATTGAAATAACTTGATTCTTTTTTCTTCTTAATTCTCAGACTAGAAGATTTCAGGGCAAAACAACTCTTCCAGTACTTCACTTTTTAAAGTTAATTTGTCATTGTCATAGATACTAGATTATTAAGACAAAAAACAGATGCTGAATAAAATGAAAATGAAATACTGACCCTTATTATCAGCTATCAAAGCTGCTTGTCTCCCTTTTGTGTGTGTCGTATTTCATCCTGAAGAGAGGGTACGTTTTATTTATTTATTACACTTTAAAATAACTTGAGTGGATTAAATTCTATTCCTCTAACCTAAACATTTGAAGGATGTTTCCTATTGCAAGATGATGTTGTGTAGCCAAAGCGAGATTTAAAAAGTCACTGGGGTAAAGTCTGTAAAACTTATGGTGTAATTTATTAAAGGGACACAGTCTGCTACTTTTTATAGTGATGTGAGTATGTGTCATGTACAAGGGTAGCAGTACTCCAGTGAGCGGCTCCCGGTGGGTATTGAGAGTCACTGAACAGTTAGCATTTACATATGGTAGCGGCTTATTAGGAAAGCAGTTTATTAGGGAAAGAGATTCAAATATTTTGAGTTCTACCAGGGGAAGCCCTGAACACCCCTTTCCCAGGTTTAGAGGAGAATGAGAGAGGCAACCTCAGTTCCTGAGCTCTCCCACACTACCTGAACCAGACCCTTTCCAAGCAAATTTGTCCTTGCAACAAAAATCTTGTAGACATCAGGACAAGCAGCCACTGCAGATTTGTCTTCTCCAGACCACAATGTGACCGATGCAAAACCTTTAAGTGAAATCCCAGAAGACAAGCAGAAATGGCAGCCGCTGCGTTCATGATATTTCATTGGACATTTATTCTTTTTTGGTGCCTGTAACTGCTCAGAAGCCGCGTGACCTGATTTCCTGAGAAACCCCTTGCAAAGTGAAGCTCTTCTACTTAATAATCCCTAACTAATATTGTTATTTTTACTACCGTAATGCTCATCAAAAATATGCTCTCACACATGGTGTAATTAGTTACTGTGTTACAGTAGCACCTACTTAATCCAGGATTAAGGTCACGTTGTGCGAAGCGTTGCACGGACAAATAACAAAGAGGTTCCTTGTAACGATTCCTTTGAAAACAACATTTCCTGTTTCTACGCTGAACAGAAATGAGACCACACAAGATTTACAATGAGGGAAGAATTGATTACAGAGCTTAGCAGCCATTTTCATTTTTAGGTTTATTTTTATTGTTATTGTTATTATTAGTTCTAGGCTAAATAATTCAGGAAGAATATACTTCTCACTTGGACTTTCTAGCTCACAAAGAGCTTTTCATAGTACTGATAATTTGCAGAAGCTTGAGAACAAGCTATACGCAGTAAAATACCTACGCTTCTTTCACATGTGGTGTTTGCACCCTACCCTGTACCCACTGGAGACTTACAAGAGGTCAGATTTGGTCCTGGGTAAATTCTTCGGCTTTCCTAACCACTTACAGCTCTGGAAGACACCAAGATTATAGCCTTGACAAGCCTAGAAAATATATTTTAGACATTTTTATTGAAATTGCTCTTTCTGTAATTCTGAGCCCTGTATACTTATGGAGTCATGAACTCCACTGCAAGCAACAAAAAATTTACCACTGACTTCAGTAAGGGCAGTATTAAATCAAAGGTTATTGGGGGTGTTGGCTCTCTTGGCGAGGTTAAATGAAAAGTAGTTTCAATAGCTCTGCAGCAACCTTTAGAAACCTCCTTAGAAACGTCCTGCTGTGCATGCTGAGGACACATGTTGGTTTGCTGTGCTGTGGGAGAGCTCTGTGCTTTCCACATCCCTCTATGCTCCCTGGATGGTTTCAGTGTCTTAACATACATTTCCATCCTCATCCCGACAGTGTGCCAAACCCACACCCTGGTATTGCTGTGTCCTTCCAAATAGGTGATATCCATTCTCACCCATAACAACACAACCTATGCCTGTACAGATAGATTTGAGATCCACATTACGGGAAAAAAATAATTTATGGTGTTACCAGAATGTGAGTTTTTATTTTACATTTATATTTTCCTGAAAATAGTTAGTTCTCCCCCTTTCATCTTTGGGATCATTGCAGATGGAGGAGTCCACCAGGCAGACTGAGCTCATCAAAGTTTCATGAAGAATTGGAATTTGGAATGTATCTACTTAGAGACAGACAGATTAAATTCCCTGCAACAGTACAGGATGGGAGTAGAAGGATTTGTAGTGTTACCTACAGGAGGTAAGTAACCCAAGAAAATCATTCCTAATTGCTTGTTTGTGTCCCTGGCATTTTTCAAAACCCTTGAGAAATGGAACTGTTTGAGAAAGCCACTGGAGACGCTGAGATCTTTGCAAAGGAGAGATATAGTTAGTGGAAATTCCCCTTCTCTGTCCTGTTCCCAGGTCTGGACAGGAACTTTGTGTCTGATTTGCGTTCCTAGACTTAGCAGCCACAGTCCTCTCCCTTTTTCTTGTCCTGTTTCTTTATTTTTGATTCTCTTGCCTATTTTTGCCCCCTTTTCCATGGGGAGGGGATAGAAGGGAGAAAAGTCATTTCTAGCCAGCAATGTCACGTCACTATATTTACAGGCAGAAAGGGAGGCAAAAAACCCGAGCTGATATTTTTCTATAGCTGCTTGCAAGAGGCAGAGTCAACCTTCCAGATAGAGTGGGATCCATCACACCATCTCCCTCCAGCCCTGGGGGAACGTTCTTGGGGATGCTCCCTGCAAGGTCCATCTTGGCAGCCAAGGAAAAGGGATGAGAAGCAAAAGGGCAGCCCCTGGGGAGCCTGTTGTAACAGATTTCTCTGGGGCTGGATGGTAAATATCTTATAATGCTATACGATGGTGGAAAATTGTTTGCAAGCCAGATGGAAGCATCCTACTGGCTGCATTCAAAGCTCTAGCTGCCAGATGGAAAAGGCTGGCTCCAAATACACCAGCGCAGTTAAAATGGAATAAGCGTTCCATATAGGCAGTTATATCTGTGCAGATCATCCACGAAAATGGAGAGGAGTAAGCTGTTCTGGTGTAAGGTACGTGTAAAATAACACAGACGCGGCGAGCTTGCAAATGGAGCTCTGGGTTGGCAGAGGTTGGGGAGAGAAGGTGGAGAGGCTGCAATGGTGTGAGGTGACCTGGAGCTTGAACTGGTGCTACTCAGGGGGATTAATGTCATTCCTTTTCCCCTGTAAACTGGTCACAGCACATTAAGGCCTACTTTTATAGCAGTATTGGTAAAATTTTGCACATCTATAACTGAAGATATTGGCACAAAACCACAGGTAGTCCAGACCCTAACTGTTGCACTAATCCTTTAGCGTTGGAGACTCTGTCCTTAAAAGAAAAAAAATAACAAATTAAAAGGAAAAAAAAAAAGTAGTGCCAGTTCATTTAGAAATGAGAACAGAGAGAAAATAAATTATTCAGGTATCAGAAATCTATATGCAGTAGTCGTATTTTACAGTGATGCTTCCCTTCGTAAATGACTTATAAATGGCAAATAAATATTTAAGAGATTTTTATAAGAAAATTGCAAACATGACTAGAATGTGTCAAACATCAGTTAAGACACATCAATCCGAGTTTTTATAGCTAGTTATAAACCGGGGTTATAAACCAGCTTCTAGTCTCTATAAAAATGATTTGCCATTTATTAAAATGGCTATTCCGTACAGATAGATAAACTTACCCTTTATTAACTATTTATAAGTGCATCATTAATAGACAGTGTTATTACACTATAGCAGAAATGTTGAATTTCTGACGTGCTCACTGCCAACACTCACAACCTGTGAAGAACGGCAACACGCATCCCTTCCTCGAAGTGCAGTCTGACATCTTTCCAGTAAGCGCCCAAATGCTGCAGCCCCCGCCGAGCCTACGGGCTCGAAACCAGGGGACAAATATCTTGGGCCCTCATTTTGCCTAGGAATAAAAAGTTGACCCATCACAACCTGCACAGCAAATTCATCAATAATCTGGTAATTTTTGTGTCAAGTCAGGACGCCAAAATTTGCAGTGCCGGGGATTATAGATGTAGGGTATTTATGCTAGGTCAGAATAAAGCTAACTCCAGCCCGTAAGGATTTATTCCCTCTGGGAACAATGGCCAAATACCATCAGCTGCTGTGTTTTTGAGCGGATCTTCAGTGTTTTTGCCAAACCCGCCTGGCGGTGCTCGCAGAGGAAGGGCTGTGGATAGGAGCTCACCCGTGTATTTCAGGGCATATCTTTTGCCTCTCCCTAACCCCCTCGTGATCTGGAAAGCGGCCCTAAGGGCACATACCATTGTTCTGAAGTCAAGCTTTATTATTTTTTTTAAGAACAGGCTACTTGAGACCTCGTTTTCTTTTGAACTAGGGAGAGCCCATCTGTGAAGTAAAAAGATACCATATATCACCCTGCTAATAAGTTTTCCTCAGCAGTTGCTAAAGTCAAGTGTTAGTCTTCAGCTGGATTCTCATTTAAAAAAATAAAATAAATAGATAGATACCACTGGCTAGGAGATGAAAAGTATCCTTTCAGCCACATTATAAACTCACGTCCCACCCCAAAAAGAATTAATATTTCAAGTCATGTAGCAAAACGATTTCAGGGCTCCATGTGGCAGAGGAGAGAGGGCTTGTAGGGCGAATTTAGGTCTTTTTAGCCTCTGAATAAAAGCATCTTTTATAGGTAATTCTACACAGCAAAGCAATTAACACTGCATTAATGCAATGGCTTTTCCTACAAATCTATCTTGAGAAATAACATAGAGAAAACGTATTTATGATGAGCAGAAGCCTCCAGTTGAGGGGGGAATAGGAAGGTCGTGGAGAGAATATTTTCTTGGAGATGTTGACACATTAATTTTTACAGGTTGGACACCGGTAAGAGGAAAAGATCGAAGCCTTTTTTCTTCAGAGGACCTTGCCACCATCTGATTTCTGATGTTAACGCAAACACAGTTTTGATCTCTTTGATATCTTTTTTCTCTCCTCCATTTTCTTTGAGGGAAGTCCAAGTTTTTACTGCTGGGCTGTGAATTAGGACTGTTATGTGAACTGCAGGAAAACCTATGGACAGGCTTAGTGAAGTCTCCTGGGTCGTAAATCCCCCTCAAGCCCATCTTAAAAAGTCCACATCTTAACATCTTGTGCTTCATGGGTTCCCAAGGAACAGCCTGAAGCCCCTGGATGTGGAACACATTTCAGCACACCCGTTCAGCTACCTCTGGGATGATGTGCTTGAGGTGGCCACCCTTCCCAGCTTGCTTTCATTGATGCTTTGCAACCGAGAAGTGAGGTTTTCTTTTTTTTTTCATACATTTCCACAGTAGAGCTAGAGAGGACTGAACTCATCTCGAAAAGTAGTTTGACAAATTTAATTAATATATAACATATTAATATTCATACATATCCTCTTGACAAAAGGACGATGGTATCATCAGAAACTGAAGGTATTCAGAAATTGAGTTTTCATTAGGGATCACTCCCAGAAAGACTGTGTCCTTCAGCAGCGTCCCAGCAGGCAGGTTTCAGATGTTCTTGAGCATCATACACAGTGTCACAGGTCCCACTTTGATGACCCTCAGGCTGTTTACGCAGAGAGTTTTGCAGGCTGGGGCTTTTCTGAGAAACAGACATTTGGAGCTCATCAAACTCCCTGGGAGGGCTATTGCATGGTGGTGGAGATCCAGCGGAACAGTGGGACTTGCTGGCCAGCACAGAAACACGCCGCTGTAAATACCAGCAGGCAGTCCTGGGAGCCCATACAGGAGCTTGCTGCATATTTCTCCAGGCTATCATTTACTTTACAGTGCAGATAACACTCCAGTGTTGTCTCTGAGAAGAAACACAGGACATAATCCTTCTTTTCCTATGCCTGCAATGTCCTCCCCAGGCTGTTTTGTACCATGGCAACCCTTATTGCCGCTGGGCCAGCTTCAGGATAAAATATCTGTCTGTAAATTTAGGCTGGAAATTTCTAGCCATTACAGCAGGACCTGCGTTTCAGCGGGACGCTTGCATCTTGCTTCCCAGATGACCTTGATATTAAGGACGGTGCTGTATGAAAGGTGCGGTGTGATATAGGGAGGTCTCCTGAAGCTTTGGACTTGTTGACTCCAAAGAGCAGGAGATCCAAAGTTCAGACCACAGCTGAATTAAGGCTGTAATTAAAACACAACCTTCTATGCAATACAGTCACATAATTACTGCTTATAGCCACATTTAGCCATGACTGATGATGTCAAACATATAACATGCACAAATCCCAACAGTGACAGGAGGCGTTTATAGTGGCTTATTTGGCTTTGAAAATGGAAGATGTTGGGTAAAACCATCTCTTCCACCACAAATGGAATAAAGCAATACATAACACGATGAAAGGAGTGGAAAGCTTTCTGGTGGGACATGCTGTCTGTTGGGCACTGGAACAGGATGGGCCTTTCCCTGGTGGGGGGCACCGAGCTTTCCGGGCAGCAGTTTGCACGAAAACGGACTTGTTTGTGTAGGCAGCCTGGGGAACCCTCCGCTTGGCTTAACACAGGGATTTCTGTCTGCTGCAGACAGGTTTCCAACCCATGCCTCCATCTGTCACAGACACTGCTCCAGGGGCCCGATCCACTTCCGAAACTCCCTTTCAGCTGGGGTGGACCCAGCACTGGGGAAGGTAGGCAACAGCCACAGCAGAGCACTCCCAGTCCCAAAAGCATAGAAAACGTACCAAAAATAGTTACCCCTCATGGGTGCTGCCTCTGTCTGACCTCTGAAATGTGGCAGCGTTCACAGCAGATCATTGGGGTTGAAGTGAGGAGCTTCCTCATCCCAGATGGGCTATATCTCGGCAGAAATACATCCTTTTTTTCTATTTTATAAGTTGGAAGAGATTTAGTGTGGAAACGAGCTCTGGCCCCAACACCTGTGATGTGGCAGAGTTCCTCCTCAGTCTCCTCAGTGCCAAAATCTCCCGGCCTCAGGATAGGGAAGACTATGCTTCCTCCTGTTGGGTGGCTACAAGGGAGAAGAGCTTTCTCAGGGAAATAACATGATTTTTTTTTCTCATTAAACATCTAAGTTCACTTCCTGGTTTACTCTTACGGAGGTGCCTGGTGGGAAAGGATTAGTGGTACCGTTCCCCACCTAGAGTACCCCAAATGGTCATGGGGTTGCGCATACATTAATAAACTTCTCTTTGCACCTTTAATGCATATTTATTTGAATAAGAACACAGCAATATAGGGACACAAAAAAAAACCCCATCAGCTGTGCTGCTCTGTGCTGCAAGAAGGCCACCTAGCTCTTTTGGCAGGCTCCTCTTGCTGTTGGCTGAACTCTGAGGTCCCTGTTAATAGGATAGCACTGTTTATTATCTCATAGAGATCATTATAAATAGATGCTGTTAAAGATAATGCCACATTGTAAATAAAGGCGCCATATGAAATCACAATATTTAACTAGCTGCTGTCAAGGTATTTCTTTTCAAGAGAAAATATTCAACAGCCAACACTTTGCTGAGGCGAAACCATCCAAACTGTCTTGGTGAGAGATCCTTTATAAAAATACTTTCATTTATACACAAAATAGTTCCTTGCATGTGTCTTTTTTATCTAATTCAGTGGAAGTATTGATTTGGAACCCCGAACTGATACAAAACCTGTCACATTTAAACCCTACAGAACCTTATAACAGAAAGTTTGTTCCTCAAACAGGAAAACTGAGACACAGGAGACATAAACGGGTCATGCTGGCACTGTTTTTTTTACCAGGCTGCACATTCAGATTCAGATTTATTAGTCTGGAGACAAATGTCTCTTTGGGAGGAATGGAAACCAAATGTTGCTGGCATTTTAGGTATCACATTCACTGCAGAAAATACAAACTTAGCAAAAAATAGGAAATGTACCCCCCAAAAAATTGCTACTCCATTTACCTCAAAAGTGCCAGACTTCATCAGACTCCGAACACATGTCCCTTCCCTTCCCCCCTGGTTCTTAAATAAGTGGAAACCAAAAATTACTTGCAAATTGTCCCCTTCCCCAGGATTTGATGGCATCCCCCTTGCTTCAGTCGCTGGCCTGGCTTGGCAAGCAGCTTCGTCCCAGGCAGCCCTTCACTTTCCAAGGACATGAATGGGATGGTTTGGCATTACAGGGAGGCCCTGGGGCTGAGATGTGGTGAGGATTCACCCCACGTCATGCAGTTTCCACCGCAGGGTTCACAGAGAGATGACAATTGCTCCAGGAAGCCTGATAGCACGGAGAGGCTGGGGAGAGGGCAGGGGGGCAGAGGGGAAGCAAGCTTAACTCTTGCATCGCCTGAACCAGCTCTAGAAACCTCTTTCAGGGTCAACAGAAGATGAAAGCTCACTTGCATTCAGAGTTTTAACATTTAACTTGAGCCGGTGGCACAGCCCTTGGTTTGCAATGCAGCATGTACGACACCAAAGAAAATGCCGGAGTCTGCTTTCCTGGCCCAAGCTGTTTGCAGCTTTGGTGTGCATTGCACGGAGAAGGGGGTTGATAAGTACCTGTCTTCTGTATCAAGAAAATATATATGACAAAGGAATAGAACAAAGACAACATGGAGAACTGATCTGTTGCTCAGTGAAGATCTGTATATAGGTAGGACATATCTCAAACATTTATCCTTGCCAAGTGATTCCCATATCAACATCTGCAGAGACCAAAATCCATAGCTCACATTCTTTGAGCTGTCAAAGCAGCCCTCGGCATCAGGATGAAGTTATAATTATGCAGGATGAAGGATTTCACTTAGCAGACCCTAGAGGAAGCCTGACTCGGGCAGAAGCAGCAGTATGATAAGTCAACCAGGGCAAAAGGTCTGATTGCTATTTCCCTTCCAGAGAATGGGAATAGTCATCTGGGCAGGGAGAAGCACTTATTGTACCGAGACAGCCTGTGGCTTTTCACTGTAAAATACCCACCCCAACAAGGAGTAGCAGATGTTTCATGTAAATCTGCCATAGGACAGAAACGTCCAGAAGGTCGGGTGACCAGATGTACAGATAGGGATGGAGAGACGGAGGAAACTGCCTTTCCCCTGGAGGAGTACCAGGAAGGAGTTTTCATTAGCACTTTGGATGCAGGAAATGCAAAGCCTGAGAGCTATTGATAGAAACGGCCTCTTACATGGACGCTAGAGAAGAGCGGGCCTCCAGGAATGAGGAAATGACAAATCATTATAGATCCACAGAGGCTGTTTCACCCATGAGTGAAGCTGCAAGAAATTCCTGCCCATGTACTTCCACGAGGAGCAACAGACCAGGCCACTGGTGTTCTGTTAACTTTGCAAACCCTCCCACCGGCTGATGTGCGGGAAAGAAGAGGAAGATGTAATTTGGCCGTGGAAATGCTCATTAGAGAATTTATCCAGAGCCTGCGAGGCTGCTTAGGGTTAATGCAGACCAGCTTTTCAAGAAAGGTGGCTGTCTTTGGGGAGCGAAGAGAGTGTCCTTGAAGATGGGATGTGAATTTGTGGGGGGATTAAAGGATGGTGTTTCAGGAGTCTCATCATGGGTGCCACGGTCTTGCTGGCCCACATGCTTACTGCGGTTCTGGATCAGTTTGGGCCCTGACTGTGAAAGAAATTTAAGATGGGTTCTTGAAAACCAAATAAGCCCTCTGTCACAAATACCCTTGTAATTGCTGAGGCTGTGGTGGAGAAGGGACAAAAACATGTTTGGCTGCAGCTGGGTAGTTCCTACAACCAATTATCCTGGAGACTCATGTAAACCATATAGCGTCTCATTGCCTACGTTTGCCTTCATGTGAGATGTGAGAATAAATGCATTAAACATAGCTAGGTTACCAACTGCTAAGTTTTGCAGAGGGTAGAGGACTCACCATGCCTGGTCAGTGTCACCCCTGTAAAGATCCTGAAGCGGGTTGATATGTCCGTGTCAAGATGAAAAAAGAAAAGCCAACAGAGCATTCTACCTTAAAAATTGTATAAGGCAGTAGAGTATCCCTAGGGCTTGTATTTCAGTCCTGCAGGGAGTACTCTGTGCCTCCTCCCAGCAGCACCGCAGTACTAATGTTCTTTATCACCCCAGAGGTTTACTCTTCTCCTTGCTTTCCTAGTCTGTGAAATGGAGATAATATTTAGCCACTGCACAGATTAATGTCAGGCTACTGCAGAGATGTAAAACACTCTGCTAGTACTACGTAATTACATTATTATGGTCCTGTAATAACACAGGCAAACCTATTTCATTTAAGTGTTGGCAAGGGTAACATCCCACTGTATGCAAAAGTTCATTCGATTTCTTTCCAGTCTGCTAAAATGGCAAAATAATTCTACCTATTCCCTGTGGCAGTAGCATTTACAGTAGTTAAAAATAGCAGAGCAAAATTAGTTCAAAATAATGAAACCAGAGCATTATATTGTCATGCTACCTATGCTGCTGGTGCTGAATAGCTGGCATTGAGGAAGAGAGAAAGGAAAAACAAAAAAGAAATTGTTTGACACTGCCAATAGAATGTAGATATTGACTACCTTTTTGGGCAAAGTTTCAGTTTTCCATTATTCTATGTACACCAGTTGTTTCAGACACCTTAGCTCGTCTGATCAGAGAAAATGACGATTCTATGTGCATTTGTCACCTGCGCACTCCCTCACAGACCTGAGTCCACTCAAGTTAAAATCATGTCAGCATCTAAAGGAGAAGGAGGAACACGATGGGGATAGAGATGCCTGCTCCCTTCCAGGGGTGGGAGGCCGTCCAGGTGGTGGGTGGGCACCAGTCTACCCAACCACCATCCTGTCATCTTTGATTCATCCCAAGTCCCATCTAAGATGGAAAAAAATGTGTAAAGGGGAAAAATCCAAAGGACAAGTTTGCCAAAGCTGATTAATAGAGGACATCTTCCAGCTGGTTGGTGTAGTTACCTGCACAAACGCTCCTCTGTGCCCCAAGGAGAAAACAACGACTCACACAGAATAAACCAGATTTCTCCAACTCATGGGAAGACACAAGAGCAAATGGTCTTGATGGTATAAGAATAATTCCTGATAACTTTAGTGACTCCTTTGCTTTGAACAGTTTGCACTGATCACTCATGAGCCCTGTGGGATGTTGAATCAATAGGGTTTTGGGGGTATTAGCCAATAAAATTGTGCTTTCCTGATTGTTTTCCTGTCCATGAAGATGTTAACTAACATGATCCATTTTGGATAACCTAAAAAAGCCAAATGTTTATCTGTTGGTGCATAAATAATACAAACAGGTATGACATAGAACTCATTTTATGTTCTTCAAAATGCCACCTCTCCGGGCAGCAAGAAGAAATAGGTCTCCTTCTCCCTGCTCTGTCCTTTTTTTTTTTTTTTTTNTTTTTTTTTTTGGGGGGGGGGATAGTATTTTCATGAAAAATCTCACCTTTTTACTATTTTTAAAAAATAGTCTCTCCAAGAACTCAATGTTTTCTTGTGAGTTGCATTAACACATCCAAACATTTCAGAGGAGACTGGCGCACCAGGACACTGGTCACTGCACACAGATATTTCCCGAAGGGTTTGCAGCTCAGCAGACAAGGGATAAGAGGTAGCACTGGGAAACAGAGACAGGAGGGCATTGCCAAAACCAGGACTCTAGCAGGGTTCCATCCTTTTTTCCTTTTCAGGTGTGCCACACAATATACCCTTAGCCCATTAGGTCTTATGGTGGAAGTGGTTGTTTGGTTTCTTATTGAAAATGTGCAAATAACCTGAAATTTCAGATAAAAATCCTTTTCTTTTAAATCCTCTCCTTATTCAATTACACTGATTTGAGCCATTAGCTTCTCCAGCTGTTTGTCATATCAATCTGTTGCATCTTGTCACGGACCAAAATCTGAGCCTTTTCAGGGGTTCTCTGGACTTTTGAACAATTCTGTGAATTAATGACTGAACTTTATTGGCTTCAGTAGAAGTTCATGTATAAGGCCTAATCAAAACCCTGCTGGAACCAAGGATCTTTTAGGTAGGAAATTATTTCAGGAAACCAGGGATTTCACTGTGGAGGCTGCGGTATCCATGGGGGCCATCTGTGGAAATGCTTTCCAGGCCACTGAGGGGTGGGGAATCCTTTCTCTGGGGATGTTTGTCACTTAACATCTGATGTTCCTCAAGCCAAGACAAGAACCGTTGGACTTCACTTCACAGAAGTCAGTCCGCTGAAGGCTGCTGTGGTTTCACCCAATGGGGTTGCGGTTGTGTGTTGCTGAAACATACCTGCAAAATCTGAGCATCTTGCGTACACATTCATGGTGAGGAAAAAAAAAAGAGAGTGGAGAAATATGGTAGATTTTAGGAAAAATAGACTGAGTGTTTTTCCATCTTGGCCTGGCCCTGTTCAGAATGTGTGATTTTACTGGCCCATGCCAAGGGCTCATTTTTTTGGTGTTATTTTTGTTTATATAAAGGAATATATTTCACTGTCAATATTATAGCAGCAAAGAAAATCTTTTGGAAGACACATATATGTGTTCAGTTGCTGGGCATTATATCCTCTTCTTTTTCTTGCTTTCTATTTCTCAGCAACCTCTGCGCTTTCTCACTGTGAGAAGTCACAACAGCTCTTACACCAACAATCATCTTTCTTTTTCTCTTCCTTGAGGAGCTTTCAACTTTTCTCACTGCCTTCAACAGCTCAGTGCCATCAGAGGTGAAAAAGGCCTTTAACTGCTTCCCTTGGTGGTATGATTGAAGGATGCTCCATTCGAGGAGGCATCGCCAATCATGCTTCTTGGGTAGCTGATTGACATGGGCATTGTCAGATCCCAGCTGGCCCCGGATGGACAAGCACCTGAATTCACCTGCAATCGAGGAACATGCATCACTGCTTGACAGCCTGAGCCCCATTAGCAGAGGAAGGGTCATTAAAGAAGCAAACTGCTGGCTTGTTCTTGCCACGACCGTGCTTCACATGGTCCAACTAAAACAAATGTCCAGATTGACATTCCAAGCATAATAAAGAGGTTTCCATATCCGTTGCACTTTCATTGCACAACACCCTTCAATAGAAGTGTTCAGCTAATGGAAAACCAAAATCGCTCAGAAAAAAAAAAAAAAAAAAAAGNACATCCTCTTTGCTTTCAGATGAGAAAGGAAAGGGGGATGTAGAGAAGAATGCAAAGAGCAAACATCTTAAAATGCCAACAAGAGCCTTTTGGAAGCTGATTAGAACCATTTGTGTGTGGTCAACAAAAAAAAAATTGGAGTTTGCAGAAAATGGAAGGGAGACAACCTCTGCTCTGTTCTGAGTCACAGAACAGATGCCAGCGTTTCTTCTGACTTTACAACTTTTTCTTGGCCTATCCGGTTGAAAGACTGATTAAAAATGGGGGCTGAGAATGCTTGTTGAAAAACCTCCCAGATTGTAATCCTAGCACAAGGGCAAACGCAGACTTGCAGTAAATCATTCCTGGCTGTCTGGATCACTTATCAAATACAGCGAGCAAAGACACCCAGTCACAGCCGTAGGAAATCGCACGTCCAGTGGCCTGCTCCTTGCAAGGGAACATTGCCTTGTATTCAGTGGGAAACGGAGAGTAGAAAACAGACTATCTGAATTACAGCTGAAGGGGAAGAAAAAGAACAAGAAAAAAAAAAAAAAGAAAAGAAAAAGAAAAAAAAAAGAGAAAAGAACAANAAAAAAAAAAAAGAGAAAAGAACAAGAAAAAAAAAAGAGAAAAGAACCATAGGCATGGATGGAAAGAGATTTATCTACTCCAAAACCATTTTTCCTTCAGTGGTGTCTTAGGTAAAATGAAATAAACCAAGAGGATTGAATTTCACTGGGAGAATGACTGTGAGGTCTGCTGCGCAAGCCAGATTTTCCAACCATACATTTAAAAGCGGTTACTCAAGTTTGGGTTAAAAAAAAAAAAAAGAAAAAAACACACCCAAAAACACACACTTACTCAATTTCCGAGCAGTCTGTGAATCGTGAGGTTCGGAGATGCAGAGAAACAGAGCACTTATTTACAACTTACATGGAGATCTTTCCAAAGGACGATCGTGTCAGGAGTTTTTTCACTGCCCTCTTGACCTCTGCGGGGGGTTTGTGTTGTGCTGTGTTTTATTTTTTACCATCAGGGGCTTTTGCGAACATAAAATTCCTTTCCCCATGAATGCTCCCAAGAAAAATGGGCAGCCAACACAAGCTGCCAGAGGTCTGCTAGGTGCAACAGCCATGAGCATTTTGAATTACTGGAGTGCCAGTTAATCAAAGGCAGCTCAAACTGGAAATATCGTGCTCATGGTAAATTTAGCATCCATTATACCCACTAGTAAAACCAGCAGCAGCTGAAAACACTGGAGAGGGAAACTTAAACTTCAGAAATCAAGGAATCTCATTCAAGAGGAGTGTCCTTTATAAATGCAAGAGGGTTAAAATCTGGAAAGGGTAAAACCGAGAGCTCAAGGAGCATTGATTTACAAGCTGAGAGACCCATCGAGCATGGGCAAAGGAAGAGCTTTTTTTATATTGTTGATTTTTACAGGATAAAAAAAGGAGATAATTAGTTTTCTACAGCTTCAACCAAAAGAAAAAAAAAAAAAGAGAGGTTTGGCCTCCAGAACTGGTGACAACAAAGTGGCTGGGAGTTAATACTGATCCGAGATTCAGACCTTACAAATTATCCGTGAGGTTTGCTAAGTTTTTCATAAGCAGTTGTTAGTAGTAATTCAGTCACACCAGCTCAACATTGAGCCAAAACACAACGGTTAAATCCCTGATGGGGGGGTTCAATCTATGAGACCTTATTAACCTCCAAAAACTGGCGTCTATTTTAATCTGGCATAACAACTTTCCTCCTAGCACCTGTGTCTCCAGACAGACCAACCAAAAAATTGCATTTATTTTTCTGGTTGAATGCTTTTTCCTACCAAACCTGGTTTCTATATTTAACCTGACTTTCAGCAGCATCACCACAGATTTTGTTTTCGCACTGGATGTTTGCAACTTTTTGGCATATTGTAATCTCTTGGCACACCCTAATGCTTCTAAATGGTGCTAATATAAATCACTCCTTAGCCTTTTTTAATCCAAAATGCTTTATGACTTGGTCTCAAATAATGCAGTTGCTCAAAACTATCCAGTGGTGTTGTAATGGTACAAAGCAGAGAAAGAAACCTAAAATTTGAGGAGGGAACAGTATTCTTCACCTCTTTTCCATAGCTTTGCTGCTAACAGGCATGAATTCAGTGGCAAGAAGCAAACATACTCAAACCCAGAACTGCACTATAACAGAGAGCAAAATGGGGCATGGTTTAGCTTCTACTGACAGAGCAAGGTGCTACATTCAGGATCTCTGAGCCTCTGTCATAGGAAAGGTCTTCTGAAAATGCAGGATAAGTTATACGGGAGGCTTATTTACCTTCTAAGATCCATCATATGGTCAGACTCCTCTGATATCTCGCACTTGATTCCTGAACTGCTTTCAAAGCGATCACAACATTTGAAAGTTATCTGCTATGAGCAGAACCCCCAGCAAGGAGAAGCTATCAATTTAGCAAGATCTATTGATAACACCTCCCCCATTCTAACACTCCTTAAAGCTTACCCCAAATGCTATAGCAGTGAGGCAGTCAATATGCTCATCAGGCACCCTTATTTAACTAATTAGTATGACTTTATAGATTTATCTATTTTTCTTTTCTTTTTTTTTTTTTCCCCTACCATTACAAAACAGCAATTACTTAGTCATTCTCCAGCACAGGGGCTTTATTTTTAACCAGGGGCATGGACAGAGCCTTTTATTTGTGGAAGGGCTCCCCTGTGTCAAGCTCACACCTGGAAATGCCTTAGGTGGGAGGGAAGGGGAGGACTGTCCATCACCAGCACGTGCCCCACCGGTAGGTCCAACCCTGTTAACGAGAAAGGTGTTTCCATGACACACCAATTGAAACCACCACTGATACTAATTTGATGCCATCAAACAACAAGAGCTTGGCGTCAACGCGCATTACTGCAAGAGCAGGTGGGGCAGGTTCGCAAAATAATTGCCCTTTGCACGTAGCTGCATTAATGGGGACAGGGAGGGGAAAAAAAAAAGCAAGCAGGGCATTAGCTTTCTGAGTTTTCTCCATAATTTCCAGCTGCCTAGATGTTAACGAGGTCTTTATAAATTTGCTCAAATCTCTCTTTGCAATCTGTGCATGAAAGAAGTTTGTGGTGAAGTTGTGCTGTTGTAGGGTTACCTTAGCAGAGGCTGAGGGATTTTTGTCTGAGACTGCCCTGAAGCGAGTGCTGGGTCCCTTCTCCAGGCTGAGCTGATGACTAGAGCTGCTAACTAGCTCTCAGGAAGCAGGTAACAGATCTACTCTCCTTTTCTTTCTTTCTGACAAAAGAAATTGCTTCTGTTTTCTGTCTCTAAGGAAGCAGCTTTATTTTTATGATCCGAGTGGGGAAAACTAATGCTTCTGAAACCTTATTTTTTTAGATTTTGTTTTTGTGGAGATATTTTGTCTTTCCAGCTTCAACCAAGCTGCAGCAATACTCTAACAACCAATAATCTCTTTTGAAGGGATTTTTTCTTTTTTCAAGATTTTTTTTTTTCTGCTGGGGGAGTGGGGAAAGAATTCAGCTGTATCTCTTTATCTTCACTGGAAGGAAAGAAATTAGACAGATATATTACAACTCTTATCTTATTCCTGTGTCTCACACATGTGATATCGGAGGGAAATTTCAGTTCAGGGAACATGCTAAAAGTTAAAGGAGGATAACTGTGCCCAGGGGACAGAGAGGAGATGGTGTCTCCGCTGGTGAGAGTCTGGCTGCAGAGAGGCACAAGCCCAGGGCTGCGGCAGGGACAACTTCCAGTTACTGCTCTCCTTATATGAAAAGGAAAGAAGGAGCTGCCACTTCTACTCTTTCCTCTTTTCCAGTTAAAAAGAAATTTGCTATCTCTCTCCCTAACTCACTGAAAGTGCAAACCAATGCTTTTCAGCCGATACAATTAGTGAAAATATTGACTGCCCCCATGCCTGGCAGGCTCACCTTTTGTCATGAGCCCTAGCAACATCCCGTTCTCTTATTTTTCAGTCCTTGGCTACAAAATTTGGTGTCTATTAAATGGGCATGTATGAAGTTTGCAGTGATACCGGAAAAGAGGTTTTGTCCGCTGTCTTAATTACGCATCATAAAAACCCTCCAAACTTGTATTTCTAAAATAAGCCTGATAAAAAAAAGAAAGGAAAATATTGGCATGTATTAAAATTGTGGCATTTATTCTGCCTGCCAGCTCAGAAACACCCTAATCTATAGCAATACCCTCCCAGACAGCACAGTGTATCCTATACACGAAGTTTGCTCTCCTGAGGACAGATATCTTTGTTGCTGTCTTCTCTGAAGAGGAAAAAATATTTTGCTAAGGGATATTAAAGTCAAGACTCTGATGTTTTTTTGCTCACTTGCTGAGAATTCAAGAAACCTTAATACTGCTGAGGGGGGAGTCACAGATATAAACTGCAGAACCATGCAAGTGTTTGAAGAATTACAGGCAGGGGTTTCCAAATGCACCTCCTTTTTCATACTCCATTACTTCCTATTCTTCACAGCGAATGTTTTGGATAAATTATTCTGGAGGTGAGTGAAGAGGGGGTGCGGAAGTGGTAGAAATTAAGACAACATCCTCACGCCTAAAGACTTTTTAATTTTTTTATTTATGGGGAAAAATGCATTTCACGTGAGTTCCCCTTTCTTACTGAGTTCTATGCTGTAATGTAGAAATATGATGGAAACCTTGGAATTTCTGCAATGAAGGACAGTTTTAACAGGTGAGTTTTGATGCTCAGTAACAGTGAGCCTGAAGGGGACTTGTTTGCTGTCAGCCAAAGTGCCCACAGGGGTGAGCGAGGTTTCAGAAGCACAAAGGACAGGATCGCCTTCCCCTGACCTTGTCATCTTATTAAAAGGGGGATCTATATTCAGCCCCCTGTTGCCTCCTTTGGGTCTCAGCTTTCCATCTCTGGCGGGAACTGGTACCGATGCCAACTTTTGCACTGACAAAGATTTGAGTTGACACCAGCAGCAATACTTTTCCCATAAATTTGACACCAGAAACGTTTGCCACGAGGCGAGACTGCTCTCCATCCTACAAACACAGGTAGATCCCTTTTAAAACTCTGTCAACTTCCACCTCGCTGCAACTTCTTTTGCAATGATAATACTTTCCTACAAGGGGAAATCCAGCAAGTGAAATCTGGTTGTTGGTGACTGTCAGCCTGCAGTGGCACTTGGGAGAGTGTGTCAGCGTTTGTGTATATAAGCCACCTGATGCAATGGTAATAAGATGCTAACATCAGAGTCCACCTCCGTAATCTGCTGGCTGCTCTATTTGGTTCAGGAGTTTTAACAAGATGTTTCTGGTCTGTAATCAACGTAAACTTCCCATACAAAATCTGGTGGAATGTCCCTATTCCTGAATAAAACACTCAGTGCTTCGCTTTCTATCGAAGCATAATGTTGCCCTGCTTTAGCTACAGCTCTGGAAATGAAAGTAGGTTCTAATCTTCCTTTGTCATCTAATATTTTTTAAAACAGGATGGAGCTGGCAGGTGAGATATCAAATAGAGACCGTCCAGCGCAGCTGGAGTATCTTGGAACCAAAAATGCCTCTCACAGCCTTATCAACATCGGCAGCATCTCAGACTGAGTCCAGTTGATACATATGCATAAGCTTTGGTTTAGGTTTCTCTAATGCCAGAAAGCTGTCAGCCTCAGTTGGACTGAGGCATATGAGAAGTTATTCACATGCATAAATACTTAGATGTGAGACCCTCAGTGTGTTCGCAGATGATGGTTTTTAGTATTGTTGTCACTGTCAATAAATGAACTAATAATTAAGCAGCATTAAAAAAAATATATTGGCTCTGCACTGCATTTAGGCACAATTTATTATGGCACTTTTGCTTCATTTTATTAGGAGACACACTAGCTGTTTGATGGAGTGGTATGTCTGATGGCATAGCCCAGTCTTAATTCTTGGTGTTCACAGGTGTGAGAGGGTTCAAGGGTGAGATGTCAGCAAGACACCCTTGAAAATAAGGATCACAAGTTCAGCACTGACTTAGAAATGAAATCAATGGCATGTCAAGAATAGCAGGTTGACCTAAACCACAACGTTGTGTTTGCATTTGGTTCTTGCAGGCTTTTGTGATGAGGACAGATAGTCAAAAGCATGTGCCCGAAAGCCTCAGCTGCTGACAGTGTGATACCCTGTGGCTTCCCCTGGGAACCAGGGTTGCTCCCTGTGCCAGCTACAAATCCCATGAAACCTCCAGAAATGATTAAGTCGATGCTGTGCTCCACCTCCCTGTTTGTCTCGTATCATACTTGACAAAGTCATGTCCTTCTGGGCAGGTTTCTAGGAACAGGTTAGCTTTTGTGCCTCCTCCTAGGGCTTGGAGGAGTAACTGCTCTCCCAGTTCAGAGGACAGAGGCACAGAAACCCTTTGAGGGCTACCAGGGTCCCCAGCAGTGATGCTCTCGACGTGAGCTGTCATAACTCAGAACTGACTTCTTTCTCCTGGGTCTCAAGCAAAGCAACTCGAGGATGCAATATTGTCCCCTCCGTTGACTTGAACCCAGGCCTCCCAGCTGCAAATTCAATAGAAATTGCCTGCTTTCTATTGAAAGCTGCTTAATCGGCTGCTGTTCTTGCTCCTCCAGCCGAATTTGCATTAAAGAAAGACCTGCGATCTTTGGCATTCCCTATGCAAAACTCCATATTTAGCGTATAGAGCTGGCAGTTCTCTTAACGCCCACATCTGTCTCTGCTCGCCACAGCTGATTTATGTTTAATATCTCAAAGGCATGTGGTGCCAGTCCCACGTTGAGCTCTGGATTGTGGTGGTCCGTCTGTATTTGTTGAAATTGGGCCCAAAGAAGCTGGCTTGGAGCAGAGACTGCGAGGAATGCGAGCCAGTGGCCGTCCAGACAGCTCTGTCAGCAAGCTCAGGAAACTGGCTGAAAAATACTGGGAAGAGGCCCAGATTTCAAACAACCTGTGGAGCTCTCATGAGAACACACTGTTTTAAAACAGAAAGTTGAGTGATATTCTTAATTACAGATTTTTTTTTAAAAAAAAAAGGTTAATGATGTCCCTTGCAGAATGCAAGCCATGTTCCCCAAATTGTGATCGTCAAACAAGCAGCCTTCATCCTCTTGTGTAGAGATCTCATTTTCATGTGCTGCACTAAGTGTTTTTTCTTCCCAGGCAGAGATAAAGATCAGGACACTCTTGGGGTCCCACAGCTATGGGTTGACCCGTAGATCTTTACAGCAGAGCTGGCCCTATAGAGAAATCTTTGGCTCAGGCATTGGCGTTCATGGGCTGGTGCAGGCAGTCCACCGCCGTCTCCCATCAGTTACCTCGGAGCTGATGGTGGGTTTTGCTTGTTAAAGCTGTCATCCCATAAAACACAAAGCTATCAGCCCAAGAGCTTCGAGTTCAAAGAGCAGTTTTATCTCCTGAACTGGGGAGCTCTGGGGTCTTTTATCAGGGACAGGATACCTTGAGCACAAATACGACTTAACTAAGCCATTGCTTTAGGGCTCAATACTGGAATAACGGGGTGAAATGCAAGAGTTTGGGTTGTTTGCTAGATGATCTAATTGTCCCTCTTGGTCTTAAATTTTATGAATTTAGGCTCTGGGTGGAATCTGGTGTGTTGTGTCGGTCAGAGTCTAGCCTGAGAGAATGAATTACAGTTTTTAATCATGAAGAGGCACCTTGTACCCTGTCTGCACAGTTAAAATAGCACTTAGATGATTTCTCTTGAGAAATCCTTGTTGGGTTTTTACTTTTTTATTTATTGGTCATGTGATTGGGTCAGCATTTTTGGAGCTTGGGAAATTGCACAGATTTAATATTGGGCTGCAATTCATTATATCTAAGCATTTAAGTCTATATATGTTGGGACAGTGCTTCATTGCTTTTTCAGGTCGGGAAGTGACTATCCCATATCCTGACTTGCACAGAGCTTGCAAAGAAAGATCACTTAAACCTGTGTTCCTCAGATTTTATTCATAGTTCACTTGATTTTAAAAGATTCTCTCGCAATTAAAAAGTACTCAGAAGATGAGTTTTAAAACACTGAAAGGGGCTGCTCATAAAATGTAAATTGGGAAAAACCAAAAGCAAACTTGGTAAGAGTAAACTGTTTTATTTAATTTGAAAATATTTTATATGAATGGAAAGAGGGTTTTTTTTTCTGTGTTTAAAAAACGATCTTCTCTTTATTATTCCACATGTCAGTGCTCTACAAACTTTTTTGAATGTCAGTGATGACATTAGGAAGGGGAGTAAACAGAGAAAAACACATTAAAAACAAGCTTTTGATAGTGACTCAAGGTTAAATAGGATAAAGCCTTCCTTGTAATATTTGTTAGAGGCTAAAATTACGTGGCTCTGTAAAACTGTAACTATTGCTGTGTTTCACAAAGATTATCTGTTAAATACATGCTTCTTTTAGTCAGCAGCTTGGTGGCAATGATTTATGCCAACTGGCCTAGAAACCGTGAAAATTAGTTTATGGTTCAGTCCTGACTCTCTGTTAAAAGTGTCTGTTTGAAAAGTAGGGTTGGGAGGGAAGGAGAGGACCTCAGAAGCTTCAAGTGGAATGGAAACCCAGTGTAACAGAGCACTAGACTACTTAATACCTATATTTAGTACCTCCTGATCCCCAATGGCTGTTATATGGACAGGTATTAAATGCTGGCCTTGATGCAGAATTCTGCACAATTTAATAAGGTCTGGACAAAGCCTCAAATTACTGGTCCAGAAATAAGGAACTGCAAAGAACTTCTGGGGTCTGTTTCCTCTTTTTAATTACTTTGCTCCTTATCCTGCTACTTCTGCAGGAAGTTTGTTCCAGAGCCTCTTGCTGCCAATGGAAACGACTTGGTCTGAAGAGACCACCAAATTCAGCAAACTAGATGTTTTCAGAT
Source organism: Himantopus leucocephalus (assembly GCA_003993805.1). NCBI lineage: Eukaryota > Metazoa > Chordata > Aves > Charadriiformes > Recurvirostridae > Himantopus > Himantopus leucocephalus. Next base: position 21,001,093 of record RSEF01000011.1, on the reverse strand, counting down.
CATTTATTTTCCCTCTAAACCTGTAAATGCCTTTCTGGCCAGCATGTGCTGTGTATGCCAATATTGTTCTTTGTACAGTGAGTTCTCCCTCCTCGCCAGTATGTTTCCCTGGATGCAGTCTCAGGGGACAGTTCTGTCCCTGCTCTATCTCCGCTTTGCTAAGCTAAGGAGAGCAAGGTCCCTATTCCTTGTGCCTATGCACTCCAACCATTCAGGTTCAGATCAGATAACTGAAGGCATGTGGTATTCCAGGTGAGGACCAGTATCTTTCACCATCATGTTCCTATTCCTCTTCTCAATGCATTCATTAGTGTTTCACCTGCCTATTTCAAAAGCAAGTCACGCTAGCAGCTGGTAGTCTTACTGAGAATGAGTATATATGTCAGGTCTGTCTTTCCCTCTATCTCTTCCGAATAGACTAGATTCTGACTTGCAGAAATTCTCACTCTCATTCCCTCAACTTCATATCTTGCAGTCTTAAATCTAATGTGTTTTATATTACTTCAACCTTCAGGGTCCTCTAGTTCTTTCTAGGCACTATGCGAAGCCTCTTTTGTAATGATGAGGTCTCCGGGCTTAGTTTTGCTTCTTTGTCTGATCTTGTCTGAACACTGGTTCTTGAGAACACCACTTAAAATTGGTCTCAGGATGGATTTTTGGGAATTGCCTATAACCTCCCACCAATCAACCATTCCAGACAAAGTGATCAGGTTCCATTTAGCAGGTTTCTTACTGGGTAACAATTCGGTGCAAGCTCCCATCTTCTTCACTTTAACCAAAGATTTCCTCTGAAGCGCTACATATTTTTTCAGCTCTGCTTAGAGAATGCAAAGAGATCGGGGAAAGACCTTATGTTAGAGTTACCTCAGGTGAACTTACATCACATTTTGTTTCTTTCCTTTACCTTGATGTCTGGGATCACCCTTATTCTCTCCTTTCTTCCCTAAAGCTTTTCAGGTTACCAAGGACAGCTGCAGGCATCTGCAGTTGCTCAGGTTACCCCAGTTGGATATATTTGTTTCTATTCTGGCTAACGGACTGTGCCAGTTTTTCCACTATTCTGGGTGACTTTTTTTTTTTCCCCTCTGTACACTGATTTCAGCATATTGAGTCCTCTGAGTTTTCTTCCCACCTCAGATGTGGTAACTTCCATTCCCAGCCACTCATGAGCCATCCAACCTTTACCCCATATTCTATACACTCTTCCTTACTGAAAACACATGCAATGCATTTATTTAACTTTGGGAATTCTACTCAGGTTCTTTTAATCTCATCGTTATCCTTACTGCATAGCAAACCCACGTCGTCTTTTCTGGTTCTCTTTTTATTCTTCTGGTTAAAGAACTTCTGTTGTTTATTTTAATATCCTTTGCAAGGTCTAACTCAGCTTGACTTTTGGCAGTTCTCACTTTACCCCTATGCTTGCTGACCTCTAAAATGCAGCTTCCTTTGCAGATTCATCTCTTTTTCCACTCTTATGCCGAGCAGAGCCTATGAAGTGAGCCAGTTAGCTCTGGACCCTTCAAGTTTTTCCTCTCTTATTTGCAGTGTGACACCCACATCAGTTTTCCACTTCTGGCACACAGAATTCTCAAACATCGTGCAAGTACAAGTCAGCAAAAGCTTAGCTGTAGCTAATTGCCCTAATCAGAGCTTTTAATAATCAGAGATTACTCTTTGAAATAAAATCAAGCAAGCAAGCAGACCTGATAGCTACAATCTTTGGGATTTTTATTCGCTCCCCTTCTTTGGGTCAGCTCACAGTGGCTGAAGTCTTATTCTGATTCTCAATCTCTTCTTCCAGAAGATCATCTCTATGTGCCAAAAAAAAAAGGCTTAAAATGTATTCACTTTTGTGGTTTTCTGGTAAAGGTATCTACTGGTAATTACGTCTCAGGGTAACCAGGTCTTGCCATTACTAGTAGTGTTTGTCCTCTCATCTGTATCTGGCAGTTCCGGTCTCGCGTGTTGAAAAAATTCCTCATGGTATTACACTTTCTAATTATATTTCAGATCTTTGTTCAGACCCTAAAATGTGAATGACTTTCTCAGAATTAAAAGATACGGCACTACTTTGAGCTTGACACTAATGTCATGATGACGGATAACATAGTATATCTTAAATAATGGATCAAGGTACTACAAGGGGATGAACTAGGGTGTTATAAAATGAATAAAATTGAGCTTCCACTGACTCAGGAGCTAACCAACAAAATCTAACAATACCAGCATTGAACCTGGGAAGAATCCTTTACATGATATGTCTGTTTACATCCACTGTAGCTTGAATCCCTATGTTTAGAGAATAAACAACATGACTCTAAATTTCTCATTCACACGTATATAGCAAGAGGAAGATGCATAATTATCGACTTCAGAGGCGCTATCGCACTTGAATGAAAGGCTGTCCTGATGCCTGAAAGCAGGAGCAACTTCCTTGCTTGAAAGAAACTTCTGTGATATTGTCTAAGGGTTTGATCCCTGTAAGGAAGTAAAGAAATGAAAGTTACTCATTACTTGGCTTGCTGAAAACATTCTTCTAAACCATTATTTAACCAAAAATTAAAGGCTTTAATTCAGTGAGTCTTCCCAAAAGGTGTCTGCTTTGGTTGCCTTATTTTTTAATTAGATGTTTGCAAGGTTTCTGCAATATTTCCAACGAAAACTGAAAGATGTGGACTTTCTTAGTAATTTTTCAATCTTTGGACTTCAATTTTTACACAATTTTTCTTTTGTGACAAATGTTTGTAAATACATGAGTAATTTTTAGGAAAACAAGCATTTTTCTTTTTTTTTTTTTACAAACATGTCCTTTGGATAATAATGTGCCCTAGTCCAAAGCTCCATTTTTCTTTGCCAGTGATACTAGCTCACACAGTGTTGAACAAAACTTAGAGGAACACGCAGCTGCTGTCCTACAGAAACTCCAAATCTGCAAATGAAACCTAACAGCTGAAACTCCCATTGAGATACATGAGACCTGAGGTTGCACAATCATGACTTAGTCCTATGTTACTATTTGTTTTATGCTTGCAAAATCTGAACAAATATCCAGAGATCATATTTATTCAACATCTCTGCCACAGAGTGTCGTGGAGGCCAAAAGAAAGCATTCAGGAAGGGATTAGACAAATTAATGGTGGATAAATTCACTGGTGGCTACCAAACATGGGAGTCTGGATGCAATGTCTGGGTTACTTAGTTCCTAAGCTGCTGGGAGCTGGAAGGAGAAACCAGGGAAAGGATCACTCTGTTCTTGCCCTTGTTTTTAACCTCTTTTCCCTAAGCAGTAACTGTCTGCCACTAATAAGAACATTATTATTACTATTATTATTCACAATGATCCATGTTTAATTTAAAATTAGAAGTAACTACATTCTGCTGCATCTTCAAATCTTGTATTTTCTCATGCCTCTTGAAAGTCTGAAGTTTTCTGATCAAGTCTAGGTTCTTCAACCAAATATCATTTCATTAGGAAAAAAAATATTCTCAGTAGGACACTAGATAGCCTCATAACCCCATCTGACTTCAAAATATCTGTTATTGTATCTTCATTAGAAATAAATCACTTTCATCATTACTGAACCATGGAAGTGTTTAGATGGAGGCTCTTCCTGATTTTGATGTCATCCAAACATTCTTGGAAGTTACCAATAAAGGACTTGATCCCACAACTCTAATTTACCTCATTCCTTCTCTCTTATGACTGCTTCACTAATTTTAGAATCATAGGCTCATAGAGTCGTTTAGGTTGGAAAAGACCTTTAAGGTCATTGAGTCCAACAGTTAACCCAGTGCTACCAAGTCCACCAGTAAACCATGTCCTTAAGTGTCACATCTACACACCTTTTAAATACCTCCAGGGATGGCGACTCAACCACTTCCCTG
>RSEF01000011.1:20944994-20996544 GCA_003993805.1 Himantopus leucocephalus | reverse complement strand
GGGGGGTGTAAATGGCTTTTTTTCACTGGGGGGGAGTGCTTTAAACTACATTTCTACAGACATTTTGAGTGAAATACTTCTGAAGCATAGAACAATTCTTTGTTTATTTGTGTTTTAAAAATACTTTTATCCATGTGTTGGTGTTTTTTTTTTCCCCTAACTAGTTAGGAAGTGTATTGATCCCTGGACTACATTCTACTCTATTGCAATTCTGTCAACCGAACAGCAGAGACGTGTTCCAAACCCACTGGAAATGAGCAACATCAATGCAAAACTGATGCTAGATACCAACTCACTTGGTAGTTTGACTATTCAAGCTGGATTAGAAAAGAAAACAAAAAAGAAAATGTTATTTTCAGACAGCACACATGATCCTATATCACACCAGTTTCATTCTTCCTCCTCAAATACATAAATGTTTGCAGCACTTTACTCAGATTATTAAAACTGCTTTCAGAATGTATAATGAGTAAGTTGGTTTCTGGTTTACCAGAGAAAAACAGAGCAGAAAGAAACCCCTTCTTTTTTAACTGACTAACATCCAGCCAGACAAAACTGGTTGGTGGCCACAAAATACCATTATAATCAAATCTGATATGAACAAAGATTTTTTATTTGCTATATACCACTGGTAATTTTATGCCCACCACCAGATAAAAATTAACAACAAATATCTAATATGTCTTCAAATGTGTTTTTGTACTGGCTCATGGAATATATGTGAGCAGTTTGCAATGCCCTTGAATCTATTTGTTCTCCTGAGTTGTTTGATGACAATCTATAAGGATATTTTATTTCATCAGACCCTAACTTTGTTCAGAAATGTTGGAATTTGAACTTTGTTGCTCAGTTTTGACAGACCACGTGGTGTTTTTCACTGAAAGAGCATAGCAAAGATATTTGAACCTGCACATTTAAGGTCTGTTTTCTATAATAGTAAGCAAATTGCTTTCCACAAATGTTTTCCCAGTATACTTCAATTCTTATAGCCCCTTATAAAGCAAAGTGCTCTTATAAATAAAGGATTTACTTAGATGCTGAAATGTGTTCATGAACAGGAGATGGACTTAAGGACATGCTTAAAGTTAAGTACCTAAATAAGTATTTTTCTGAATAAGCCCAAATGATTGCAAAGTGTGATTCCCGCCCCCCCTTAAATTCAAATGAATACTCACAGAAATATTTTGCATTAATTTCCCATATGGTATTTGGACGAGCAAGCAGGGAGGCAGCACAGTCTACTGTAGCCACAAGTAAATACTGCAAAGGAGGTTTCATGCTCTGGACCCATCCTTCACAGGGGCAGACCATTTGGGGAATGGGCAGTCCAGCGGGTTTTGGCATCAGGGAGGACCAGCAGCCCCAAAGGAGCTGCCTAATTACCAATTACCTGGCAGTTACCAGTTGAGGAACATTAGCCTGATCCAAAGAGGACAAATGCAAAGATTTCCATTTCTATTAAAATGCAGATATTTAAGGAGATGCATTTAAAATAACGGTCATATGCATGAGCATAAATTTGCATTATTTAGATAACTTGCTTCTCTGGGAGCTAATTGTAGAGCTAATTGTCATATTTCCTAATGCTGCTATAATATAGTTTCCTGGACCATTGTACAGGAGATGTAAAACTGTGCCCTTGCTGAAAAAACCTGTCAGTCAACAAACTCGGTTCTGGCTGTAACATGATGGCCATGGGCTCACTAGTGTCATCCTTATTCAGGTGAGCTTTCTGCTGGCTCCGGAGAGTGTTTTGCCTTAGTAAAAGAATAATTAAGAGCTTCAGGATCAGGCCCGGGGCTGCTCCCAAACAGAGCAGCGAGTCTTTCTGAATGACTCCGTCTGCTCTATTTCCCTTGCACCATCAACGCATTTTGCGGTCCCTTTGTGGAAAGAGAGCAAGAGGAAGGATTTCTTTCCAGAAAATGAAGGATTTCTCTAATCTTTTTGGGGTCTGTCGTGCCCAAAGCACGGCAGGTCAGCGGCTCTTGCGCTCTCGCTCCTACAACTGGGCAATGGGCACTCACAGCTTTCCTTTATTAAATTGGAGATCTTGGTGGGCTGCTGGAAAAAAAAAAAAAGCGATTGGGAAGGGGGTACCGGGGAGGGGAGGGAGAGCGCGTGAGAGAACCACATGTTAACGTTGCCTGTGTATGAACAGCAAGCTTGCTGGCTTGACATTTATTGAAAAAATAGATCTTACGCTGTATCCACCCAACACCTGTTGAGAAACACTGACCCCATTACAGAGGTTGGATTTACACTGGCTCTGTATAACACCCTATAAAGGAGGCCACTGGTGCAAAAGATTAAAGAATGCTGTTAAGTAAGTTGTTTTATTTCTTTTGAGACTGAAAGAAAGCTGCAAAGTGAGAGAAAGCTTTCCTCGGTTATTTACTCTTCATTACTGGGGATCTTGAAGGGCCTTGTATAAACTGCTCTAGTCGGGTCATGACAACACTTTATAAGGTGCAAATGTTGAGGTGGAGCCAGTGCTATACTGCCGGGGAAGCAAATGGAAAGGTCCCTCCCGACTAAATGGAAAGTTAGTGCTAATAAAAGCTCACGACTTTGGCACGGCTTCCCAGGCACAAGGGGCCCATGAAGACGGGTTTGCACCAGGCTTGCCGAGCCCCGAGCAAGTGCCCCAGCCCCGCGCGCGGCCGACGGCGGTACGCGCTGCCCTCCGTGAAGGTTCTCCATGTGAACTTCGTAAAGTCCTTGTTGGAGCTAAAAATCATATGTTTAAGGGCTGGGGGAAAAAAAATCCCTTCTTTTTTACTAGCTGCTGTATAATGAATAGCCCATTTCAAGGAATGTGTGAGTTCCTATTAGGGCTGAGTGAATGTTGCAAAACGTTTTCAGTCAATGTGTGTCCCAGTTTTCAAACAAATGGCTTTCTGTGCATTCGCTCCCTTCTGCTCTCTGCCTCCCCCAGTCATTTGTCGGATCTGGTTCTACCTGGGAGACGGCTCGCCTGCATTCACCAGTGGTGGGATAAGGCTGTGCCTGCTTCTCACCCCCTTTTTGTTCAGTGAACCATCCCTCATTACGGGAACCTCCAGCTTTTTGGGGCCAAGCAGACTGGAAGGTGAAGCAAGGCTTGCAAGGGGTCATGGACATTGAGTAGTTACGTCCAAGTAGGGCAATGGAGGATTGATCTTGACCCAGCCATAGACTTTTAGGGCTTGAATATGTTGCCTTGAGATATCCTGAAATACCTGAGGTACATACAAGGGGCTGTCGAATTTGATACAGGACCTGTGGGAGACCCATATCCTTTGGGAGTAACTCTTGGGGCCAGAGAGACCCCTGAGGAGATCCCAAACAACATTAAACAGCTACATGTGGGTTGATAAATTGAGCCCTTTAATTGCCCTCTGTCCGAAGACTGGCTGGAAGCGTGGAGACTCAGAAAATCCACAGCCGAAGAAGATAAACAGAAAAGAGATGTGTCCACTGCTTGAAAGAGGAAAATGCAAAGGAGACACAGAGGCAGGAGGTGTTTGCTTTCATCAGCAAAGATGAAGACTCCTCAGAGGGGTGAGGACCCCGGCAGGAGACTGTTTTGCTCAGTCATCATTCAGCAGAAACCTGCAGCTCTTCTGCACAGCCTCAGAATAAGCCCTTTGCTTTGGAGAAGATACAATGCAAAGCCTGAATTCCTTCTTCTGTTTTCCCATGTGTCTGAAGAAAATTGAACCACAGCTACAAAAAGCTCTGGAGAAGTGGGCAAAGTGGTTCAGAAGCCTCCTCAGGTTCTCTGCTGGCTTTCGGGATGTTTCGCGTTGGAACTGTGACACGTTGCACGAAAAGGACCACTTTAGGCAATGAGTTCCTGTCCCTCCCCCAGTTGCTTCTGTCACCAAGCACCCTCTATGGCTATGGGCAGGGACGGATGGACTCTGGGCAGCAGATGTCAGGGTGTGAGAAAGTCTCCCTTTATTCAGAGGGCCTTTGAGGCAAGCTTCTTTCTCATCCCACCCTTTCCACAGCTCTGTTTGGACACAAACACAATTTTTGTGTAGGAATAAATTCTTCACAGCCAGGAAACATACTCTAAATGAGACCTTCTTTTAAAAAAAAAAAGATGGTTTTTTTTTAGTCCCTCTGGGCTGGGAATAGTCCCTGATTTCCCACGTAGAGATGTAAGGCAGGCATGTGCTTTGCATCTGCAATAGGCAGGGCAGCCGCGCCGAGCTTGCTGAGTTGGACTCCTTGTATGTTAGGAGAACTAAGCCTGCAGGTTCAATTAATAGACTTTGGAAATGAACCAAGGCCTGACGATCCCCAGGCTTGTTTTAAGTGAAGGAAGGTGGCCGTCAGAGAAGAAGTAGACCTGCCAGGGTCTTAATGCAGCTGGGACACACAGCAAGAGCCTGAAAAGCCAAGAGTCTGGAACCTGCGCTCCGATGGCTGCCGAGCCAAGAAGTCCCATGGCTGGGACAATAAACAAACAGGAACGGTCTGTGCAGATGAATGCCCTGTCTTTCGGTTTGCATGGACTGTAAAATCCATATGCTTCCCAAGTCACAAGCCCCAGCATTTAGCTCTGAGGTCTTTAATGAGAAGGATGAAGAGAAAGCAGTTTCACAAAGTGGGAAAAGGGTGGGATTTATATTTAAAAAAAAATCCAACGGTGCTTTTCAAACACTTAAGGGTCCATTAAGTTAAAAAATCTTTCCATTACTAATTTCAGTTAATTACCATCTTAAACAAATAAAGACCTTGGTTTCTAGGATCAAAGGCTGGTGCTTCAAACTAAGGCAAATTCTCTTGAAGTCACAGATTTGGAAAAGTGCCTAAACACACAGTACGGAGCTGGTGGTGCAGAAGGCCAGGGAAGGTGAGCATCACGAGAGCTGATGGGGAAGACAGACCCATCCCCGCACCCTCCCCTTCACCTTCACCTGGAACGTGGGCATGCTCCCCTGCTGTTTCCACCATCTAGATCCAGAAGAAATCACGGGGCTATTTTCCGGCTGCTGATGGGCTGGTGTTACTGTTCCCATCCTTCTCGTTAAGCCTCTGCATTTTGGCTCTGGCAAAGCCCAAGGTCAGAGTAAAACGTACTTGGTTGCTGATGACTGATGACTAATTTGGGGTGAAAAGTCCTGCATAAGGAGTTTTCTACCCAAGAACCTAAATGCTCTACTCTGGTGCTACTTCTTTTAGAAGGACTCCATTCAAAAAACAGATTTCAGGATGAATCAACTGAGCAAGAAGGAACTGGCATGCCGGCTGAATATTTAATTGTTGTATCTGTGCAAGCAGTAAAAGGCTGGGAGGAGGGAGGCAAGGAGGGAGGAACAGAAATACTCTGGGATGATTGGAAAATGCACAAGTTTTTATTTATCAACTCTGTTTACTTTAAAATACATCCAACTGGAACGCTAGGTGCAGACATAAAAATTAAAATAGAAAACATCCTGGTCCAGGCTCTTAGAGGATGCAAATTGGCATGGCACTTCCCATGGCTTCCAGCAAAGCCTGCTGCATTCACACCAGCTGCACTCAGTTGCTCTCGGTTAAGTCAAATAAAGTCAGCTCCACCACTGCAGTCGATTTTGCAAGCAGAGAAAGGGAGGGAGAAGGAGATGAGGTCTCTGAGGTACCTGTGAGCTAAACCGTTCAGGGCACGGTCTGAATGAGACCTAAAAGGAACGGGAAGCCAACGCGGGTCAAGGAACACAGGTGTGCTCCAGATCTGAGCAGCACTATAGCTCGCTGCTGTTCCTGGGTGGTCTAAAGGTGTAGTCCCACCGAGGGCTCGTTGCAGTAAACCAAGCCCTTGCCTCCTGGACTTGCCACGGCCTCGAGGGAAGCAAGTTCAAGTGGGGTCAGCAGAAAGAATATGATCATTGAGTGGTAACAATGCACACAAATTACCAACAGACCGTGAAATTCAGCCTCGGTCTGTTAAAAATGCTGGAAATGCAGAAAAAAAGAGTACAGTTAAACTTCATCTGCCCAAAAGATGATGCTGAGGCCTTTCTTAAAGTCTGCATGATACTTGTTGCACATTATTTATATGGTATTAATTGGAATAACCCCATGTTTCCTTACTGACCTTGCTGAAGAGACAGAACAGGCTGTGATGGAGCTCTGCAGGGCACAAAAAAAGCCTGCAAATCCGTGGCAGCCCTGGCAGGTTTGAATGACTGCAAATAGACAGATCTGCAACTTGCAATACATTTTTGCCTCTCCTCAAACAGGCAGGAGTCTCCGGGGAGACTGGAGGTGCGGAAACACCATTTTCTGCAGGAGCCTGCACTGTAGATCATGCTTTAGTCCCCTCTGGGCATTTCCATCGATATATAAATAATTTGTTCTTCTACCAAGGACTTCATGCTTGCTGTGGGTCGTTGGAGAGCTTTTTCACAGTGAACATATGAACTTTTCTGGGTTATACACTATTACATAGGTGCTAGCGGCTGTAAAGAACTGAGACAGACACCCAAATGGTCCTTTTCCAAGTGAACCCCCTCTAGTTTTTAGGTAGGGAAAGCAAAGCAGAACCATGTAAAACTGAACAAAAGATGTAAGAAATAGAATATTTATTTTACAGAAAAAGCTCAAATGAAATTACGGTCAATGCACATTTGATCAGTTTTGCCTGCTTAATGCACCTTCACCAGCCGAAGATAAGAGCCAGCCGACTGCGCTTGCAATAATACCGTCACAGAGAAATGCCCCAGTGAACTCTCTCTGAGATAACATCTTCAATAATCTTTCCGGTGTTAAATAAACAGCCAGAAAGGAAAACAAGAATGGATCCAAATATTCATTTCTCCCTCGCAGTTGTGTTTTGGGGAGTGGAATGGTTCTGGATGGAGGATCCTACATATGGCTTAGTTAATGGATCGTGATATGAGTGAAAACCTTCCTAAAGAGGAATTTAAAAATGTGGGCTCAAAGAAGAGCCTTTCTTGTCATAATTTATGGGTTGAATGCTTGCTTAAGGAATGCAAATAATCTCTAGCAGACATGACTGCCATTGACATCTACGGGAGCAGGCCCTGCAGCAGGGGGAGCTGGGTTTGGGCTGCTGAGAGAGATTAGAGAAATGTGGCGGCATGTGGTAGTGCCTTTAAGGAAACTATTAGCTGAGGAAGCGAGTCACATTTCTCTAATTTTATTAGTATTGGCCAAATCTGGGAGTTCTCACCTAGACTTTAATTGGCCAAAATTTCTCTTGAAGTCAGTTGGAATTTGCCTGAGTTAGGGCCTCTGTAACAGCTGAAAAAGGTCTTCAGGACTAAAACTCACTGCCCTTTCTTGTACCAGATGCTCTGATTAAGTGTCAAGACGTCCCCACAAGGCAGTTTATAGGCAAACTATATGGGCTTGAAGCTGTGCAACCACTGTGGCTGACAGTGAAGAATATTTTCCCTCGCATCTGAACGCTATTAGAGAGAGAAAAGAAGACAGAACCACACTTGAAAATGTGAAGCCCAAGCAAAAATTTAGATGGAGACATCTCTGGGTCTGCCAACACCATTAAGAGCGCATATTTTGCTGGTTCATCTCCATTTCCACCATTTCCATGAAATAACATGTCAACTTATTCTGGTCTTCAGGGGTGAAGGTAGAGAAATAACCTCCATGAAAATTAACCAGTTGAGCAGCAAGGACAGTAATACTTGCTTTGGGTTTTTTTAATGGGCTTTCAGATTTTTAATTTCCATGATGAAAAAGTTACTTCTCCAAACAACATCTTTAAAGAAGAAGGGTCAGAGAGCATAGGGGAAGCAAGCTATGCCCATGATCCTTCAGGTACCAAAGGTATCTTATCTGCAGATGGAGTACAGATCACTGCTTCTTAGGCACATTTGTAGAAAAGGACAGCACATGAGGTCCAGGGTGAACTCAGTCCCTTCAAGGATTCCCTCTGATTTGGATCTGAGTCAAGATTAAATGCATTTATGATGGAGCCAAACAGCCATTTCTCTAAGCAAGATGCTGAAGTGAAGACTGTTATACGTTTGTAAATGAAGGCTCTAAAATCAAAGCATGAAGAAAAAGAGCAATTCAAAAGTGAAGAAAACAAATCATGAAATGTCTACCAAAGAGAAGCCTTGACAAAACACGGAGAAAAGATTGGATGAAAATTATCAAGCTTTTCTATTCTTACCAGAATAGGTTGCAATTTGGTGTCCTCCTGGAAGCCACTTACATGAGAGATTTGTGGGACATGAAAAATGATCAGCAATGAGTCCAAATGAACAAAATTTGGAAGGAAAATGCTACGGATACATTTGAGACATGCGATGAAATTTTTTAAAGACCTTTAAAATAATGATGGGCGCAGTTTCAACTCTATTGAGCTATGCTACTTATACCACTTCTATGCTTGACCTAAACAGCTGTTTGATAGCTTATATTTCAGCATGTTTTATTCACTCTCTTTTTTTTTCATTTCCCCATAGATTTTTGTTATAAAAACATCAGTGCATGTGTTTTGATTTAAACAGCTAAAATGCTGGTTAACATTGGTTATTTTAAATGATTGAGGCTCGTTTAAATACATGGAACTTTCCTTTTCTATGGAAAATTGTAGGAAATGAAGAAAATGTTCTTAGCTTGGACTCTCTAAGCTTATATATACGAAGATGTGGGTGGTGGTCATATATGCATGTATGTATGCACGCATGTATGCGTGTATGTGAATGGAGAAGAAGAACCTTGAACATATTGGGAATTTCCTAGCAGTAGAAGTGATAGGCCATTTTTCTTAAGACTTTTATTGGGATTTTTTTTTGGGCTAAGGTGTGAAAATTGGCAGCTCGTTGCATTTTCTGACAGACTGCTGAAGATTGGCTAATTAGAAATCAAGTCTGATTCCAAGTCAAACAAGCTGAGGCCACTAAGTCTTCATAGGATGTTTATCTGAAACATTTCAGTGAGCGCTAACATTTTCAGAAAGAACAATATTGTCAAGCCATGTTCACAAGTGCAATACAGCACTTGTTATAAAGCAAAACTGGTATAAAATTTGCTTTATGTGAGTGATCAGTCTTCACGCTCCTTCCAGCCAGGAAATATAGACCAAACCATATGATTTGTTTGTTATTTATGTAAGTGATAACACCGATTTAAGTGTAGAAGCTGGCTTTTTAGCGAGGGTTTGATGATTTATTTGGTTTCCCAGCTAGGGTGATTAAAGTCAAAGGATTTCCCAAAGGTCACAAAATTCAGTGATGCACCAGCCCCCGTAGAAGCCCCCCATCCTCCACCCCTTGTCATTCAGCCGGCTCCTCTGCGCTCTAACAAGCACCACACCGGTGAGGCTGAGGACAGAATTTTGGCCCCGTTTCCTCAACCTTATTTATTTCAAAGAGCTCTTCTACTAAATACACACCGCAGGCTTCATGAATCCACATTCTGGCCTAAGAGACCTAGTAGACAGTGAAATAATTTTCCCCAAAGATATGATGGAAGCTTCATAACTCAAATCATGCAGAATTGGGTCTGACAAAGCATGGGCGAACACGCTAGTGTGAACAGAGTTACTTTGGCAGAAGGAGCCAGAGGGGAGGACTTAACATGTAATGTTCTCTCGTGCACCATTACTCACCCTGTGGTCTGCAAACCACTGGTGGTCCATGAGGCATCAGAACATGGCCCAAGAGAAGATACCAATTTCTTCATTGTGTTTTTTTTTAATAGAAAGGCACATTCTGAAACAAAAATAAATGAAAGGGGAGAAAATGTAAGCCCAAAGCACTTAAAATGTAGTCTCATTTTTATTTGGTTGTAAAGGAAATCCCTCACAGCAGCACCATACAAGAGGGTCCTCGGATTTTACATCCTGCAAAAGTGAGGTTGTCCACGGATTTAAGCATGCTGAAAAGCCCTAGGACAGCAGATGAAGATGAAGGTTGGAATGAGAGAAGCCACGGGCTTTCGTTCTGCACTGGGGCACCGGTAGTGATAACAAGCTTTCCAAATCATTTGGCTTGTATCATTTCTGATTTCTGTGTCATACCAAGGTGCTGGGTATGACACTACGTCTGCTCTGGGAGTCAAGAGTTCTTCTTTCTTCCCACCACAGCTGCTTTACCTTGGCTTGTCGTTTACATGCCTTCTTGTGCCTCTGTTTGCTTGTAGTAAAATCAGCATCATTTTAGTGAGGGTCACATCCTCCTACCATTCTGAGGACTGCCTAAACCATGCAAACCATCTGCAAATGCCTGAGATACTCTTGGAAGGTCTCTTCCAATTCTGCTGCCTGAATCCCCGGTCCATCACAGCCCTTTAATATTATGAATGATGCTGGCTGAAAGGTTTGTGATGAAGGTCCAGGTTTGGTGGGCAAGGGGTGGGTACTATGAAAAGAGAGATTATTGTGAAAAGCAGCTTTGACAATTTGCACTGCCAGTGCACTCTTCCGCAAAAATACAAAATAGTAATATCATGAATTGTGAAGCTACCTGGATTCACAATCACGACACAGAGGGGATTATCCTTCAGTACTTTAAGGATGAGACGAGGCTTTAGGAGAAATCAAAGAGGGCACATCTTTGCCTCTGAAATCATCTATTTTTATCCGTTCCATGTTAAGACTGAACCCACATAGAAAGAAACATCCATTTTTTCCACTGTGAACAGTTAGCCAGAACAATGCCAAAAGAATGGGAGCGTCCCCCATCCTCTCACATCAAAACTGTTGGATTCCTTAGGCTTTGTACATCAGCATGATGTTAAAATGATATTAAAGTGTCTGTGATTTCATGGCCACTACGGAGCCATGCTGAGGTGGCCTCAGAGGCGATCTGCATTCCCAAGATGTGTGGTCTGTACCATGCAGGCTTAAGAATGCTCTTTGTGGTGTAAATGTTAGCCTTAAGCCTGTTTTATTTATTCTGACCATTTAAACCACTGTCTCTTTTTGAACACGGCCATTTTTTATAGATTGTGGAGATCATTATTTGTATAGTTAACTGCCCTCTCTTTCGTTTTTAACTGTTTTTCTTATATACATATGAAGTACTTTGGATCCAGCAGAGTTCATAGAGTACAAAGACTTTTGCTGGAAAAAAATATTTGCATTTCGCTAGTATTCAAGAGAAAGGTCAATAAAATAAAGCAAGATGAGAAATCATGGGGTGAAATGCTGGCCCCACCATAGTCATGGGAGTTTTGCCATTGACTTTAATGGGGGCCAGAATTTCGCCCGCGTTGCCTAAGATATGGAGAGTGACTCCTTTTTGTCCACATATTTCAAGCCTTAGGAGGCAAATGGAACAGAAATAAATCAATATCCCCCCAGAAATGCAGATTTCACCTTGTCCTCTATGTTTCTGAATCCATAAAACATAAATTCTGGGCCAACTTTGAACTCTGTTATTTTTGTTATTCCTATTCCTGTTATTGCTATTCCTGACTATTATAGAGGTTGCCTGGATGGGCTCTATAGGTGGAACAACCTGAACGACAGAAATGCACAACATTCTTATAAGATGAAAGCATCCCTCGTATAGATCCAGGACCGGACAGGCTGTCTGCTCCACACAGTAACAAAGACTGAAACCATATTGGCGTGGTGCCTGACACAACACTCAATGCTTCCCTGTGGCTTTCTACTCCCAGGGAGAAAGAGCAAAGAAATCAGCGGGGAGACCAGTGGAAGTCATGGTTTGACAACATCAAAGAGCAGCTTGGACCCTATCCTTATAGAGAGAAAAAGGTTGCCAGAATCCCATGAGTTGGCTGACTAATAAGTGAAGTGCTGCCAATGCTCCGATTCAGGGCGACTTGGGGTGACCCAGTGAATGATGGCCATTGCCGATGGAAGAAGTTTACAGAAAAAAAGCAAGGAGATAAAGAAAAATAACCAAGCGAATACAGGAATTGGGAATGCATAGGAGCACGGGGGGAGTCGCCTCTTGCATCAGAAACGCCTGTGTTAGTAGTAAGGTCAACAGTTTCTGAGAAGGCATCTGCAGCCTTCTTTGCCGCTTCCGTCCTCTGACAGAGACACACTGTTGTGTGGTGCTATTTGTCTTGTCCACACAGGTCAGGATAATGGACAAAGTTTGGGGGGAAGGAAGAAAATACATCATGTAGAAACCAGGATGGCCAGATGTACGTTTGCACTGGGATTTCACATTTTGCCTGTGGGTCAGCCCCTGCTAGTTATTACTCATGACCTTGTGCTCCTTTATGAAGACCAAGTCCCCAGTGAGGGCTGAGTGACTTGATTTGCTCATTTGTGTGAGAGAAAGCAACTGCAGCATGCAGCGGTCCGAGGCACGCTGCCTTCGGGCAAGAAAAGGCTTAGTGACGGTTTACTGGGTGAAGGACTGCCGAGGGTGTATAGAAAATGTTTCCCAGTTCTCTGAAGGTAGGAAAAAAATCCATAAAACGGATGAAAAGTATTGTAATCTTGAAGTTCATTTGCCAAAATGAGATAGTCAGAGGAATGCGATGAGCAGGGTTGCTCCCAGTTTGCTGTAAATCATTTCTCCTGTATGCCAGTATGCTCTGTCCCTGCAGCTCCTGAATTTCAGCTCACGCTGAAACAGCATTGCAAGAGCTTGTTTTCTCCAAAGGGGATCCCAAGGCGGTATTAGAGTCATCATCTAAGAAAGAGGAATGATTTTGGCCACAGCTACACCTGTGGCAGCTGGGTCTTGTCTTTAGCTGGACCATTGGGTGACCAAAGCAATGGGGAAGGAGAGTTGCTCCCAGCCGCCTTATATTTTCAGCAAATCACTTCCCTGTATTTCCATACCTCCAGTTTTTGCCTTAGCTGTTTAAATTGTCAGCTCTTCAGAGAGGTTTTTTACAGCACCTATTGCAACAGGACCCCAATTGCTTCTAAGGCCTCTGAACACCGCAGTAATATAAATAATAAGAACGCATTTATCAAAGCATACAAAGGGAACTCTCTGTGCTTTGATTTAAAGCATGTAAAATGAGTCTTGGAAAACATTCCTCCAAAGGAGTGGAGGATTAATTAGCACTTGCCCAGCCTATTGCAGCCACAGGCAGTCCTAGGAGCGCTCAGCACCCACTGACTCGCCACCGGCATTAGCGTTCATCAAGGCAGGGTACAGAGAGGCACTGAATCTTACAGGGCATCGCAGACACAATGGCATCTCCTTCCTTTATCTGGGTTTGCTTCTCTGCACAAAGAACTCAAAAGAAAATAAAGGGGCACAAAATTGTGTCATATTTAAAGAGATGAGGAAGGAATAGTTTAGCATCCTTGAAGCTCAGAGCGCTTATTGCTAAACTTCACTACCCTGCTGCACGTTTGATTAACAACTGCCTTCAGAATTTGAGATCAACGAATCTCCTCCTGGACTGAGGTGCTGTCCACAGAGCGTCCCCGAATTCTCCGCCGCAGGTCCAGAGGGAGCCACGCTGTGACACCAAGCAGCTTCTCGGGGACATGAGGAGTCCTCGCAGCTGCTGAGAACCGAGTTCCCAAACGCCCTTTGGTCTGAGCTCATCAGTCTTCCTCGCTGAAAGACTCTAACGTTGGAGTTTATCGTCTCAGCTGCTTCAAATTGCAGAGCACAAGAAGGGAGAATGGTTTTCCAGCTTTTAAGCCAGCATAATTTGTTTGCTTTTTTTTTTTTTATTGTAAAAATGGTTTAAATCCATCAAGTCACTCTTGAGAATTATAGAGCTGCAATAAATCCTAATCTGTTTGGACTCAGTTTCCAATTAATTTTTTTGCCAAGCACCCTAATAAAAATGGATTAATTTAAAGCTATGAGGAGAAAATATATATCGATTTTACAGCAGCCATTTCTTTAGCTGGACTACCCTTTTTTTGTGTGCATGTTTGAATCATTATAATACCAATAAAAAAAACTGGTAATTACATTGCCTGTAAAAAGTCATTAGACAAGAATGGAAATTCGTAAAACCCCACGATTAATGGTAGATGAGTACATACACACACATATACACATGTGTACTTGAAAAAATATTAATATAGAGTATAATTATGGCATATGGGCAGGAAAGGAGACTGCTCTGAGGTTTATATGAGTTATCTTCTAGGTTTGTGGGATTCTAGCAGTCTTGAGGAGCCTCACACATTCCCAAAAAATGAAATTCATGCTGTGCCACCACCAAGCCCATCCCTGCAGCAGATTCCTGGGCAAGGAGTGATGTGGGGTGCACGGGGATGAAAGAAGGGTGAGGAGCATCCTACCCTGCCTGCTGGATAGGAATGCCCGCATCCATAGCGGATCCCGAGAGCTGGATAGATGGGTTAAAACGAGGAGGGACTGTGCCATTTCTGTAGCCAGCCATAAAAGCAACCTGTCCTAATTTCTCAAATGAACTTTGTATAAAGCTAGGAATGCCAAGGCTTGACATTTATTGTCCGCAGCCCTGATCACTGTCTCAAATCAGGGACAGCAAATAAACACTCCTGGCTCGAAAGAACCAGTCGTCTGCAGAGACCTGAATATTTCTCCCCGGGAGTATTTATGAAACCCAGTGTGATAGCTGTTTCCCGGACAGACAAAAATCACTGTTTGCATAATGTGGGAGCAAACGCAGCCTGATGTAGGCTTTTTTAGCCCAAGGGAAATGAAACGCTGCCGACCTCATGGGACCCCTCCGCAATTTTACAGGGGTATGATACTGCAGAGTGCTCTTGCTGAGCCTCCGTTCCCGTTCTGCTGCGGGGTCTTCCTGGCATCCTCCATGTGCAGATGATGGGAAACCACATCGCAGCATTTCGGTTGTGGTTACGGGGCAGCGGGGATGGAGCGGCCACCCCCTGCCGGGGGAGAGGAAGGTGGGAGTTAAGCTACGGGTCTTGGGAAAGAAGAATCGGTGTCATCTCTGTTTAACTACTCAGCTTCCACCTCTCCAGAGAAACGCACTCGGGAAAAATAGGGATATGTATTTCTGGGGTTGAAACCACGGAAAGGGATGGGATCCCGTCACCTGGGAGCAAAGCAGGGAGACCTCCGGGTTGGACCTCACGTAGGTGGTCTGGGCCAGTCTGAATGAATACAGGGGAAATGAAAAGAAAAGGCCAGGGGAAAAAATCATCCCTCTTTCACTCAGCCTTACAATACAAAAGGATTATTCTTAAACTTATGCTTTAAAAGCATTGTCAGTCCTTGAGGCCGGTTATTAAATTTTAAAAGGAGCAGCAGAAGCTCAAAAGTTGAGGGGGTTCACTTAGATGCTCAATTCAAAGAAATTTTTTTAAAAAAAAATCAAACTTCAAGAAAAATAATCTCAAACAAGTGAGATTTTCTTGCCAAATTCATTCAAAGGATTTTTTCCCTCCTATCAGCTGCTCTTGTATCCAAGGACAATGTTATTTTCACCTTTTTAGAAAAGCTTTGGACTGACATTTGTTTATAATATCTTATTACAATTTACTAAAATATTTTCAGCATAAGACCCGTGGCGTCAACTCATCTTTCTTCACTAAACCAATAAGCACGCATTAAGGCACAACGCGTTGGGCTTCCTGTTTACATCCACAGATGGCAAATTAATGTGTGCTCATTCCTCCGATGTATTAATCTCGCCTTTTCCCCCATAATCCGTAAATGAAGCCCAGATGGAAAGAATTAGCTTGAAATGCCTCCCTCCTCCTGCCCCTCCCTGAAAAACGTTGGGAGAGGGGTTCTGGTAGCACTGATTACACTGCAAAATTGTTCTGCGATTCCTTAAGTTCTTAAGTATATTGCTATCTCCCAATAGCAATATAGGATTATGCTGCTGGTATAATATAGCACATGATATATTATGGTTCTTACGCTACTTCTCTGCTTACAAGACCAGGGTTATTAAAAAGAAACCATTGAAAATTTATAAAGCAAGTAGCTAGAAACTAACAGACACTAATCCGAGCTCAGCGAATTCAGTGAAGAGACTTCCAAACAACAGACATGGGATTAAACTTTTCCAAGTTTTACAAAGCTAGACGCGGTGTAGTTGGTAGACGCGGTCAGAAGTTGTTTATATGCTTTTGACAGTGGTCTTGCTGGATTTAAGGTTATGTTCTATATTCCTTATTTTTCAAGGAAAAAAATTCATGAGATGCCTACGATGCCTTTCGTAGATAGCTGCTTCGAAAGCTTTGGATGGCTGTTTTTTATGGTATCTTTGCCAGGTGACAGACTATGGAATCAGTACTGTCAGTTGTGTTTTAATCACACTGGCATTTCAAGTTGTTTCACAGTGCATATCTATCCAGTAGTTTACAGGACCCAAAGCACAACCGCATGATGGATGCCCTCCCCACACAATTTGGAAGTGGAGGAATTACGACATGAGCTTGCGCCCTGAGAAAATGGGCCGGGAAGAGAGTCATGTCCAGCACCCCTTCCTCCATACCAAACTTTTTGTGCCTGTTAGGACACGCCTGCCTTATTAACAATATTCACCACCTTCCAGGCTTCAGAGGCATTCCTAGACCTCTTGGTACTCTTTCCTTGCCTACTCGGTCATCTCTAGCTCCAGAGATGTGTTGATCGACCCTTTAAGGGTGGGGGTATCCCATAGTATTCATTTTCTGCCACCACAATTATGTCAGGGCCAATTCCTGATCATCCTGCCGGGGAGAGCTGAACCTCAAGTGAGTCTGTGCTTACACAAAGGCTTTCCAAACTGACAATGAATTTTACCTGGCTAGTGCATACCATGGGAAAAATTCATCAAAGGGAATTAAGGAACTGGTCCAGCTACACATTCATCTCATCCGAGTAAAAGCAAAACCGCAGATACATTATTTTAATCCTCAATTATTAAATTGCTTAAAGGAGTTTACTGCACTGAGGAACTCTGAAACATTTTAGACACGATGCCAGCGGTTTGTTTGAAGCCCTGCGTGCCGCCGCACGCACTGAACTACCCATGAACTCGGGGTGGCTTCAGCGTTCCTAATACGCGGGTCATGAAGCAGCGTCAGTTCAGACCACAGAGGAGTTTGAATCTCAGGCGGAAGAAATCACTTTGCAGAGAGTGCGGGAGCAAGCACAGCTCCGCAACCGTGTGCCAGGGGTCGAGCTGATGGAAATATGAGCCAAGAAGCCACCTCTTTCTGGTTTTATACCACCATGCTCACCTTGAGGCAGGGCGTCTTCCTGCAGAACTTGGTAAATTCGATGGAGAAAGACTCTTTCTTCAGTAGCTATTGAATAGGAAAAGCTGAAAGATCAGAATTAATTGCCATGAAAATTGCAACATTTTTTAAAGGTTTTTATATGGGTAATTTCAGAGTCATTTGGATTTTTTATTTTATTTTATGAGCATTGCAATAGTCAGAAATGTTATTGTTCTGTTTGAATGCAAGTGTTTTATTTCAAAACATTTTTTTTTTTAACTTAAGAAACACCCCCCTCAGTGAGGAAACTGAGAAAACCATGCGGGCAACGAGGAAAACAGATCTGAACTGAAAACCACATGAAAAATGAGAATCAAGATGAGCAAATGAAAATTCCCCAAAATATAGAAGTAAACCCAATTTAACAATGATCAGTGACCTTTACTTTAACCTTCAAACAGGGGAAAAATGTCTAGACAATCAAGAAAATTTGTCATAAAAATACTCATCTCTACTGCCCTAACTTCAAGGTAGGACCCAGTGGAGGGTTCATTATTTCTCATCCACAAAATGCTCTGAAAAAAAGCGAATAAAAGAAAAGAGTTACACAACTTTAGTCTGAGTAGTTAATTGTTCAAGGAAACAGAGTTTCCTCCAAGACTGATAAATACCATAAGCTATTTCAAACAACTGAGCAGTAAATCAAAGAGAAGTGCTGTTACATTATACAATGAAATCAAAGTGATTTGCAGAACCCTAAATGTTTCTTCATTACCCTTAATGCTATACCATTAAAGTAATGAGGAACTCTGATAAGGTTTTCAGACAGTGACAAGGGAACCGGAAAATTATGGGCATTTTTGTTTAATGCACTTTCTCTCAGTGCTTTTGGTTTAAAATATAATGAAAGATTGCAAACACTTTCATAAGGTTGCAATAAAAAAAACCCATAAATGAACCTAGAACTGTAAGCTTTGTCAAAAGTTGAGAACAGGACCGAGTCATGCTGCTATCCTGGATAAAACAAAAAAAAAGAGTATTTTATATCTTAGTATGCTTTATGCAAGACAAAAATTCAGAATATTTAAAAACCCCAAGCCGTTACTGTTCAGTGGCACAGAAAACATATTCAAAATGTAGATGACTAAAAACTAGGTTTTTGTAACCAGTAGAGAGAAGACAAATGAATAATGAGTTGTTTCCTTAAATCACAGATGTCATGTGTACTTTTGACACAATACGTAACACAAAGACCCATCACACTAGATGTCTGTCATACGTCGGCATGTACAGGATGACTTGGAAAGATATGATATAGTTAATACATATAGTGGATGTGGTAGAGATCATACCTACTTTTATATAACCTAATTGTGTGTACAGTCATAGTGGAAATACGTTGTGCTCACTTTATGCCTCACACTCGATGACATCTCTACTGACATTTGCATCTCTATGGCACACACATACAGAGACACGGAGAGAAATTCAGAGCGTCAGGCATGACTCTACTTTCCTTCGTTCCTGACTCCGGGCTTGCTTCCTTGGCAGGAGAGGGCATTGCATACTTTCTGGTCCGCTTTGGGCTTTGCCAGCTCCTTGGAGATTCTCACCATAGAAGATGATTTTCTCCATCAAAACCAAGTGGGGCTGCGCGCACGATTACGTCTGAGCATCTCCTCCGCACGCAGCAAGAGGGGACCGCGGACAAACCCTTGTGACTATTTACCGGCAGCAAAACGCCGCCTGGGCAGACCGTAATCTGGATAGTTTATAAAACGCCACGCTCCCCAGTGCGGGGAACAGTGCTTTAATTCTTCTGAACTGGATTAAAAGAAACATATGCTAATAGAGGGGTTGCTGTTAGTGCAGCTGCTGTACACAACCCCGCGTAGCAGTGACAGAAAAGCCATAACTCACTGCTACTAGTGAGCTTTCTGCTATTTATTTATTGAGTTCAGCCAACAGACTTCTAAGTGATTTAGATGTTCCTCGAGATAAAAACAGTATAGTAGTCAGGATTTTTTACAAATCTTGCATTGCATCAGCAACGGAAAGGGACCAGGCGGGAGGGCAGAGAGGGGGAAATGACTTGGGTGTAAACGGGAACGGTTTAGTCTTTCTGCCGACCAGCATTAGCAAAGAGCAGGAGGTTTTACTGCTCTTCAGGCACGTCTTTTATTTGTTTTCAGTACCGCAAAAGAG
Organism: Himantopus leucocephalus; assembly: GCA_003993805.1. NCBI lineage: Eukaryota > Metazoa > Chordata > Aves > Charadriiformes > Recurvirostridae > Himantopus > Himantopus leucocephalus. The sequence continues at coordinate 20,977,301 of RSEF01000011.1, read as the reverse complement.
ACAACACATGTATGAAGGGACGGAGCAGCACACCAGTGGAATGGCGACAGTTCTCCAAGATGCCAAGTAAAAAGAAAAGTAATAAATGGCAAGAATCAAAACAAGGGAGGCACTGGGGAAAGGAAAAAAAAATCAATTAAAGGGAATAAAAATGTCACTGTCAGAGGATGACAGGAATTCCTAATATAAGGGATTTAGCAGTGAAGGACAGATTCCTTTTTTCCTTTTTTTTTTTTTTTAACTTAAAGGCAAAATATATGTTAACTCTGATGAGCATTTTTGAACTTTGAACTCTCTGACCTTTAAAGCCTCCAAAATAAACCCCGGACAGCTCTGAAGAAATGGCACCAAGCAGCAGAGTTGGTCCCTCGGGTGGCTTCGGCTGCACGCCCGCGGCATCGTTTGGCTGCATCCAGCACCACCGCGGTGGCAGCAGCTCTTGCGGACGGACAGACAGACAGACAGATGGCAGCCAAACTCTGGTCCTGCACCCCAGCCTCCAACCAGAGTCACCCGGTGGATTTTTCCAGGATTATCCCGGCATCACGGCAGCGGGTGAAAGAATTAGGCTGGGGAGATAGACTGTTATTATCTCTGCTTTACAATGGATACCAGAAAAGTCACATTTTTCCCCAGTTTGCACCTTTCCTCCCTCCTCCAGTTTGCCCGAGTGAGGTTACAACACAGCGTTAATCACGGAATAATTTATGCCAAGGTAGAAAACACCCAGATCCATTTTACATTACAGAGACCTTGAAGTCCTGCCCAGCTGAAAAAGAGCTCTTCTCAATCACTCCATAAGCAACTCTGGGACTCAGAGGAATAAAAATGTCACCCCTTTTAGCCCACTTTCAGCAAGTTTCTGGGAGCAAATGACACCATCTGCAGTGGTTTGCAGTGATTTGAATATTTTCCAAGCAGGTTTAGCTAGAGATGTTTAATAAGCACACGAACGCATCTCCACCTTCACGTGGAAACGGGAGCTTATCGTCCTGAGAACCATAGATGACAGAGATCGTCCTTAAACCTGAACCTTTGCAAAAGGCCCAATACAAACAAGGGGAGGAGAGGAAATCACGCACGGCAAACCCCGCACCTCTCTTGCACTGATCTTGGTGGACCATTTTTGCACTGACTGAGAAAGAAGAAATCTGTGTAAACATCTCCTGAGCTTTACTGCTCCCTCCCTACCTGTACTGTGTCTTCATAAAGTATAAAATAGTGCCATCTACTGACACTGCATTTTCATACTCTCCCCAGACAGTTGAAACAACTCCTGTGTACTCAGCACAAGACCTTAAAAGCTGATTTTTCTATCCCTTCATTGTTGTATTAACTCTCTAACTGGGACACGCTGCTCAGGTGGTACTAAAGCAGCCGTAAACTGATACTGGAAGAAAATATACTCGCGCAAGCAGGGCATGTTGCAAGGGATTAAACCTACTGGTGTCAATCCAGAGGCAGATATTGTGCAGGTCTGTTTTTTCTCTGCAAAACGCAATGGGGAAGGCAAGGATGCTTAGTTGTCTTCAGCAGCGCTCAAAAGGCGTGTTGTCGTGCGAGGTGCCTATGAAATCCCTTGTCATGTTATCTAAGACAAGAGGAAACACCTGAAAAGAAGGACCAGAGACAAGGCGATGTGGCTTGCGGCAGTAACACGAGTGGGGCCACCAGTGCCTTAAATATGCGGAAAAAAATGCCTGCTTGGGAGCTGCACACCTGCGCAGGAGGATGTGTCACCTCCTGCCATCCGCTGTCAGTTAAGGCACTTTAGAGAAAGTTACTTGACTGAATTAACGTTTCCCAGGCAGGTTAGAAAAAAAGAGTAAAAAGACCATGATTTTCCTGGTTTGGAGGTCTGTGGTTAGAACCAGTCAGCGTTGGTCTGAACATTAGTTTCTGATAACACCAAAGTCACAGGGTAAAAATGAGATGAAGCCCACAGGCAGAAATTCTCCGCATACTTTTACGTTGCTTATAACCACCCGGCACCCAAATGCCAATCATGAGAGCAAAACAATGTGCCACGTGCATTCCTAATACTGCTGAGGGGGTATCTATTTTGAGATATATACATATAACCCACGTTTTTGAAGCATATAAACTGTGTAGAAAACATGTACACATCTCAGCACAGCCTTGATTTTGGAACAACTTTAGCTTGCAGCACCTACGGTAGCGTGTCCCAGAGGGTGGTGTCCCAGTTCCCAGCAGAGTTCCTTAATTCCGACGTTTCCCACATCTCCCCGTGCTGGGTGAGGTGCGCCCCGCGCCTGCTGGCACACGGTCCTCCTGCAAACCGTCCACATTACTGCTCCTTCATCCTCCCACCCAGCTAATTGCAACAGGCTTTGGCTCCTTGTCCAGAAGTCCCCGAGTGACAAATGAATCTGTGTAACTTTCCATTTACCAGCCTCCTCGAAGAGGATATGCAAGCGCTTGATTACAGCATGTTATCAGATACCAGCACTGGGATTTTTCCCTCTCCTGTTGTTTTTACGATGACGATAAGTTGTTACAATCTTTATTTTACAAGACAGCGCTCATTGCCCGGGCCGACTGAGTGGGGTCGCTGATTGCTGTGACTTCCCTGCAGGTATAAAGGCCGGTGATTTATGGCAGGGGAAATTCATATTAACCATAAATATCTTAATAACTAGCCATCTGGGAGAGAGAGCGGGCTATGCATCCAACACAGACTAATTGCTGTTTAATGGGCAGCATCTACAGCGCTCTGTAAAACAATGCTTTTGGCAGCGGGTGTTGCTGAGGTTATAGAAAGGGCTTTTAATCTGCAAGAGGAAATATGCCACAGCGGTGCCGACTGCTGCTCTGGGCTCAGCCCTGCTAGCCTGCATCCCACAAGAGCTGATTATCTTGTATTAAACAGAGAGATGCGGTCTCCCACCCCCCCGCCAACGGCCAGACCCAAAACACCCAGCCGTAGCCAGGGCTGTGCCTGGTCTGCCATCAGTGGGGCTGCGGCCACCTTCCAGCTCCCACGTGCCCAAAAGCGGCCTCGCATCTCCCAGCCTCACGATGAGGATTGTAAACTCACCTAAAGCCTCGCTAATTTTGGGTCTCCTTCATCCAGGTACTTTGGTGCTAAGTTGGCAGAGGAGGTGGAAGGTGGATGGGATGCTGTGGTTTTCCACGTGAGCACAGGAAGATGGGAGGTCTGGAGACCTCTCAGATCTGCATGACCATCCTGTGGACCCCATGTCTACAAAGAGCTGCTTCTTACCAGCTCACCCATTGCTATTTTGTTCTTAACCCAGGAGAGACCGCTCTTTGGAGCAATGCCTTCCCCCAGATATCGACCTCCCCGCTCCTCTCTTAACTCAGACTTCAAAGGAACCAAATCCTTGTGGCACTTTCACTGCAGGGGGAGATAAATGAGTCTGAGGATAGTTCTCCTTTTTTTTTAACGTAAAACCCGTAGCTTTTGGTTCACAGGATCTCTTTCAACCCATAGGGAGGTTTGATCTGTATCACAGCCTCTGCAGAGGTCTAAGCCAAAGGACCTCCTCAGGGTTTACACCCAGCTAAGGTATTAATGAAAATAAAATGACTGCAATGCAACCCATGGTTCTGTCTAGATGTAGGATCATTTACAGTTTCTTTGAGATCAGCTGAGGTCTGGCAGGAAACACTGCTCATGTATTAAATACGTCTCCTGCCTTTCAATTCGGGATCATTGTTATGAGACAGTTCTGTGCAGAAGTCAGTGATGAGGAGCCACAAAAGCAGTTCAAAGGTCCGGCGATTTCCCTGTTTAGCCGCACTATTTGATGGAGTGTAGCTGAAAACATTATTAAAGTACTCTACTGTTTTAGCAAAAGTCTCTAAAGTTCCCTGGACCAAAAGGAAAACAGCTTTCCACCGATCTTCCCTTTCCTCACTTCTGATGAATTTAAAAGCAAGAGCTATGAAATACTTATCTTTTTTNTTTTTTTTTTTTTTTTTTTTTAACTTCAAAATTGGTCTAAAGTTCTGGGAATAGTCTATAAAAAGATTGTTTGGGTTCCCTATGGTACATGAACAGTACCTGCTGAAATAACTACATTTGAGGGTGATTGGAAAAGCCCCTCTTGAGGAAAAAAAAAGAGAAAAAAAGAACCAGTGTGTCCCTGGAGAGCAGAATATGCCCTTCAAGGCGTTCATGAGGCATCAGGTTTCTTTAAGCTGATGGTCAAAACAAGATGTCACCAAGGCGTAAGGCAGTTGGTGACACACTTGTGGAAGGTGACAAATGCTCCGTCCTGCTGTATTTATTTTCCAGCCCTGCAGCTAGTTTGTGTACGCGGCACACAGCCGTCCTGAGGCCAGGCGGGCTCCTGCAGAGCGCCTCTGCAAACACACCAGAGCAATAAACGGGGGCTGCAGATGCTGCTTTACAGGACACTCGCATACACCCAACAAATCCCTTCTGATAAGTACAGAAAGTGTGGAGATGCTGCTCCTCCTTCTCCACACCTCTTTTTTTTGCTACTTGTCACTCAGTTCTCACTCGACGCTTTTGCTTTGAGCACCAGTATTGACAGACCAGTGTGTTGGCTGCAGATAATTGTAATTGCTTAGGTGTTCAAATCCTCTCAGGGTGTCCTCAGCATCACCTAGAAGAGTTTAACACGTTTAACAGAAAATTGCCGCGTTCATCACCAGGATGTACAGAATCAGCTTCTTCCACAACCACCTGGAAAAATAAAACCCAGATCCAATCTGCCCAGCACAAACCAGCGTTTCCTGCAGAGATATCAGTGCCTCACGTTGCACTCTGCAGCTCTGACATACGGGATGGCAGACGCTGCCACACCTCAATGCTGGTTTTCATGGGCTAAAGCTTTTTCAACTTTTCTGGAGTCAGGATGCAATGCAAAACCTCATCAAGCTCTGACTTCTCCAAGTGAGGTGACTTGTCTACGTTGAAGGTCAGTTACCTGCATGAACAATCCTCCCTTCAAAGTCATTTATTGGAAATGAAGACATCACTTCCCTGTCCCTATTTAGATGATCAAAGTGGAAATTACTCCAGTGCAGTTGCATATTTGCCTTTTTGAAACAAAGCCACTGTGAGAGCACCAAGAAGAGAATTAAATCACCCGATGTGTGCAAGCTAAACATGCTCCTGCACCATGGTGCACACACTCGTCTGCCAGAAAACGAAAGGGTGGTGAAATCATACCGTTTCATGGCATGACTTTTTGGCTCTGCACTCCTAGACATCAGACAGGACGTGTGGTCCCACCCTGCTATAAAACCGCAGTAGTATCTGTGCCTGGGAGGTGCTGTGATTGATGGCACACCCTGCCACGGGACATCGCTGGGAGCAGCGGGTGGAGGACATGCACCAGTGACGGTTACCTAAAGCCTGGATGAAAACCCAACAAAGCACAGGCAATGGGCACGACCTGTACCTTAGCAACCATATCCTCATTGTTTTGAGCTACAAAGCTACCAAAGACCTGGTACAAAGCTGAGAGGAGAAGAACTCAACGCGTGAATGCACAGCCTGGTTGGGGTGAGGTTTCAGTCCTCTGTTACCTGTCCTCCTCCTGCCTCCCTCCAGGCTGACTTTCCCCGTCCCCTCTCCAAAGTTCTTAGCAGACCTCCAAGAGGCACGTTTAGTCTCCAGCATTTGAAAAGCTGGCTAAAGATGATTTCTGAGTTGTCTTCAGCTGCAAATTCCCCAGTTCTTACTGTGAGGGTCTGGGGCAGAGGATCCCACAAGGCAGACACACATGTGTTGACACAGGGACTTCAGCCTCCTCTTGGTCTGCTTTGTTTTTAAACACTGAGATAACACACGCATTATCACACTGTAAAGTCTGAAATGAAAGTGAAGGAGGTAGGGTTTGTGGAGAGAAGAAATGGATTTCGTAAGACCAAGCGAGGAGAAATGAGGCTCCAGATGTGCTGACTATGAGCTCCATCTGGGAGATGGACCGAGTGCCACCATAGCTGAGTTCACTCCATGGAAACATTGAATTTTTTCTTCTCCAATATAGTTTTGCAGTGGGACAGGTAATGTTTAGCCCAGGGGACTGGAAAACCAACCACGCCATCTTCCCTAGCCAAGACAAAGACTGAGAAGTGGAGGTTTACCAAGTTGTTGTCATTAGATGTCCTCCCAAATCTGTGTCTCAGCACACCTGGAGACTGCTTTTCAGCACATTGCCTGAAGTTGCAGCACACCCCAGCTACCCTCCCCAGCGTTTCCTCTGTCCTGCAATCAATGCACAGCAAATGCACGAGGCAACACCATGTCTGTGCAGGGTGCCAAGCACCGTGCATTAACCTGCTCTGAAAACCTCACCACAATTTGAGCAATTTATAGCCCACGCCTTGTTTTCGTCTTCAAAATAAATCTGACTTGAAGAATTGCTCTGCTAAATGAACAAGCAGATTCATGGCATGGAGGGTAATCCCTAAGAGGAATGGAAAGAATACAGTTTGGCAGTAAAACGCTGGGCAGTTGGTACATAAATTTCTCACAAGCATGAAGACAACTGGCAGGCAATGTCAAAGGCATTAACACCTACCATTGAGTGTAATTATTTCAGTCTGTTACCAGTCTCGGGGTTAATACGCATTTCAAAAACTCTGCGAGAAATCAAAGCCTGGGAGGTCTGTGCAAGCCATTTCAGGAGGCTGTAAATTTTATTTTAAAAGGAAGAATTTAGAATTGCATAAACAGTGAACCTTTTTCTACCAAAGAGCGGAGCATTTTACAGCATCAGCTTCAGCCAATAATCAAGTCGTCTTTTGCATTAAAAAAGTCTTGAAATTCAAAATTACATGCCCATTTCAGGGGAAAAACCTACAGTAAGACTAAAACACTACAGAGGAAAGCCTCAACAAAATGTCTCTTCCCACATACATGCTTCTCCCTTTAAATGCAGTGTGTGGATTTTGATAAAACACATTTGTAGATGCGTTACTCATGCAAATCACTCCTATCCCCAAGAAATGTTATCCTCAGACACAGCCATCTCAGCTACTGATGACCACCAGGGACTTCATGAGCAGCCAGCTCGTGAAAATGTCTTCTTCCAAATAACAGCAAGTATAATACTTTAACAACAGTGGCAACAGGAAAAAATCAGTTGATGGCTGCAGGGAGGATGATGTGCACCGAATCTCCAGGCTGCAGAGAAAAGCCACTCTGCTATCAGCGTTTTGCACTAGTGTTTTACATCTGGAGTTCAGCTATACTTAGCTAAGGCAAAGTAAAGCCCAGGACAGGCTTTAAAACTCCTCTGAGATGTGGGGAACGTATTTTGGAGTTCAGCTTGTGACCAGTTCAAAGCTGACGCAGTTACAGCTAACTACACCACGGTCACATCCCAAGGAATTCTTCTGTGACTGTGATCTCAGGGGACTACAGCATCCATCTCTTGGGAAACAGAGAAACGCCCTGTGGAGATCCCATTTCCAATGAGATCTTCTTTCTTCTCCTTGCATTGTTCTTGTTGGTATTTTGAGATTTTTAAAGACTGGGGATATTTTCTGCCAGATTATAGTCACCCATATAAGAGCAGTCTGCCATTGCAGCAAGTGTGCAGGGAAGAGGGACTAGATGCTCATCAGGTTTGGGGAGCAAGGGAAAACACTTTGTTTTCTCCAGAAAAAAATGGAAAATGGAGACTATCCTTTACTCTGAAGGATGATCCAGCATGATTCCTGAACACATTTCTACTTAGAAGTGACACAAGCCCTGTTAGGGATGGGAGTGGAGTACAGAAGCTCCAAGCAGCAATTAAAATGGTGTTTAATAAGCGTACACATAAGGGAAGAATGGCTGGTGGTCAGAAGAGGCTATTTTTTTTAAATAGGGGATTTAAAAAAACCCAACTGTTATTATTTTTCCTTCGTGAATTTGCAAAAAACACCCTGACACCTTTGTTGTAAGACACACTGCTCTTCCCCTCTGCTCTAACAACAACCTTTTTGTACGCACAAGGGAAAATCCATCAATTCTCTAGCAGTCTTCCTGCACTTTGTCCTCTTGGAGTGAGGAATCACGGAGAGGAACAAGAGAAATCTTTGGCATTCTCCAAGACTCTTGTCTCCGTTTCTCCACTTCCCTTCCGACACATCCCTGCCCTTCGGTACCCACAGCCCCGCGGATGCCAGTTCAAGGCTGCAGCACCACCACTTGCAAAAATCTGTATTTATTAGTCTCCACATAACTTAATTTCTCAATGCCAAACACAATTTTACACGGTTCAGAGACCGCTTTTCCAAATTCCAGTTTCATTGCTTTGTCTTTTTTCTCTCCAGCCTAGGACAGCAATCTGGCTGCACTTAAAACACTTTGCTTCCCATCTTTTATCCCTTGGAAGGGATTTGGGAGGTTTATTGCATGCTGTGATCTTATCACCAGCTACTCCAATCCCGGGCAGTAAGTGGGGAGGGTGTCCGAGGCGTCCCGCGATGGCTGCGATGGCATTGTGGCATCCATGCAAGGGGACCCTTCCCACCACAAGCCGCTGCAAAGCACCTATATATATATATACACACATATATCACCCTTTTCAAGGAATGTTGTCAGTTTATTTCGGCACCGAATGGTCACTGGAAGATTTTGATGGGATATTTATGAGGGCTTTAAACTACTTTGTCGTAGTAATGGTGATGTTACACCGCATGCTGAAAGCCCTTCCAGTTCAGCACTCGTAATGCTTATGGCAGCTACAGCAGAAGGGAATTATCCTCCTTTTTAAGTTATCTGTGTCATTAATTTTCGGCATAGCTGGTGGGTTGGGTAGCCCTAATGTATCAGTCACCCATGAAACAGGTTTAATGCCTGAGGAGCAAGGCTGAGAAAGGAAATAAAGCAATCTGAAGATTATCTCCTTTCAGTGTGTTCAGCGCCTACCAGGATCCGTTTATGTGGGGGAGGATATAATTTCATGTTTTCCGGCATACAAATTCACCAAGATTAAACAACACGAGCTAAACCCTTGTCTGACGGAAGCCAGCTTCTGTGGGATAATGTTGATTCACACCTGCCCAGGAGCTAATCCTCTGAATCCAGCCAGAAAGCTTTTTCAGATCTTTGAGAAAAATAAAAGCCACAACAGTGATTTTCTCTATTTGGAAAAAAAAAAAAAAAAAAAAANNAAAAAAGGATAAATAGATTAAACGATACATGGGAGGAGAAAGAACTCCCCCATCCAAAATCAAAGCTCAGGGCAATAGCCAAAAAGAAACGGTATCGTTTAGGGGCAGATGAAAGAACATGTAAGTTCAGCATGATGTCATGGCTGTTTATGCAGTTAAATCGCTCTTTATCATACACCAGACACATAATGACTTTCTAAGGCTCCCACTGGACGGATGGTCCGTCTCTGTAATAAATGTTGACAAGTTTTATATAAAACTGTATATCATTTTCAATTCCCAGTGTAGCCATTTGAACCTGTGATTAATAACCTCGCAAATCTTATCTGTTTGAAAATAAGAGGAGCTGGGTTTGTTTCCTTCAGATTAGGGTTCAGGGCTTAACAACAGGAAAATAGCCTGCTGAGATCACTCTGGTTTTCATGGCACATAAAAGTAAAAACCAAGAAAATAGAATTTAAAAATACGCTAAACATTCATATCACAAAACAAATAAGATACTTCACGAGTCGCGATAACATTGATTCATGAAGTCTGTAACCAAACAATTGTTTTATATCAGGCAGAATAACTGTGAACGGAGAGATAGGCACTTGTACATTTAAATTAAAACACTAATTGGCCGATAAGATGTACCACAAAAAATAATACCCAGACTCGAACTTCTTGGTGGTTTGTCAAACCAAAATGAGAAATCTTTAGGCAAAGATAGAGAGAAAAATGGGCCAAGAATTTGGGATTCCAGATCCGTGTTTGGCCTGGGTACAGCTGATATCCAGGATTGTAATAAGAGGGAGAAATAAAAAATAAAAAAAACCCCACTACCACATTGCTTCAGTCTTTCCCTGATGTCCCAAAAATACCCAGAATTTTATTCCGAGAATACACTGGTTTACAGTCAGCACAGGGACAAGAATAAATTAAAAAGTGGTGTTAAAATTACACAGGTGTAGGAGCTGAGTAGAGCAACCTGCTGAAGAGAGAAATTTCCTCTAAAATCCACTTAAAAATCCACTTAAAATCTACTTAGAGCACAGTATTTAAAGCATTCCTAGCACGGAAAAGGAGAGCTAGCTCTGAACCTCAACAGCTTCATCTTCTTCTTCCCAACTCCCTCATTAGCACTTCACACTTACAACCAAAGCCACGGAGGACGATGAAAAAGTATTGCTGGGTCCCTTCCCCCGCAGAAAAACGACAGAAAAGAATTAAAAAGGAAGTGTCCGATCTGTGGTTTTCCCCTGGCAAAAATCAAAAGGTATTCAGCTGAAATCTGTCCCACTCAGTTGGTTTTCAGGTCTCAGGTACACCGAAATTTTCCTGTGAAACCAGGCGCTTCCTGCCAAGATTTTAATTTATTTCTGAAATGTAGCTTTCTGTCCAAAATTGTCAGCAGATTTTCTCTTAAAATAGCTTAGAGTTATTGCAATATTAAAAAGAAAAATTACTTTGCCTTTGACTTCCACGCAGTGGGCTGCTCACAGAGGCTGGAGATAAGCACTGAGAACTGGGTGCACTCTTTAATTATATCCCCTTAATATAAAACTTTTTGTCTGCCTTTGGTTTTATGGCACTTTCATGCAAAGCCAGGGCAGTGAAGAAAACAGACAGTTCTCCTTATGCTTTTCGTTAAGTGAAAACATCGAGGGTCACCCATAATTCACCTAAGTGCGGAAAGGATGGAACTGGAAAATGAGGCGGATCATGGAAAAAATCATATAATCTCTGGAGAAAAAGCAATTTATCCCTGCAATGGCAGGTGGGTACAGACATGTGGATTTTGGTATAACACTCGTCTCATAGGAGGCACCTCCCAGGGCCTGGACCCAACCAGGTTTACACATTTCTCAGGGAAAAATTTTGAATTTGTTTCACCAATAAATAAAAATTCAATCGCTGATTTATTTCTTGTTTAAGAATGGTGGTTTTCAACCATTGAACACCTCCTGCTAGCCTGAGCAATGCTCAGTAACTCCCCCATTTCTCTCTGATTGATGGAAATTCTCTGTTTTGTGACAGAGGAAAAAATTGTCAATAAAAAATGTGGAGGAAAAGAGTCAACAAAATCTATGAATCTTGATAGGTTTTTAGGATGACAAAAAAAAAACCCCACCTTCCAAATAATTTATGTTCAACAATAAATACACAGGAATAAAATTCAATGTTCCTGTTTTAATTCTTCCTCCTGTAGCATCTATATTGTCTAACAAGTTAAAATATTAAGAAAAACCAAACCCTTTTTGGTCAAAAGCAATAAGGTAGCGATGTGAATTTGAATGATATCCACTGCCTTGTACCACTTCAGAATAGGGGGATCATAACATAAATACAAATTGCAGAAGGCGGCAAAGTGAGAAAAATCTATTCAAAATGTTATTTGCTTGATCAGCACTGTAGGATCAGAATCAGCCTACGCGTTGCCATGGGCCGCTAAGAATACCAAACTGGGTTCAGTTTGGAAATAAATGCAGCCTATCTCTAATGAAAACGTGTAGCGTGAAGGAAACAAATGTGTTTGTCCACGAGAGGTCTCTAGAGCCCTGTATAATCACAGGATATTTCCATATATTCCCCTTCCCCTGCTTGGAAATGAGACGGATGTTTGGATGCTCATGCCCCTTCACCAGCTCATGGGGAGCCCCATGTGTGCCCCCTCTGGATGCGGCACATTTTGGCCTCCCTCAGGCAGGGGGAGGAGGAGGATGGATGGGGAATCTGCAGGAGAGGAGGGCGAATGTGTCCAAAGGGGAGAAAGAAGTAATTTGTGGCAGCAAGGCGTTGCATCCACGCTCTCCCTGGACAGAAAAAATGTACATTAGTCCACGGCTCATGAGAGCAGCTAAGGCAAAGAGCGAGTATTTCTTGCTTATCCTGTAGATAAACAGAGGAAAAGGTATTCTTCCTTGTGAAAACATCTTATCTAGTACCAAACAACTGGTCAGTCAACGGGAGCGCTGCTGGCACCGCAAGCTGGCAGGGGGATGGGAAAAGTGTCAAGTCCTTTTTTAACAGTTTTAGCTGGAGACCTGTAATATGCTGGAGGATACTTGCAAAAAGATGCTATCTTAACAAATGAGAGGTTGCTTTACCAATTTCTCTGCTGAAATAATGGGAATTCCCTACAAGCTCTTGACCTTTCTGGATTGTCAACATTTTTAAGAGTTTGCACAACTTTATTATTGAAATTTTAATATTGATTTTGACCTTACAAATATTTGTCCTATTCTTGCAAAACAGTTATAGAAAGTAAATTTTGATTCAGAACATTCAGAAATCAAATGAAATTACATTTTGATTATATAATTACCAACTATTTCTTCTTTAGTCAGTTACTGACCAGAAAGCAGAAGAATTACCAAATGTTTACGGCACAAATGCTTTTATATGTAAATCCCATTCCAAGAAGACTTTGCAGAACAAACATGTTCTGAAAGTATTTATAGATGATAGTGGACACATTTGGAGGATCTATTCTCACAATCTCACAAGAAAAGATTGCGTTTGTTTCTGTTTGTCTAAACAGTAAGTTGCAAATTGTTGGCCAGTCCCATCGTTCACTTCCCGTGGGAGCAATCTCAGTAACTGCTCTTCTGAGTCAGGTAAGAACAAAACCCAACTTCTATATAGATCATTCCCACAAAATATATCTCCTTCCTGAAGGGCTGGAGCATTCTCAGCACCTGGCGATTCCCCTTACCAGCCTGTGACCCAAGACTAAAGCAGCAGACACATATAAAACAGTTCACTTAAAGACAGCAGACTTTATTTTTGGAGCTCTTCGTTTTCCTGTTAGTCGCAGTGACCGGGATTCACAGAGGGTACGAAGGGAAAGCCGAAGGGACGACAGAAGCTGCAACATGCTGAATTAACACTGTTTTTACCAAGCACTCCTGAAAACGCCCGCAACCATTTTTGCCTTGGCCGGCCATGGGGACTCCCAAGTCTCATCAGAGGATGTCACGAGGAGAGCAAAATCCTGCTCTAGCTGTTTTGAAGAGGAATAAAATAAGACTTTACCTATTCTAACACACATTTCACCAAATCCCCATTGGCTGTCATAAGCAGGGCATAAATCACCTTTGCATATTCTTCCTTGGGTATCTTTTCTCTTGCTTTCTTTACCAAAAATGGAAATATTTCCCTGAAAGATAAACACCGTGTGCCTGAGAGCGTGAGCTCGGCACCCCCACCCAGCCCCGGGCGAGCCGGGTCTCGGAGTCGGATCTCAGCACAGACTTCCTCAGATCACAGCCCCGTGGAGCCTTCATGAAGACGGCGGCTGCCAGAAGATTGGGGCTTTGAACAATGAATGCCTTAAGTGTGGTTTTCAACTTTTTTTTTTTTTTTTCTGATTTGTGGACCATTAAAAATGTTCCAGCGGGGATACAGGATACCCTTTAAAATATGGAGATTTCTGTGTAGCATATGTGAACTCTTCTTCCTTACTCCCCTTTCATGGAGCCCCAGGGAGCCGCTGGAAACGCCGGCCCTGGGAGATCAAACAAGCTCAGGCTCTGTGAATCAGACAGGGGAAACAAATTCAAGAGACAAGGTCCTCCCGGAAACACCCTCTGGAGTCGTTCGAGAAGACAAATTGGACGTGCAAGTCCCCACAGTCTGAAGGGGGAGAGACAGCAAAACCATCCCGAACTGATGAAAGGAGAAAGCAGCAACGTGAAGCGAGCAAAGAGGCGGCCAGGGTGACGCTTTCCTCTGGGACTGCATCGCCGATAGATGCAGAGGAGCATTCCGTCAGGAGTGACTGTGCTGTGTCAACGCAGCTCCAGCTAATGCGGAAGGCAACGAATACATCTGGGTGCTTTCCTGTTCCCAGCACAAGTTTGTCCATGGACTTGCACAAAATTGCCCGGGGTCCTCGCTCCTCATCACTGTGAACTAATAAAGTGCCATAAACTATATCGTTTTCTATGAAATATTGATAATAATGATAACAAATAACATTTAAATCAGATGTCTGGTGTGAGTGAGGAAGGATTTAAATAAAATAAATTTCCATGTAATGATTTGATATTTTTTCCTTGAGACAGAGTCAGTCAAGTCCGCGTAAAAGAGGGTGCAGAATCACAGCTCATGAATGAAGCTGAGAAAGCCTGAGGGAGGAAGAGATGGCTAGAAACGGGTCTTCATCATGCAGCTTATACCCATTACAGAAGAGCCTCAAACATCAGCAGAGCTTCTCTGTGCTCCAGCACTTCCTAAATGTTACATGAGCCTTTGAAGGACTTAGCGTTGGCCAAAGTCAGGATCCAAGAGCTGAAACCAAACTCCGTAACCACTTCCCACTTCCAGTCCTCTTAGTCAGCAGAGACTGGACACAGCAAAGCGCTGGACTTCACTAGGTGCCTGTCGGCAACTCCTGTGTATTTATTACAGCAAAATGAGTGTCCCGAGAGTTCAGCCCAGATTGGTCCTGGTGAAGGAAACGCAACAAAAGGCGGAACAATGGAAGAACCAGATGTTTTAGTCTGATGAAGTCCATCAACCTAATTAGTGTTCACCTACCCTATCACAGCAGAAATATTTAGTACTCTGGAAATATCAGGGCTGGTTTGTCCGTGGGAAACGACTGTGTTTTAGAGGTCATAAATGTGAATGCAGATCCCGAGTCTTCTTGTGAGCATCACTCCATGCCTGCTTGTTTCTGTGTAGAGCTGGACTTCTTTTGCATGCTTTGCCACTATGTCCTTTTCTGAGACAAGCATGACAACGTGGAAATAATGTTTAAGGAACATTTTATCCACAGTTCATTAAGGTGAGGGAAAACTGAGTTAATCATCACTCATTTCAGTGCTTTTCCATCATTTCCAGATTACCAGATTATCCAGGAACAAGGTGCTCCACTAAATATCCAGATAATGCTAACTGTGCTGCTTGAGCTGATCCAGTCATCGCTGTGAAACCCAAAGCCTAGCAGTGATTTGAAGGAAAAACCTTGTTATTATCATCACAGTATATTCAGAATGTATATTAAAACTGAGGATTCTTCATAGCCATTGGGCTTCTGACAGCCCAAAGCAACAATTTCCAACCGTTAGCATGCAACACAGCTGCAAACATAGTTTGTCATTCTTCGCAGTCACGGGAAGTTTTAACTCTCTTACTGGGGGCGACTGCGCAGCATTTACGTGATGCAACACACACCAGCGGGTGCGTGCAACACACACCAGCGGGTGCTGCCTTGCTTTGTTCATGGGTTTGGCTGCATTTTGTTTCTTTTGCAGACTTTCCCCCCTTCTTCATCTTGCCTGCTCCATGTCCCACCCCAAAATGCATAAAGGCTGCTGTAGGTCTGGGCAGAACTCACAAGAGGCTGCGAGGGCATATGGGAAGCTGCGATGAATGTAAAGAAAACTCTCGGGTTAACACTTAAAGAATGCTGCTATAGAATTGGCCAGACAATTTCTTCCCCAGAGTTTTCCCATGGGTAAAAGACAGACCATAGCTCTTCCTTCCCATGAAAGGCACTTTGATCTCCCTTGATGTATTTTGGGAGTTTAATGTAATTGGCTCCGATGGCTCAAGGCTCTTCCCCATCCCCAAAACTTCTCTATGTCGCTGTTTGTTCTGAAAGCCTCACACAACACACGGGTATATTAAGTGCACGACAGATCAAGAGGAGCGTATTTATGGCTTTGGGAAAATCTCATTACAGATCATTTAAAGTACTCCTTCTTCATTATGAAAAGTGTTTTTTGTGGCTGTTTTGTCTAAAAGGGAGTCAAGCCCCATGTCGTCAGAAAGCTGCCTGGCATGTACGATTATGAATTGCTCAACAGTGGCTGCACAAGGACTCAGTCATGCCTGATGGGACTTACTCTTAGATATTTGGACTAAACATTATGTCACCCCTGCTGTCACAGCTGAGGGTTGCCAGCCCAGCAAAGCAGTGGTGTGATACTGGGGCTCCCGCGAGGGGAACATGTCAGGAGGGCAGAACATTTCCCATCAGCACCGAGATGCACAGATACATCTTGCATCGGCATTTACGCTGAGCGACTCTTTATTTTCTCACCTCTCTGTGAGTTACGACATTTGTTCACAACTATTGTTTTGGTGTGGAGAGTATGGTAAACAGGGCTGTATCTGAAAAGTCACTTATTTTGTTAATCTAATAGAGGAAGGAAAACATTCCTGACATTATGGTTTTATCAGCTTATAAACATGTGGTAGAAGCCTACATGCCTTAGAATAACAGCAGAAACAAGACTGGGAAAGGAAACATTGAGATCTGGATGCTTTAGTAAAGACAACCAGCAGCACAGCACATTGTGTAACCTCAGAGCTTTTCCCACTCCTCATTTCTGCAAAATGCTATTAAATATTCTTAAACTTTGGGGGCATGTAATTATTTTTTTTAATTCCTTATCGACTTGTTATCCAGCCCTTACTTGAAGGACATTTAGGATTGACAACAAAAGTAACAAACAGTGGAATTTCCCATGCTTCATCCAAAAGGAAGTTTTAAAAAGTTAACAAAAATGGATCAAGCGTGCACAATTTGGGTCGTTTTAAAGAAGGAAAAAAATTCAGTTTCCAAGGAAAAGGGGTGATGGGAGTAAAAACCATCATTGCCTCCTTGCCTCAACTGTTACTGCTTTCCTGGCCTTAAGAGTAGAAAAAAAATGTATTTTTGACCTGCACTAAGGTCTAAGTCAGGTCCCAGATGTTCTCACGGTCACTTTTTCTCTGTTTATGGATACATACAGAGTATTGGCTGATGTCACCACAGATGCATGCTTGGCACCATGCCTTCAACCATGGCATGGCTCTTGGCCCTGCCCTGGCACCTCGGCTCGCTGGGCTTTCTGGGCAGGCCAGTTCTTATCCTACTGGTATTGAGCTGCATAGTCCTGTCTGGATGTGTTGTATCCTATCCCGCTTGCCATGGGACCTGACCGAACCTGGCCTCAATCAACTTAGATTTTATGGTGGAACTCTTTCTGAAAGAGATAATCATCATTTTCACTTACACCCAGGTATCAGCATATTTAGTTGCCCACAACAGCACTGCTTCTGCACTGGATGCAATATGCAGAATGCCAGTCTGTCCCTTCAAGGTGCAAACAGGATGAGACCAAAGGCCTTTCATCTTTTTCCCATCCTTTTCATCCTCTCATCCAAAAGCATTCGTGCCTCCTGACACATGGAAATTTGTGGGGTTTGGTGAACAAACTCGAATGACAGAGTCATATGAGGGTTGAAACCAAGGCAGCACCTGTGTTGAGGTTTATTTGCTTATGAAAGTCTCTATTTTTGATGGTTAAAGACACACACCTTAAGGCTACTGTAATTATCCAGTGCTGTTTTCTCCTTATGTGGGTGTTTTTTTCACCAGTGTTGGAGTTTATACTCTGGAAGAGATTGGCTAAGAGCCCCTTTCAGCCCTATTTTGAAAAGTCGAACTTTAAAGGGATATGGGCAGTTATTTTTCTTTGCAATTGAGAACTTCTAATTAGCATTTTGTAAAGCCATTTTTATGGGGTAAGTTCTCTACGTGCCGCAGAAAGTTCTTCCATAATCAGAAGAGCCCAAAGGCTAGAAATTTACAATGTATTTTAGAAAAAGAAAAGACAAAAGGATGACAAAAAAACACCCCAAACCCAAGAAAATGCTTCAAGCCAACGGGACAGGTGGGAAAACTAAGGTCAGCTCTTAAGCAGAAGAAAAAAATGAGGCCATAGTGTTAGTTGAGGTCGTGGGGCCCAGATGTGCCAGAGATGTCCCTGAATATAGAAACCAAAGTCACTTGGTCACATGCAAAGGAAATCTCCACCTTGTTGAGTCCCTCCAACAAATACTATCAGAAAAGACACTCTGTAGAGGTAAAACTTCACTCCGCTATGTCCCAGCCGTCCACAGCTGGCACAGCCATGGGCTGCACCCAGACCCTCACTCCTGGCAACATCTTCTTGCTCAAATGGCATCTGATGGACCTCCTTCTGCAAATCACATTTCTAATTATAGCAACCAGAAGTCCCTCCCCAGTCTCAGATGTCGCAGGGGCGGCAACTAGGACTTCAGCCATGAACCATTCCAGGTTTATCGTCCACAGGGCCATTTCTAAACTACTTTGCACAAAGAATTTGGGGTCAGCACTTAAGACATGCTGTCCCATGCACAGCTACCAAGCAATGTAGGAGGACACACCAGAAGAGCGTGGCACTCCTACTTTCCCCTCTCTTATCTTTCCTGGAAAACATGATAAAAATGTGAGCGAAGCTGCTGGGACATGTCAGATGTGCATCTGCACCCCCCTGCTGTGGATTAAGAAAAAAAAGTCATTCACCGCTCAGCATATTTGGAAAGTCTCTTGTGCACGGAGCAGACACCTCCAGACGTCTCCGTTGGTGACGTTATTTACAAGTGGACCGAACAGCTTGTTAGGCTAATTGCTCCTGGAGGGATTTAACTCTATTGAGAAAGCTTGAACAGGGCTCAACTGTTCCAGAGCATTAGCTGCCACTCCTCCCTTTGATTTACACCCCTCGTAAAATTTTATGGCCAGATTAGAATGAACTTCACTTGCACTGTGTTTTCAGTAAAGTTTTTTGTGCTGAATAAAAGCAAAAATCAATGCTGTAACTAATTACAGTCTCAAGCAGGAAAGGAAAATACCTCAAAATGGGGGGGGGCAGGACCCAAAAATCCCCCCAAAACAGATCCCTTTGGAGGCCCTGCCACAGGCACCTGAGCTCTGAACCTCAGTGTGTTAGGAGAACAGCAACAATAAAAAAGCCACAGTTTAGGGAAGAGCAATTTTGGATGGAGAAAGGCTGATGGGGCTTTTTATGGTAAACAAGAGGGAGCGTGAGGCAGTCGGGGTTCCAGTGAATGGGAGAAGGGAGTGGGTGGTTATCAGCCATTTTGTCCGGAATGTCTTTGAGTCATTTGGCTGCTGAGCTTGTGCTTATGGAGGGAAAAGTCTACTTTTGAAATAATTGGTTGCTTTGCAGAGATAATTCGGCCACGTAGTGATTTTTTTTTTTTTTTTTTTGATAAATTACAGAACTCCCTGGGCTACACTTTGCTTCACCAACTGTAGAGCTCGGACATAAATTCAAACAGAAAAAAGATTTTTTTCCTTCCTTTCTTTCTGCCAGTGAAATATGTTGTCACTGAAAATGGCCTTTATATCTATACTATGAATACATGAAAGATTGCAAAAAGGAAGGAGAATAAATAAGCCTAGTAAAATATTTACCATTCTAGACATCAGTAGCCAAGGCCAGATTGATGGGAAATGCTTAGTTTGGGGCTGACAGCCTTTAAATGACCTCTTTACAAGTGCCTGAATCTTGAAATTCAACATGCATGGGAGCTCCAGTGGGACGTGCAAGTATTTTGTGCAAGTATTCTGCCGTGTCAGGCGCTGGCCCATTGACAGCAGCAGGAATTACAGGTGTTCGGTTCCTCCCAGACGTGCAAAACGCAGATGCTGGAAAGCAGCTCATCCCGACAAGGCTCCAGCTGCCTCCCTTCATGCCGGACGAGAGCAGATCATATGCTACATTTCACTTCTGGCCAGGACTTACCTCCATTTACTGCCCTTTTTTTTTTTTTTTTTTTTGCTCAGAATTAATGCTTTTGGGCTGCAGAAGTATTTCCCAAGATGGATTTTTCCACCGAGAAAGGAGCCGCAAGAGAAGGACCACTTCATATGGTCAAAGCGTGGGGCTCGGTAGATTTATTTTAAATTAAATAAGTTATTCCATGTGTCCTGGACACAAGCTCACTATAAACTAATTTGAAACCCAGGGAGAAAACTCCCGACAGTCAATTTTTCAGTCCTTCAAGCTGAAAAACCGTACCAGTAGTTCATCACCTGGCAAATAAACCTGCCAGCTCAAACCTTTATTAATCATTTTCTGTACCCTGCTTGAACTTTTCCAAACTGAACTCAGGAGTGCTCTAATTCTCCACCCGCTGGTACCAAAAGAAACAAGTAAAGAGGACAAAAGGAGAGCGATGAAGGCTGCGTCATCCTCCTCTGCCTCCTCCACCGCAGGAACATGAACTTCAGACACTACGATTCAGAGGAGATTCCTGCCATTTGCCCCCCGGTATCCTTAGTTGTAGCCCAGTTTCAGCAAATCGGAAACAGCCAGACCAACACTGTCCTTGATGGGATGGATTTTTAATTTTTGGCCTGGGCAGGGATTTTTTTTTACGGCATTTTCTCAAACTACCACTCCAGAGTAATAACTAACTATCTTTCTCATTATCTACGTTATACAGCAGAAGCGCACACCTCCAAAGACTTTGCTCCATTATGTGCCTATATATTCCTTTTTCTAAACATTATTGGTTTAGTCTTCAAGAAAAAAAAAAAAAACCACAAAGAGAGAGATGACAAAAACTCCGCAGAAAAGAAGGAACAGATGTTCCTGAGATCATAGCAAAACAAGCTACATACTTAGTAGGAACAAACTGTGATGTAGAATGCTGTTATTTTTCTAACCTTTCTAAAATTACCTATTTGACTGATTTCTTATGTGTAAGAAGCGGTGTAAGGCCTTCCCTTCTGTCAAAGTACCATTGTCTCCAGTAATTTAGAAGCTCCCTGTTTGGGTGCATTGAGACTTCCAGCACACAGACAGATTTAAGGCATCTTTAAATTCGTGTGAGACTCACAAGAATGTGTTTCTTAATACCCTGTAACTAGAGAAGTATTTATAGGGGAAGTCCGGCTAAAATCCAGACCTCTGAGTCAACGACTATCCCAAAAGAAATGCAATCCCGAGTCTGTTTCAGCGCATACAACGGATGGTTTGGGGTGCAAGGAGGGGCACGGGGCACCACAAAGCTGTGCGTTCGGTGGGGTACAGCTCACAGGCGCAACGGGGACGATGCTATAAATTAGGGAGTGGGAATCTCTCTACGCTACCGCACAGCTGCAGAAGACACTGCTGATAAAATCAGCCTGTTACATCATATCAGGCTGTTGCTTGCGTCGTCCCAGCCTTGTTCAGTAACGCAGCCCAACTTTAAACACGCAGTCACAGCCACGACATCTACAGGATGAATAATTTCACATTCATGCGCCTATTCTGCATATAATGCTGTTACAGTAGTAAGTGTAAGAACTACCTCAGAAAGGAGAAAGTCTTCTTTAAAGTCTGTTAAAGTCTCCTCCAGTGTCAACCTAAGCAGAGATTATAAACACATATATGTGCACCCAGATTCCACAGTCTTCTTAAATGGGGTGAAGCTACTATTATAACATATCCTTACGATGCTCCCAGCAGTTGCATAGCTGCCTGGCATACAGAACGACGCATCTTTCCTGAATTCCTTCTGTCCAGATCTTCCACGTAACTATTTTTTCTTGACATATTGTAAGTACGTTTAATTTTCAGTACTTAATGGCATCGAGGTAGGGAATACGCTGTAGGTTACCTTGGGCCAGCAGTTATCAGTGACTAACGGATGTTGTGATTAATACAGCGTCTAAGTTCAAGTGAATGATGAGAAATTCAGAAAACCTTCTAAATCAGACTGCCAGACCCTGGCTTTCCTTCAGACAAGGGAAAAATGTGTTTGTATCACTTATTTCATTGGCCATTAATGCTATTCCTAGAGGACAATCTCATTTAGATGTGCTTTCTTCTACTTATTCCAGTTCAGCTCTCACACAGTTATGGACAAGACTATCAAATCAGTGTAGTTTCCTGGAATAGCTTTTTCCCATGTTTTAATGACTATAACAACCAGAGAGCTCAGAAAGATAGAGCTTTTATTTCAAAAACAAATCTGAAAGAACAGAGGACCGGTTAAATAGGGTCAGAGATCCACGTCGCCCAGTGTCCTGGTCTCCGTGGTGGGGAGCAGCTGGCAGTTTAGGAAAAATACCAAAAGACAGAGCGTAGAGCGATCCCTCCTGGCGCGCTCCTCCCGCAATCAGCTCTTGGGAGGTTTTGCCTCCAGACCACCACGGTTAGCAACCACCAAGAGCTGCCCAACTAAAAATGTATCTCATTCCTCACTAAATCCCTTTATACCCTCGACCTCCGCAGCATCCTGTGACACCGAGTTCCACACTCAAAACCGTGCATTTTGCAGAGAATAACACTATTTTTTTTTTTTTTGAAAGCTGCTGCTCGCGAATGTGGCTGGAACAAGCTTGCAAACGCTCACGGGGGAGAGCCGTCGGTCGCAGGGTGCCAGGAGGAGAGGTCGGGTCCTTCGGCTTTTGAACCAAGCCGCAAATTCGGAACCACCCGGGCGGCTTCGTCCCTGCAAGAAGAGCAGCGATGCTGAGTTGGCGTTGTGCGGCGAGGGGGAAGAACCAGACACCCACCCTTTAATTTTTAACATGGTTTTGATTCGGAAGCAGATACGAGATGGGAGCCTACGGGAATTTTGTCAGCATTGCCAAATTAAGCCTTCCTGGGGCGGATCTAGAAATGTCCAGGACTGTCCGGACTTGCCTTGTTTGGGTTTTAGCGGAGACTTTCCGTGCTGGGTCATTTCCTCCACCGTGCCGGTTTTGACAGCCGGTGAAGGGAGAGGAGCAGGTACCTGGCCGCAGCTACAGGCCACGGCTTTCAAGTTCAACCAGCGGGCGTTTGGGGGTTTAATGGCCGATTTTATGTGCTTTAAATGCGTGTGGTTTTCAGAAGAAGCTGAGCTCTCGGTCTTCTGAAAGTCATCTATGGCATCTCCTCTGACAGCCAAGAGTTAGTGTTTCTTTTAAAAAGCAAACTAAATGTAAACAACCAAACTTGCCTTTTTTTTTTTTTTCACGAGAGAAAATACTCAATAGGGAAAAAGCTCCACTAAAAGAGTGTGATAATCAGGTGGCAGGAGAAACAGCAATTCCCTGAGAAGCACAGATTTTGTCAATGTAATCTGTTCCCCTAGAAGAGGCATTCCGGTATTGATTTTCTGATCATTTATCCGTTCTGTGCTCTAGTCTGACAAATACTTGTGTGAGCACGTTTCACCCTGTAAACCATTCAACGGTTCGCCTGCTGTTTGGGGTAGAGGACTCATTATTTTTCTAATATGACAGATTGCCTAAATAAGACAGTCTCCAGAACGGACCATCCACCAACTCATAAACTTATATGGGGACCTATATAAAATCCCACATAAACCTATATAACAAACAACCGAACAAGTGCCCATGGTTTGTCTTCATGTATGAAGTGCTTGCGCAGTCATTCTTTTTCAATATGTATCACGTTTGTCAATTTAATAAACACATTAAGCATTAAATGAATGACATTTCTTTACACCAGATAAAAAAATCTATGCATTTATGCTTCAAATATCCACGGAGCTGTGGCCACATAGGTCAATATAGGAGGATGGGAATTATTTACCTCTTCTTGCCTGTAATTAATTTACCTGTAATAAAACTCAACCAAGCCCCAGCCCTGCGTTAACCCGTTTAGTTGGAAATCCGCAATGCACTCGTGGAAAACGCCGCGTCCAGTCAGGCCATTATACACCACGGGGCAAGCTTGCTTATCCAGCGTTGCAGAAACATCGAAGTACTTGCCACCTTTGATAAAAGAGTCAAAAGGGCAGAATGTCTCCAACCTTCAATGGTATTTTATCTCAAAAATTCCCAAGATCTATTCTTTTTCTATATGGTTTCTTCTTATGCTTTTCTAAAGAGCAATAGTTTTCCTGTCTGCTTTGTAAATGAAGTACACTCTTTGATCAAGCCATATTGCCAGAGCAGCTGCATCCACCTCATAACATATATTTTGATGCCCCAAAAGTGAAAATAACATCATTTATCTGAATTATCTTAAGCAACAGTCACCACGAATAGAAATTGTAACTCTCCCTCTGCCTGTGGCCCTGATCCTGCACTAAATTAACTGCGTGCCAAAAAGCTGAAAGCAGGTCCAGGCGGGCTGCATTTAGCTTACCAGCAGTAAAACTGACTGCGTAGTCATCCCTGATAACACCATCATCGGCCAGCTCGGCCAGCGAGGCGTTGGACCACTCAATGCCAGCCTTCCTCCCGTCGGGGAAAAAGACATAACCTACAGTGAGGCTGAAGGGGGAAGAAATGGAGCAGAATTAAAGTTCAACCATAGCTCGGATGGACCAGCACGTTGGCTTTCTCAACGCTGAGCGTGGCCTTCACCCCTGGGAAGCAGCAGGAATAAATAAAAAAGGTTATATCGTGGGGTATTGCAAATGCTGAGGGGGGGAAGCCACGCACGCAGGGAAGATGAGGCTTGCAGGATGGATTGTGGTGGGCAGGTGGGACAGGTGGGTCACTTGGTCCCACTTGGTCAGAGGGCCGTGAACGCTGGTCTTGAAGCTTCTGGATGCAGAGAGCACCAGTCAGCAAGGCAGGGCTCCCCGCAAAATGCCCCATCACAGACGGACACACCTTCCTAAATAGCTGGAAGTGCTCAATTTGTACCTCTAAATCATCTAGACAGTAAGACAGGCAGCTGCATCAGCCAAACAGTAATTGAACGGAAAGGAAGTAATTGAAGGTAAAAGCTGTCCTTGTGACTAATTGCAAATGGAAAATTGGGTGGAGGGAGTGGGGAGCAAGAGGGTGTGGATGGAAATGGGGCTGTACAGGTTCAAAGCAAGAATGTGCATACAGACGTCCTACAGAGCAACTTCGGCCACCTTTAAGATGTATGTTTTCAGCAGCACAAACTCCCCTGGTTACTTACTTAGTTGTGGTAGCTGGCATATTAATAACTGTTAAATGAGCCGCAGTCCCATCCTGTAAGAAAGTGATAAAGTCTAATTCGTGTGGACTCATTTTTGTGGATCACACACTGACTTGACCAAGATACAACTCAGGTTAAGCAGTGTGCTATGACTTTACACTTTTCAATCTTCTCAGTATATCTTCCATGAAAATCTGGCTGCGAATGAGAGTCCAAGAATATAAACCATGACAAGTTAAGGACTTTAAGGACAACAGAAAGCCCGCAACAAGCAGACATAAAAGGAGGAGGGAAACAATACATGCAGAGATGTCAGCTAGCCATGACCAAAACTGACGGGCAACCTATCCAAGTTGGCCCTGCTTTGACCAGACATCTCTTCTAACCTATATTATTCTATGCCCAAGAACAGCATATAGGAAAAATACTAAATAAGGAGGAACTGGAATCTCATGTTTTTATTCATTTCTCTTCCATCCTTGAGTCTGAATCCCTTCATGCTCCACTTGAGCTGCTCTAAGGCAAATCTAAGCCTACGCTGTGATGTTATATATGTACAGACACTCAGGGTATGAGGACTCCAAACTTCCATCGGCAATAAACTTTAATTCCGATGTCAGGCGGCTTTTAATTAGGAGAGGAA
The DNA here is from genome assembly GCA_003993805.1 of Himantopus leucocephalus. Classification (NCBI taxonomy): domain Eukaryota; kingdom Metazoa; phylum Chordata; class Aves; order Charadriiformes; family Recurvirostridae; genus Himantopus; species Himantopus leucocephalus. The sequence goes on along the minus strand of RSEF01000011.1, from coordinate 20,951,858 downwards.
GAGCAGCAGTCCTGAATAACGATGAAGAAAAGGGAGAGGTTACTACCTGATTATACAGGCTACAGTGCAAAAGCACAGCCTCATTAAAAGGTACGCAGGCATATGTTAAATCACAACAGCTACCGGATCTGCACGTAGGTGGGATTTTCCAAGGTGTGTTTTTGTGCTGGCCGGGAAAAGAACTTTTATTCTGGATTCAGTCTTAACTGCTGTCGTTCCGCCTATAATAGAGAGTTTAGATTTCTTCATGCCTGTGTTGGCAAAGGAAATGCCTTTCCAGGAGCATCTGTTCGGGTTGCACGCCAGCTTGTAACGCCGGCGTTTAGCAGTTCCCCAGGCTGTGTGCTCCCAGCAGCCACAGCGCTGACACTCCTCCGGCACAGCCACAACGGCAAAGCAGAGAATTAGAGCTCAGCACAGGCAGAAATATTTGCCGACTGCTGTCACGAAGGCTTAGGATGCCTTCAAACACCTCAGGCTCTCACTTAAGTCTGAATCAGCACTGCATCAACTCCACCGAGTGCTGGGTATTTGTGGCAGTTGAGAATCTGTCCTGTAAAGCTGCCTGTCTAATTTTTCTTAAAAAAGCCAAAACAAACAGTTTCAAGTTATGAAAACAACTTTTGATTCAACCAGTGTCGCAAAATCTCAGTTTTTACACACACGGCTCTGCTTTTGAGAGCTGCTCCCAACACTGAGATGCGCTAATGATGGCACCAGTTAGCACTTCTGATTGCGCACCGGGGATGCTCCCAACGCCTTGTTTCTCATTATTTAAATATGACTGACAAGCTCAGGAACACCTCCATTTTCATGGTTAAGTAGCACATAGGCATGTTAATACCTACCTCAAAGTGTGCCAAAATCATGACATAACGGTAAATCTCAGACCAGTCCCGGATACCTGCAAAGAACCACAAAATCAGCCAACCTAAAGTTCACTGTTGCCGGAAAACATGACTTGACATTAACTTTGGATAAAGAAATATCCAGTAATAGCATGGTAAGCATACGCATGTCCCCAAAGCAGTAATGGTATTTCCTCTGATATGTCTTAACTTCATGCCCAGTCATTAAATTGGTTATTTTTAAAGATAATCTTTAGTCCCACTGCCCTGCCAGTACCAGCTACGGTGAAGGCAGTCAAGTGAGCCAGTCGTTTCTGGTGCTGTTACCGTAAGAGTGGCTCCGAACGCCTCTGAGGGAAAGTTGGGTTTTCTCATGATTTTCTATTTCCATTTCTCCAACAGACTGGCCCCACTGCTCATGTCGGAAATGTTGTTCCCTTTGTCTGGGAGAAAGAAAAGGGTGAAGCGACAGGCAAAATCTACAAGGCAAAATGAAGGCGGCCCCAACGCCAATCTGATAGATCTATATCCCAAAATGAAGGAGAGACTTCAGAGCATCTGGATCATGGCTATAGGAGGCTTTACATGTCAGCAACCACTTTTACATGTCCCAGTTATTGCTACATGTCTATGAGACACCTGAGAACGAAACGGCAACCAGTTCCCACCCTGAGAGCCTATACAAATGCCCTCTGTTTGAAAAGGTGCTGTACTACCGGACAGTTGGTGCTCACAAGTCGGCAGGTATCACCAAAGACAACACACTAGTGGTACAGGTTGTCTGCTTGTATTTAGACAACACGCTACTGACACTCTTTTTTTTCTTCCCGTATTTTCAGCTGTCCGAAGCTCGTGTAGTAACTAAACCACCAACTTTAGCCCTCCTTTCACACGATTATTATACCCTTTGCTTAGATATACCTGCACCACTGACTTTGGAAACTGGCTAAATCGGGTTGTTAGCAATGAAAAAAGACAGAATAAGAAATATTCCCAATGCTCAAGCTTTTACAGGCCAAAACTGTGGGCAGGTCCCTCCACCCGCACATCGGGAAGACCCCGTCTGCGTGCAGGATCCTCCTTAGGGGTTGCCAGGTCTGCCGTAGTAATGAAACCAGGAGACACCTGACAGGAGCCATGTCCTTTATCACCTCACTTCAAATTAAACCCACCTTCTAAAATCACCTACAACAACACAGGACAGACTCTGAAGAGATCCGTAGAAAAATTACTATTAACCCCAGAGGGAAATTAATCTCGCCTCTCACTTTTTGACCCTCTGGAAGAACTCGATGGTCCACGGTTCCTGGGCAAAAGCACGTGCAAATGTGCTGGGGTGACTGTCGACACTAAAGTTAAAGACTTCCGTGAAGTTCTCCCAACTAGGAAAAGAGGGGGAAAAAAAATAAAAGACATGCTTAGCTTTCAGGTCGTACTAAGCCAAGTTGTGCACTTGCTACTCTGACAGTGGCAATCTTTGTATTTTACCGTTATTGGAAAATTTGGCTTTTCGTCATTTTTAATATGTTACCGCTTTTCAAGGGAGCAAATAAAAGGAAACGGAGATGAGTGACAACGGCCTGAAAGAGTCAACAGATTACCCAGGAAGGGCAGGTGGCAGGGCAGGGAGAGCGGCAAGCGAAAGCCTGCTGCTTTCTCTCCCGTCATCCCTTCGGAGGTACAAATGCAGCATGACTCCAGAAACGCTGTGCTGCTTTGACAGCAAATCATTCTGTATCAGACGAAACAAGCCCACGAACAGAAAGCAGAGGCAAGGGCTTCACGCGTTACCTCGTGCACGCGACCCTTTGAAAACAGTAACCAAATCTCTAACCGTGAACTCGACTATACATCCCAAAGCAAAAGTGAACTGCTCTTACTGGAAAGAGAATTTAACTGGTACAAGTTCACCTTCCTCTTCGCTCCACTGCTGTCGGTAGGGTCCTTTTCTGTAAGGCAAAGCACTACAGTTTTGTACCGCTCCTAAACAAACAGCAAAATGTTTCTTACATGTTTGGAAGTGGATGCGATAGGAGACACCGCAGAAGAATGACGCTATTGCGTGCTAAGCGTAGGAGAGTAATGCTCTATTACAGCCCTACACCGGACGCAGACGTTACGAGCTGTATTTTCATTCCATAAATATCAACGCATGCTATTGTTACCAAATAGCTTTTGGTTCACGTCGGTTAAATCTATTGCCAGATAGTGGTCAAACAGCCTTCATCTTAAGTGTAGCTAAATGAAATTAGAGCGCCGCAGTACCTGAGTAAGCCATCAAAGCTTATTTTCCAGCATCTTTGGGGCTCTAAGTATTCAATCGTGAGTCCTCCTCCACTCCAGATCTCTTCAGATTCATCACTCACCATCATGTTTGGATGTTGCGGGTGCTAAAAAGACATTTAAGGAAGACATACGCTTAATTCAATTGTGGGGATGCAACGCGGGTGAATTCCTGCCCTGACGGTCCTCTGCAGGAGGAACGTTTGGTTGAACCGGCTTTTCAGTTCTACCCGCTTCTGGTAATCAGACTGTTAGAGAAGGGAAATTGCATCTAAAACACCTGAGTTCTAAGAGAATACATTCTTGTTTCAGGCAATACAACTGAATTACTTGCGTGAAGGGAGGTCACTGCAAGAGCTCAGCTCCTCGCGCTAGTGATGCCGTCAGGTTCACAGCCCAGCTGATGCAGGGCTTTGGGGGTAAATTTATTTTTAGGCTAAATTTGATGAACCTCTAAAATTTCTAGCGCATGCAAGCTCCCCAAACTCTTCAGCTGCTCTTTGAAAAATACATCTTGTTTCCTAAAGGTGCCGCTTTTAGAAAAGAGAGCTTCTGCCCGTTGCCGTAGGGAAGGATCTAAGAAGGTCCTGAACTTGGCTGGCAGTTCTAAAAGACAAAGCCTCAAAGTAGTATTGTTATACTAAATATTACTAGAAAACCAAAAAATGCACTTCTATAGCCAATCTTCTCTGGTTTGGGTTTCAGCAAATAGGACGCCTCCTGCTTTTTCTGGTCATGAGCACCCAGCAAAACAAATTTGGGAATGCAAAGACAGTCAGTTGAGTGCAAAGGGATCTATGTCGGATCTTCCCTCCTTCTCTACTACATACTCAGCTATTAACAAAAAAGAAAATCCACATGATTAATACTGTCTTCCCTTTAGCAAGAATGAAGCAGATGTACATACATTACAGGCTGCCCAGAGAGGTGGAGGAGTCTCCCACACTGGAGACATTCCAAACCCACCTGGACGCCGTCCTGTGCAACTGCTGTAGGTGACCCTGCTCCGGCAGGGGGGTTGGACTGGATGAGCTCCAGAGGTCCCTTCCAACCCCGACCATTCTGTGATTCTGTGACTCTCTAAAAGCTCTCCTTTCTCTTTGAAAAGAGGCGATTCCACAATGCTTTTTATAGCATTCCCTCATTAGAAAAGGGGAAAAAATCAACCATAACCATACAACGTACCTTCTTAACCATGTGGTGCACATTTCCAGAAAGACTGAATGCCCCGATTCCTTCTGGGAGACTTAGCAAGACATATTTTAGAAAACACGCTCTGTTTCGGGCATGTTAGGGGAAAAAGGGAATGAGCGTCAGATACCTACTCATAAATTTAGACATCACCAGTAACCTGGCCAGACCCACCACTGTCTTCAGTCACAGCACCAACGCCTTACTGTTAGGAACTTCATGCAGTGAAGATGCAGAGAACATCATTAATTTTTGCGTGGGATCCTAACGCGGGTTGAAGGTAGGAGTTAAGCACTGCTCTTGAACGTCATCCCTCACCCACCACTTACTTCAAACTCTCCTATTCCGTCCACCCTCAGGAAGAGCCACATCTCACACATCCCGTGTGGACGTTTGGCAAGACGAGCAATCACAAAGGTCTTGTTGGTCTCGGCAAAGCCGGTGAAGTAAACCGAATCCAGCGCCTAGGGAAAAGGGAAACGGATTTCAGCTCCAGCTGCAGGCAGGAAGGGAGGGGACAAGTAATTCTTTGTTTTCCATGGGTTTCCTCTCAGGAATCAAATTTTACTTTCACTTTTCGTATTTACTAGCAGGCACTCCAGTGAGGAGCCAGGGAGCTGCGCTAGCAGCAGCGAAGCCTCACGCGTAACCCAGGACGGTCCGTGCGCTCAGAAAACGTTTAGTTAATCTGGAATAAAACACTCACATCATTCACTGACCCAAAAGCATTTTTCCGTTCTTGGTTGCCTGTCTCCTCACCGGGGCAGGCACAGAAAGCAGAGAGGGAGAAGCAGTTTTAGAGAGGAGACATAATTATTGCCCGATAGCCACGGACAAGGTAAAATATTATCTGAATTAAGATGATTATTCTGCAAGGAGAAGTTCCCCTTGACCAAAAACCCTTACGAAATGCGCCCTCCAAAAGAGCGTCCTCAGGGAAGAAACTGAGCCACGGAACACGCCGCTTCCCCATCCAGCTCCAAATGGCATCTGAGACAACTTATACTTAAGGGAAACGCAGAACTAAGAAGGAAAAAAAGGAGGAGAAAGAAAGAAAGTCACGGGGAACCCAGCGCTTCCCCGACCCCATTGGCAGGCGGGCTGGCGCAGGGCCAGTTTACAGCTCAAATCTCAAAAGCCGGCGGGCAAAGAAGTCCACAAGTTCCAGTTCAGGTGTACATTTTCACGCATTCGCGCAGAACTTTAAAAGCCGGAAGGGGGAAATTAATATTTACGTATGCGTTTTGGGGCCTGGGTGAAGTTCCGCTTCTGAAAAACTATCCATCGTAAAACGCAAAAAAGAAAAAATAAATCTAAAATCGGATGGTTATCGCTTTTACGCGTGCAGATAAGGGGGGGATTTTGAGGGCACGGGATCTGGAAATACACGCAAAGCGAACCTACGGCATGCGGATGCAAAAATTCAGAGACATCATTTCTGGCGGTATTTTCCAGCTGCGTTTTTAGACCTCCCTTCGAAGCGTCGCTGCGGTGCGGCTGCTTGGAGGAGCAGAGAGGAAAGGCCAGACCCCCTCGGCTGGACCTCAACCCACCCTGGATGCCAGTTCGATTTGGAAGATGGTGCCACTCCTGCCCTAACAAATTTGGTCGAGATTGGCAAAACACTTCAAAACGCTCCGAGCAGCAGCAAAATGAGTAGAAAGGAAAAGCCAGAGAAAACAGCTTATTTTTTTAAAGGCTAAGCAGAAGCCTCAACGCATTTGTTAAATAATACGACTTCAGGATTCCCAGGAAATGTTAGCACAAAGTCCATTTTTCACAAAAATGACTTAGGATCCAAAATCTCAGCTGGCATCTGCAAGCTGATAATTGTGATGAGGCGAGGCAAACCCAGGGAAGTCCCATCTCATCAGCCCTTCCGCTTCCGCCTCTCACCGGAATAATCCAGCAAAGCCCACCCAAATCTCCCCGGCAGGCACGGTGCGTACTCTGACAGGGCGGTACACGAACGCAGGCGAGGTACGCATTGTAGATCGAGGGTTTCTTATTAATTAAGCAGATAAGTACACCTGGAAAATTCGATTCAATTCCCTAAGTGCACTAAAATAAAAGACATCGGTGTCCCACAGTGGGTCTGCTTTCCCCCGCCGGTACCAGCCTGATTTGGGGGGATTCTTCCCCCCAGCAAGGGACAGCCAAGGTGACATCCTCACCCCGCCCTCCCTGGGATGTGCTGAAAGGATGCGGGTCCTGAGGCGTTATGGGTCAAGCAGGGGGGGTGCCAGGCACCGGGACGCGGGGGCTGGGGGTTCCCGAGGGATGCAGGTCCCAGGGGGACGGGCAGATGCTGGGTTGCGGGGAGGGGTGCGGGTCCCTGAGGGACGTGGGGTCCCGCAGATGGAGGCGGTGTGGGTCCATGGGGGTACGGCTCCAAGGGGAACCCACGGACCCGCACCACCTCCATCTGCAGGACTGTGTGGCATCGTGGGAAAACGTGGGTACCAGGGGTGGGGGGTTCCACGGATTGGGAGGTGCGGGTGCTGGGGTCCCTGGGGAACACGAAGGTGCCAGGGGTGCGGGG
>RSEF01000011.1:20930860-20944938 GCA_003993805.1 Himantopus leucocephalus | reverse complement strand
GGGGGGTGCCAGGGGTGCAGGGAAATGGGGATGCTGGGGTCCCTGGGGAACACGGGGAGCACCAGGGGTGCAGGGAGATGGGGGCGGTGGGGTCCCTGGGGAAGAAGGTGGGTGCCAGGGGTGCAGGGAGATGGGGGTGCCAGGGATGGGGGAGGCAGGGGTGCCAGGGAAGGGGGTGTCAGGGAGGGGAGTCCCGGGGATGGAGGTGCCGGGGAAGGGGGGGGATGTCGTCCCAGGATGAGGGGTGTCGGGACACTCACGTGGGGGTCGTGGCGGAGCGGTCGCGGCCGCCGCGGCTCGGCGGGCCCTCCGCCGGCCGCCCGCTGCCTGCAGGCGCCGTGGAAGAGCAGGAGGCAGCCCAGCACCCAGCGCTTCACCGGGACCCAGGCGCCGGGGGCGGCCGCCCGCCGAGCCCCGAGCAGCGCCAGCAGCGCCGCCGCCACCAGCGCCACCAGCGCCACCAGCCCCGGCATGGCTCCCGCGGCGCGCAGGGGGGCGCGGGGGGGGCGCGGAGCGGAGCGGGGCGGGGCGGGGCGCGGAGCCGATCGCCGCCGCCAGACGCCGCCGCCGCGGTGCCGCTCCCCGCGCTGTCCCGGGGCCGGTGGCGGTCATTTCCGCGAGGGGCTTGTCCCGGCTGGCGGCGCGCTGCCGTCACTCCGGGAAGTTGCATCTGCTCCTGTTATTTTTTTATTTTATTTCATTTTACTTATTTTACTTTATTTTATTTTTTTTTTATTTTACTTTATTTTATTTCTTTTTTTTATTTTACTTTATTTTACTTTATTCTCTTTTATTTTATTTTACTTTATTTTATTTTATTTTACTTTATTTTATTTATTTATTTGAATTTTATTTTTTTCCCCCGAGAACCGCAAACTCAGACAGTTCCCCCGGAAAAGCACAGCCAACTTTCCATAGGAAATCCTCCCGGATAAGCATTGTGGTGCAGGAGAGGTGGGGTTTGGGGTCTCCCCCCTGCGACTATCATCGGGGGGAGGGGGGTGGGGTGGGGATGAGGGCAGTATCAGCGGCTCTTCCTCGAGGTTGAAGGTTGTGGCTGTTTCCATGCCTTTTGATTCGGATCGCAGTTCCCATTTTAGATTTCTGACCCTGATTCTTCGGGCTCGCAGCATCAGCGGGTCCTGCGCTTGCTCCCGCTGCCAGCTCCAGCCAACAGGCAGGGAAAAGCCTCGGCAGCCCGTTTCAACCGAGGCACCAAAAAGAAAATAGCAGCGGGCACCCCTTCAGCATCTTTTGTGGGTACCACGTCTAGAAGCCGTATTTTTGAAGGCTTTTGGCTGGCTGCACAACAGGTCTTTTCATTTCTTTTGCTATTAGCGAGGATTTAGTCTCTTTTCCCTACACTGAAATAAACCCAACCTCTCAGGAGTGGTTGAAGCGTAGCTGATCTCGCTTTGGAGAAGGATGGGGCTGTCAGAACCCGTGCTTTCTTTTGTCTTCCGAGTGCTTTGACTTCCCGTTAGCTTTACAGACTTCTCAGCCAAATTCCTGTTCCTTGAAAAAGCATTTCTTGTATACATTTATGCCTTGGCTCAACTGTCCCTCAGTTTGGTTTTATAACTCCCTCTGCTGTGGTTTGTGTTTAACGGATGAGAGCTTACAGTTCTTTCGATTTTCTTCTCTGAATGCACCTTGTTTTTAATAACCCCCTTGGCTCTGCTGCTTCTTTTTGCCGTTTATCTAGTCTTTTCTCATACTGATGTACACTTACTCTGCCTCTCTCATCACGTTTCTATCTACCCTTCAAAAGCCTTTGGTGCCTTAGATGTTCCTCTTACCTTCTTCTTAAAAAGCTTCCCCATTTTTACACCGTTCCCCTTTTCTGAGACCGCGCACGACCGTTCTGTATTGCTTTCCTGCTATCCACAGGCCACATCGAAATAAAGGTGTAGAAAGGAACTAAAAAGCAGAAGGCACCAGAATTAAGACAATGAGCTTCAGAAATTTATTTCTGTAAATCGCCATTGCTTCAGCTAATATTCAAGGGGTACATCTTAAAGTTAACCACATAGAGTAGGCAGAGAGCCAGAGGGCTAATAAGGTTATTTTCGTACTTCAGATTGTGTCGTGGAGGGACTTGAAAAGGGTCTAAAAACAGGAGATGTGTCACAATGTTATCACCCTGCACCTGCAGCACAGCAGATACGGCGCAGCACAGAGAAGGGCTGCAAAGGGAACGGATTACGAAAAACAGCTTTTATTTTTAGTTAAAATTTAAACGCGGTATTGACACAAAGCAATATTCAATGGGGAGAAATCCACACAAATGACATACTTTTGAGACTTTACAAACAGGCGCATAATTAAACCTTAACAGCACTAGTCCGCTTGAGCCGTAAGGGCCGATGGCGAATGACATATTCTTGTAACCCCTTCTTTTTTTCTCTGATGCAATCCACGAGCAGCTTTACCGCCCTTCGCCAAACTGTTGGAGTCCTTCCACAAATCATTTGAATTTCAGCATTTGCATTTTTGAGGGCAGGATAAATGGGGCATGAATATTTCATATGTTCCTCTGATACGTGAAGTATTCAAAAACTCCCATAGTCTAAACAACGCATCTGTTCAGGTATCGTGGCTCTCTGCGGAATCTGTAAAAGAGATAAGCTCCGTTCCTTCCTATGAGGACAGGAAGCATGGAAACAATTTGCTTTGTGCAGCATTATGTTTCAACATTTCTTAGGTAATTTGTTTGAGGACTTGAAGTTATCACTGACAAACAATTTATCTTGGCAATATCGTTTGCTGTGGAAACGGGTTCCAAACCAGCAGGACTCGCAGAAGAACCAAAGTCCTGACATGTCTGGTAATGTTTTTAGCATGGCGAAAAACAACGCTCTGCATATTAAAACAAGTCTAAGATCTGCTCCACATACTTAGCAGAAATGTGGGGAGGAAAATATTCAACTGATTTGTTTGTTTAAGTTCAGGAGGAAATGAGAAACCTGCAACTGATGCACGGCGTTAAAAGTACAGAGAACTAAGCAAGCTGAATTCAAGAATTTCTGCTAACTTGCTCTTAAGCATCTGCAATATTGACCATCAAACTTCTCATTGCATTGTGAACATTTCAACCAGCACTGGCTCTTTTAAGTCCAGCTGCCTGGCAAAGGAATTTGGCATGTTGGGACTATGTTTCATCGGAAAAAATGCTTCGGCACCCTCAGAAATCAAGGGCCTGCAAAACAAGGTTCAGTGTAGCTCTGAGGTCCAAACTGCATCTCAGGATCTTTGCGCTGCAGTGAGCAGTATTTGCTGTGCAAAGCTATCCAGCCTCTCTAGCTGTGTTTGAGCAGAAAGCAAAGCCAAGAGGGGGGAAAAAAAAAAAAGCATCATGGTCTCTCCTCCTTCGAAAGCTGCCAGCATAACTGGATTTTCAGAACTACATCCAGAAATAATGGCTAGACTCACATCTGTAGTGCGAGACCCAGACGTGCCTGTGCTTCAAGAAAGCTCAGATCTGGCAGAGAATTTCCTGGTTTCAGCCTAGATTTAAGTTACATGTCATTATATGTGATGTTTCTTTAAAAAATTGTCAAATAAGTGCCTTTGTCTATACACCTTTTCTCCCTGTATTTGCATCTGGAGATACACTGTTTGCCAAGGTCATTATGGTCAGCGTGACTAACGCTGTTCAGGGCTGCAGAAATAAGGGATGCACCATCCAGTGGACAAACGCACTAGTTACACTGCGGGGACGAGTTGTTAAACATTCGTTCCACCGAAATCGATTGCAAAACTTCCACTGAATTAGAAACTCTCACTGATAAAGCATGTGTGGGAACTGCTGAAGTACACAACCTCCCGGGTGTGATGACATGCAGAGTCCTGTCTAGTTGATACGGCTAAAAAAACCCCAACACAGTACCTAACTTTTTTCTAACTTCTGGGTAACGGTCATATATCGGCCATCCCGAGATAAAAGCACAAGCACGGCAACGCCCTTCAGTTTTCTCAAGGGCTAAGCTCGCTATAATCAGCACTGCCCCCCCATAATACATACCCAAGAAAAAATGCTTTTCCTTCATTTCGTTTTTATTCCTGGATAAATAACATACTAGTCATATTATGGATAAACATGGAGGGGAGAAGGAAGTTTTAGAAAAAGAGCAGCTCTTATGATTTTGTGTCTATAGATGTTTACATATTTTGAGTAGCAGAGACGTTGGCATCGACTAATTTCTTTTAGTGTGCGAAACCCACCTCTTGGGAAATAGAAGACTACACACAAAACCAAGCTTTTCTGAGGTCCGTAGTATTTCAGCACAGAAGGAGAAGGAAATGCAAAAAAAAGAAACCCAAACCAAAACCACACATACCTATGTGGGCAGCTGTATTTTATTTCACGTATCAGCATACACACCCCTTACGCACTTACTGCCCATGTCCCACTAGATGGTGTTCATGCTACAAGAAAAAAACAGCGAGGAGAAGCGTGCCCAAGCTGTCGTAATCTTTGTAGTCTTTCAGCTTTTTTATGTGTTTTTAATGTATCTTCAGCTCACACACTACAAAATTTGCTATTTTCCATCTATTTTTTTAAAGCTACTAGGTATCTATTTTTCTTAACAGGCAGTGCAAAATACAAAATCATTATCATTATTTCCATATTAAAAAAAAAATTGTCTTAACTAGGGATGTTGAAGCCTAGGTTCACCAGATTTCGTAGACAGCCACAGAACAGGATCTCAACTTGGGTGCCAAATCCTGAGACTCCCTGAAGTAACGATGGACCATAATGAAGATATCATAGAATCAGAGAATGGTTTGAGTTGGAAGGGACCTTAAAGATCACTGAGTTCCAACCGCTCTGCCATGGGCAGGGACACCTCCCACTGGACCAGGTTGCTCTCAGCCCCATCCAACCAGGCCTTGGACACCTCCAGGGATGGGGCAGCCACAGCTGCTCTGGGCAACCTGTGCCAGTGCCTCACCACCCTCAGAGTGAAAAATTTCTTCCTGATACCTAATCTAAATCTACCATCTTCCAGTTTGAAGCCATTCCCCCTCGCCCTATCACTCCATGCCCCTGTAAAGAGTCCCTCCCCAGCTCTCCTGTAGCCCCTTTAGGTACTGGAAGGGGCTCTAAGGTCTCCTCGACACCTTCTCTTCTCCAGGCTGAACATCCCAACTCTCTCAGCCTGTCCCCACAGCAGAGGTGCTCCAGCCCTCTGATCATCTTTGTGGCCCTCCTCTGGACCCGCTCCAACAGTCCGTGTCCCTCTCACGCTGGGGCCCCCAGAGCTGGAGGCAGCACTGCAGGTGGGGTCTCACCAGAGCGCAGTAGAGGGGCAGAACCAGGTATCACCGCAAAATCCGCCCCTCGCGACCGAGGTGTCACCTCAGAACCCTACCAATGCCATATTAGCCTCAAATCGTGATTCTCTGAAAAACCTGAGGGGGGTGAAAGACCCGGAAGGCCGCAGCCACCAGACGCCAGCGACCTCCCGCCCCGGGCCCTCGGGCGGGGCGGTGCTCGGCGCCGCGCGCCGCACGCATGCGCGCCTCCGCGCCTTCCCCCGCCCGCCGGGCAGCCGGCACCAAGGACGTCCCGCTCGGGGTGCGCATGCGCGCAGCGGGCCGCGCACTCCCCCTCCCTTCCCCGTTCGTGCGCGCCTGCGCAGCGCGGCCGGGGCGAGCCCTGCTCGAGGCGGCGCCTGCGCAGTGCGGGGCGCCCGGCTTCCGCCTCCCGCGGCGCTGCCCTTGCCGCTTCCGGGAGTCCTCGGCTCCGCGGAGCGCCCGGCGACGGGCACGGTGGCGGCGGCGGTAGCGGTAGCAGCACCAGCACCAGCAGCACCAGCACCAGCAGCGACGGCGGTCCAGCGGCGGGGGCTCGGCCCCGGCTCGTCCCCGGCCGCAGCTCTGAGGGCAGCGGGGCCGCCGCCGCTGAGGTAAATCCAATCCCCGAGCCACCTTCCCCTCACCGAGCCGGTTCCCGTCAGGGCACCCACCGCCCTCGCCGAGGCCCAGCACCGCGGGGAAGGAGCGCGGTGGCCCGGTGAAGCGGGGGAGGAGCGGGGAAGGTTGGCGGGGCTCAGCCTCCTCTCCCGGGGCAGGTCGGGCCGAGGGCTGGGTGCCCCGTCGGTCTCCGTCCCGGCCGGTGTGGGGTGTCAGTCCTTCACGGGGTGTTTGCAGGTCTTGGCTGCGCTCCTGCCTCTTTTCGGGTTATTTAAGCGGAAATAAAAATCGGCAGCCATGGAAACATGTGCATGGAAGTGTCCCTGCGCCCCAGCACGGTTGTGTTGTGGAGTCTCCGCTGCCGCCGTGGGAAGGAGGGGGTTGGACTAGATGATCTCCAGAGGTCCCTTCCAACCCTGACCATTCTGTGAAGGAGAGGGAGCAGCAACCGTTTGTCACGCCATGGACACGCCACGCGTGTCAGGAGCGCCCGAGCACTCGCTCCAGGGAGTTTGGCTCGTTCATGTGGTCCCAGTTTTCCTTGTTTCCATGAGGGAAGAACAGCACTGACAGGAAGCGGGAATGCAAATAGTTCACACTCTGAAAAATGAGAGGGTAGATTCGTGCAGCACGGCGTGGATGTGATCCGTGCCCTCAAAAAAAGGATTGGGAAATCGCTGACTATTTTCTGTACTACATATACAGTTGTTATAATGGTATCAGGATGCTGAATTACAGCGATGTAACTGTTCGCTCTGCTGAAGACATAATGAGGTTGAAGTCACTGTGACTGTTCATATTAACAGACTTAAATTAGATCTTTTGAAGTGGATGCTCTCTGACTTTGAAAATTTACAGATAAAGTAGAGCTGTACTGATTCATTAGTAGATGAAATTGATGTAAAATTTTAGCGGTTTTAGATTAGAATTAAATAGCTGAAAGCTCTTTGTGGCTGAAAGAAATTGATAATACTTTTCATCTCTCTCAAACTTCCTTGGTTTTACTCTAAAGCATTTTATTTTGTATTGTGTACATTTGATGGATTTCTTTTTTATGCCTTTTTATGAAGACGTAGAACTTTTAAGGAAAGTAAATTGATAGAATTCTGTAGCAGTTGAAAGGCTGAAAATTAAGAATATAGAGGAAATGTGAGATTTTATGTGTCTCTGATATGAAGAACCATTGAAACAAAGGCTTTAATGCTCCTTTAACTGGTATTGAAAATTGCTAGTGAAAATAGTTCAGCTTTGATCAGTGACATTACTTTTTGGAACCTGGAAGGAAGCATCACGTGTGGATATGGATATAACAACTGACAGAAGAATGTGCTTGCCAGCCTGATATTGCAGTGTGATCAGTAAATGTGATACCCAAGCTATTTTTAATTGAGTGTGAGGGTATAGCATATGTTGATAAATGCAAAAATTAGAATAAAAAATGATACGCTAAAGTAGAATATGATTCATCCAATTGCCGTTGGCAAAGGAGTAAAGCTTTCAGTTTCCACATAACAATACTGATGCTGGTTTAAGCATCTAGCTTTCTGGAGTCTAATCTGAATTTGAGTTTGTGGCCCTGTTCCAAAGTAGGTACGATACAAAGCCCAGCCATTACTCATATAGATTGTGTTCATGTCCTTCTCTCAGGTGAAGGTTGATCTTTAATCCAGAAGCGTTCTGTCCTTGCTGTTGTAGCTCAGTGAACTCTTTGTGTATTGGATAGTGTATATTTTTGCTGGGCACCAGAGTCTTGTGAAATGTATTTTCTTTACTTTTTGCATCTGTGGGGGAAATAAATCTGTTATCATAAAGATACTTTGCTGAATATCTGGGACGCTTATTTGGTACTTAGGGAAAAGTTACTTGGTATCACAAATCTTACTGGCTTTATTGCTCATAGCAAAGCTCTTTAATACTTTTTATAAATATGTGTTCTGAAGAAATATAAAGGTTTTTTTTTCTTTCATTTTGTATAACTTGTTTTACCCTGAATTCTCATTGCTGGGTTTTGAAGATGTTTATAAAGATGCCACTGGAATGAGGACATAAGTAATTAGATGACCAGCTTCCCAGTAAGACAGCTGTACTTGTGCTTAAGTAGTACTTCTATATAACCTTTTTCTGAGATTATTTAGAAGAAGCATATCCCCTTTTCAGACCTGAAAAGAAACAATTCCAGTGTCTTCCTATGGCCTGGGACTTCTTGTTTAGTAAGAGACGGGCATAAGGAGAATCATTACAATAGCTTAAAACTTGACTGTGTTAAATACGTACTTACTGAAGATTGTCTCTTGAATTTGTTGCCAAGTGTTCGTATGTAAACAGTATCATGTTATTTACGTGTTTCCACTGTAAAGTGTCACTATGCCTGCAGTAGAGCGTATATGGGTCAATACTAAGAAGGGCTACAAGGCATAAACAAGAAATTAATGAGATAAATATGGTACAAAATATATTAAGTTAGAGCCAAAGCAGCAAGGATTTAGAGAGATGATGAGCTGTGTCACTGAGGGTATGGGATAGATTTGAGGATACATTGATAATAATACTTTGGGGTTGTATCATGGGTTGCCATCGCAAGCTAGTGAGGCTAAAACTCTTTTCCAGAGTTGTGTGCACTGTGTTACATACGTCCCAGATTGTTGAAAATGGGCATATCTCTTGGTAATTACAGGTAGCAAAAGTTGAGTCTGGCAGGGCTAAATTGGGGTAGTAGTTGACAGACTGGTTTTTCTGAATACTTGCTACTCTGGCAGTTCTTACACGTGTTACTGTTGCTGAGAAAGTTGAGCCTTGAAGCCCTGGTACCTAGTAGTTTCCTTGTACAGAGCTAGCCTGCTGTTGGGGCTGAGCTAAAGGGTTTTCACTACGGTTACTGATTGATGTAGTTATTGGAGTAGTTTTATTTGTTTGCAGTGAAGTTGATTACTAGACCAGTCACTGAGAAGTTGAAACAAGCCACAGTTTACTTACTAAATGCCTTTGCAGTTTGGATTGGAAGTATCTGTAATAAAAAGTAGGTTACTCGCTTGAATTAGGCGTGATTATGTCTAGACGCTATCTGATGGATATTTATTTGTCCGCAATGAATTGTCCAAATTGCCCATGGAATTGGATGCACTAGTAGGTGTGCCCATCTGGTTTACTTAAAATTTTCGCAGTTATTTAAGTTAATGTTTACACTATAACCTTTTAATGAGACTACAGTTCTGTGATTTTGATTTGCCATTGATGCTGTGCTTTCTAGGTAGGATTTAAATCCATCGTATGTAAGCGCTGCGGGATTGTTACTCTAGTGTGCAATGTCTGTTAGTGTCCCTACAACTATTGACTTATCAGTACGCAATCAGAAATTTTGAAATAAAAGCATTCTCTTTACTGTCTGGTAACTGAAATATGAGGAATCTTAGGAACTGTTCATTGTACAGGTTGAAGGATAAAGTGACCAAAAAAGATTGAGGCTTTGACAGCTGATGGATTTTTAGCGTGTATATAAGTTCTGACTTGTATATCTGTTTACATAATTCTTCTTTCTTTTTTTTTTTATTTTTCCTACAACAATGTTTTTCCTTCCTTCCTCAAGAAAAGGCAGGGAAAAGGACTGTGCTTAACCCTGAAATGCCCTTTTTTTCATTGACAGTGAAGGAGCCTCATGATACAATAGTTGTGTTGTATCATCCGTTTTCTACTGCCCTTGGTAACCTTCCTCTAGTAATCTTAGAGCAGGGAGATATGCTGTTGCGCAGTGGATTTTCTTTAGCCCCATTAGAAAGCTAAAAACATCTTAGGTACAGTCATTTTACAATACCATCTTTCCAGTGATCATGAGTTTTTAATGTAACTTCTTCAAAAATTCTTTTTATTCCAATAACATATCTGCATTTGGGGGCTACATTTTATTAATAATGAGGTGCAGGTCAGATGAGACATTCTCAACCTGAGAATTTCAAAAAACATTTAAGAGTAGAATGGCATTGAATTAGGCTTAATATAATGACCTATGCAAACAGATGACATCATGCATGAAACATTAAATAATTTATTTTTACCTTCCAGTGCTAGTTAAAGATTTTTAAACTGTTAAATTAAAAAGTGTTGCTTGGCATATTAGAGATTAAGGTGTCATGCTTTGTCCTGGAGTTTTGTGCTTTAAGCACACAACAAAGACTCAATGTAAATTTGGTTAGGACAGGCATTGAAGCAAATAAATTAATAGCCTAGAGGAAAGCTGTGAGCATCTCAGTGGGGATGCTTAGCTCTTCATAAAGTCTAAGTGCTTTTCAAACGTTGATCCCCGTCCCCTTGAAGGGGACCAAGGTGGGGGATAATGGTGTAGGCAGCTGGAGAGGAGAACAACATAGAGGAGCAGGGGAGATGGAAGGGGAGGGAGAAATCACATGAGAATGACTATTATTCTTGCGAAAGCTGAGCTGTTGTGGCACTTCTATGTAAACCCATAACAGATGAGGCTACAATAAACACTGAAATTTTGCACAGAATTGCATTTAGGATGAGGGAACTGACTGAACAAATCATGTTACTGTCTTGTCAATGAATTTTCTGTTAACAATTTCAAATGATTATTCTGATTTTAACATTTCACCTGCAGAGGCTTAGCATGTCGTCTTCTATTTCTTGTCGTCTTCGACTCAGAGAATGGGTGGGTTACACTGCAAATTAATGTGATACACTCAACCTGTCTTCCTCTTGTGTGTTTCTGCTTAGCTTCCACAAAATGCCATGTCAATGACAACTTAATGATTGTGGATTTCACAATATTGTGAAAACTTAACAAAAGTATAAAAGCTTGTTTATAAAGCAAAACAGAAAGCAATCGCTAGCTTCATGTAGTTATACGTGGGCAATAAGCATTTGCATTACCTTTTAGGCATGCAATAGAATATATGAGTTTGTTTAAATAAGACGAGAGGCTTCTCATTTTCAGGGGAAGTCTGCATTAGTATAATTCCTCTTGAACTGGGAAAATTTGAAATTGTATACTGAAGAACTCCATCAGTAATGTATTTGGAATATTTTTTTGTAACAAGCTAGTTTCAGAAGCTTTCCTTTAGAAGTGAGTTAGTATTTTCGATAGCTGTTAAATGTCAGAATCCTTACATTACTCTCAAAATATAGTAATTTAAATTAACCTTCTAAATGAAAGAGTGCAGCTTCTGTGTCACAAAGCTTATTTTAAATACTAAAAAATAAAACATCTGAAGAAATAAACCTAGGTACTTCTTTAGCCAACTTTAATCAGACACAAATTTGAAATTCCTACTCCAAGCTAGTAAATTTATTTTGTACTATATAAAACAAAGCAAGAAAATCTTCCTTGATCATGTGTTGGGAATTTAATTGCCATACAGATGTTATAGTTTGCAGCAGTAGGACTGGATGAGACAACGGCAATGGCAGTCAACGTTGAGGGGATCTCATCAATGCTTATAAATATCTAAAGGGCAGGTGTCAAGAGGATGGGGCCAAACTCTTTTCAGTGGTGTCCAGCGACAGAACAAGGGGCAACGGGCACAAACTGGAACACAGGGAATTCCATCTCAACATGAGGAAAAACTTCTTTACTTTGAGGGTGTGAGAGTATTGGAACAGGTTGCCCAGAGAGGCTGTGGAGTTTCCTTCTCTGGAGATACTTGAACCCCACCTGGATGCATTCCTGTCCAGCCTGCTCTGGGTGACCCTGCTTTGGCAGTGGGGTTGGACTAGATGATCTCTGAAGTTCCCTTCCAACCCTGACCATTCTGTGATTCTGTTGTTGCGCAGAACAGGGGTTCCAGCTTAATTTGCCAGAAACTAGTGCAGCAGTACTTTCTGTGCAGCATGCATGTGGTCACTAACTTTTCCAGTCAGAAATCCAGGCCCACATCTCTTCTATTCTCTTCCCCAACTGGATATCTAACTCAAGGTTTTGTGCTGCAGTCCTTCTGCAGTTGCCATGTGGTGATTTCCAAAAATTAACTACTAAAATTTTCAAGCTTTGAAGTGTGGTTGAAGTACCTGGTTTTCTAAATAAAGTAAGTTCTTCCTCCTCTTCTTTCATTATGAAAAAGGAAATCTTCTACACTTCTAAAACTACTGATGCTCTCTTACTTTGCACAGTCTGTGTTGGATTTGAGTACTACATCCTTGTGAAAAGGAA
Organism: Himantopus leucocephalus; assembly: GCA_003993805.1. Taxonomy (NCBI): domain Eukaryota; kingdom Metazoa; phylum Chordata; class Aves; order Charadriiformes; family Recurvirostridae; genus Himantopus; species Himantopus leucocephalus. Next base: position 20,932,862 of record RSEF01000011.1, on the reverse strand, counting down.
GGAATGTGATTCAAGATTGTGGAACATTCATATTGTAAAATTAAGCATGGTTGGAATGGCTTATGCTAGCATTTCAGTCCTTATACTGATTTGTATATCATAAGTCGTATGGTAGTTATTTGCCTATATGGTGTAATTCTTCTATATACAGATTCTAGAAAGAGTAGCTGCTTTATTTTAAATTGGCCATAGCTTGGTCTAATAATTAGAGTTAAACCAATTTTTTCCCTATTTTATCTTACAGTTATAAAAATAGTGGTAGGCATGCGTGCGTGTTATTAATAATCTGCTACCAAAAACCTTGCTGTAAGCTCTGAAGACAATCAAGTAAGATTATTATTCTTTGCGTACTCTATCTCTCAGTCATACAGGAGTGGCAAACAGGGAAAATAATTAGGTCTTTGGAGCATTAGTTTGTAATGCTAAAATCTGGATATCCAACTCATCTTAAAAAAACAATGAACAAGACGGATATATTACTTGAAACACTGTTTCGAATTTTATAGTTCATTCTTTGATAGCGTAATCTAAAGGTTTTTTTCTCTTGATCAGAATCTTGTTTGCTGTAAGTACATGCAATGTATTTCAAAGTACTACTATGTGTATTATTTGTGCTCAACGCTGTTTTCCTGATGAAGCAAGAGCACTTTACTAATCAGTTTGATGATGTCTTTTCAGATTACATCAGATATGACTATGTGAATAGCCTAGGATAGCCCAAAGGAAGGACATGATGTCAGAATAACATACAAAACATTTGTGAGGTATGTGTTTTATTTCTGTGCTAAAAAATTTCTTTATTGTCTTTTATACAGTTAAACAAATTGAATACAGTAATTTTATGCCATTTCATTGGTATGCTAAAAGAGTTGCTTGTAGAATTGGTCTAAAATTCACATTTGTCATGACATACACAGATACTGATTTTTTTTTTCAGCATCTTGATGTCTGTTCTGATTTCAGGTAACTTGTCAATTTCAGCAGCTGAAAACGTACCTTGATTGAAAAATAATTGTATATTTCTTCTTCTGAGGTATTGCACCTTAGCTGGAAGGAATTCCAAATTTGTGTTCTATAGGAAGATTCAGAAGTGGGAGGTTGGTTTTGATTCATTGATTGTTCTCAAATACTTAAAAATATCTGTGCAGCATAAGGTCTTGAAGGAGTGGGGTTTCTAAACAGTCCTTTGGTGAAGAAGAAAAGAGAAAGACCTTTTGCTTGAAAAAATGTTCCAAATCACTTATGTATTGACTTTTTTTTTAAAAAAAAAAAGATAGAATTGGGGAAAAAAAAATGCTAAATAAATGGAAAAAGCTAGTACTTTTGACATTGTTAATTTGGTTGAATTTATCCTAAGTTTGAGTTAACAAAAGCAGAATTTGCCAGTGAAAAAATATTTTGACAAAATAGTAACATGTGAATGCACTGTATTTGACTGTTTCTACAGTACTGTCACTTACCTCTTTAGAAGTTTGGCTATTTAGAGCACTTGTTGGATATTTCATGTGTGTGATAACTTTTCTTGGCTGTCAGCTCTTCATATACTTCAAGGCTTAGTTGAAAGTTTATTGTACGTACTTCTTTGTGTGTCCCTTTTTTGAGAAAGTTAGACAATAATATTTCTTAAAAGTTTTATATGCCCATTTTTGATGAAATAATAGCTGATTTGCCTAGTTATCTTCATGTTCCAGATGCTAATTATGTAGTCTTTGTGAAACTTGACTTTTCTTTTACAAGTCTTGACCACAAGGAGTGCTTGATGTCCCAGAGCGTTATTGAAATTAATTGGCATAGATTGTAATTTTAACTGTCAACATTTAGAAAGATTAGAATAACTTCAAGTAGCCAAAAAGAGAGGACCTTTACTTATCTAGGTTAAGTTGTTTGAATTGCTTTCAAGGGATGTGAAGTTTATTCTTTTCTAAGGTATTTTTCTAGCGTGTGGCCACCTTCATCCCTGGTTTAATAGCAGCATTGTGGTAGGAGAGGTGACTTTTGTGTA
>RSEF01000011.1:20848021-20930760 GCA_003993805.1 Himantopus leucocephalus | reverse complement strand
AAAAAAAAAAAAAAAAACCCACCAAAAAAACCCAAAAAACCACAAACAAACAAACAAAAAAAACCCCAAAACCCAACATGTGGATAGAAAACACAATGTAACTACTAGAAATTGTAATATTGCGTTGTTAGCGACTAGATTTGAGCACCGGAGCTATATTTCAGTTTGTTCTGTTTCACACCCAGAGAATGTAGCCCACGCTTAGCTGTCTCCTATGAGTATCCCCGCTAGCTATTTTAACTGTTACTCTGGGATTCCTACACTGCATATACTTGTCTTCGTTTCTAGTCTCTTGGATTATTCCTGCGTGGTTCTAGCGTTAAGAGTTAAGAATCAGAAAGATTTACTAGACAGAATATGTTTATCAAGGTCTCGGCATATAAGCTACATATTCAAGGTCTCGGCATATTAGCTATATATTCAAGGTCTTGGCTTATAAGGTATATATTCAAGGTCTTAGGATGTAAACAGAAGTGCCGTAATTCCTACTAGTCATATATAGGCTACCATTAATAAGAGGGAAAAACAGAGACTTCTTCATGACTGTCATCAATCAATATAAATGCTTTCAAGTTTCCTTCGGACATGGCCTTTAATAGCATAAATCAATATGATTTTTAGAACGCAGTATACTTTTAAAGTAGCAGGCTATTTTGGATGCATAATGTTTAAGCTTTAATTTGTCTCCTGTTTGTTCATAGCGCTTCAGTTCTGCCTTTTCCTATCGTTGCTTGTTAGAGACGTCTGGAAAATAATTCTGTTTTCATGAAAATTATTAAGGTTTCAAGTCTTGTTTTTGTTCCACATTGGAACAACAACAAAGCCCTAAAAGAGTTTTCATGAAATTAAATTAATTAATATGTTCTTTGAAAATCTGATTCATATAATCCATTGCCATGCTAATTTAACCACTACCATTTGTTTCCCTTAAGTTTGGCCTGATCTGAGACCATTACAATATATTTGTAAAGGTTTGTGGTTTTTTCAACACAATAGTGCTTTTGTCAACAAAGTTAGCTGATTTCTAACTTGCTCTGTATTTTGTTGTGGACAATGTACTAGAACACTCTTGTTTCCATTTTGTTTTTTCCTTCTGCTCTTCCCTCGGTTGCTGGAGCAGTATTAAAAGTCAACAGTCTGGTGCCATAATTTTCTGTTTTCTGAGACATGATCTGTAATTTAATGAAGACTTTGCCATTTTAATTTGAGATAAAAGGAAGAGGTTGCATTTTTGACAAAAGGGGAAGAATAGTTTACAGGCACAGCAAGATGGAAATGAAACCGTTCTAAAATACCTTTGTCAAGCATTGAAGTTGCATGATTAAAAAAAAGTTTAAAAAAAAAAATTCTTTAAAAAAGAATTATAAAACTCAGTAAATGGCTTACAAAATTGTTGATGAAACTTTGCAAATGAATTATTTCTGTAATCAAAAGATATTTCATCTTTATGTAGTCATAGAATTGTTCAGGTTTTGATCAAAAAAAATCTCAGTAATCTATTTTGAACCTGGATGGGTTTTATCTGACCAAAAGAAAAACGTAGAGCCACCTGTATTTCCGATTTCCTCATGCATAGTAATGCTATCTTTGCTTCCTGCAGGGCAAGGCCAGAAAACCATGCAGTCATCAGGGCACAGATTCCGTGATGTTGAGCACCACCCACTTCTTGCTGAAAATGACAACTACGACTCCTCTTCCTCAGAGGCCGACATGGCAGAGAGGGTTTGGTTCATCCGAGATGGCTGTGGTATGGTCTGTGCTATAATGACATGGCTTCTGGTTGTCTATGCAGACTTCGTAGTGACTTTTGTCATGTTGCTGCCTTCCAAAGACTTTTGGTACTCTGTGATCAACGGTGTTCTCTTTAACTGCTTGGCAGTACTAGCTTTGTCATCGCATCTGAGAACTATGCTAACAGATCCAGTAAGTATGCGATCGTTCCTTGACATTGGATTGTTCTCTGGTGTAGCTCATCGTCTGCAGAGAAATTTGGAGAAGTGGTATCAGTCTCCTCCTGCTAGGAAAAGTAGTGTTAGATGCAGAACCCTCAAATTGAAGGGTTGATGTCTGTACTTTTCCTGTTGCTCTGTTAATGTATCCGTAAATAATTTGTAACTTGAGGAGCAGGCAGTATAAAATTAATTTATAGGGGAGAGGTAGGCTCATGAGAAATACAGTTTATTTGTTAAATATAACCCACGTTCTGAAGAAGCTAATAAACCTTTAGTCTTTTCCATCCTTTTTTTTCTTTTTTTCATCAGGTGTACTTTCAAAACTTCAGAAGAAGTTGTAGCTTCATCCTGTTGTATCATTTGAAATGTATCTTCCATTTATGGCACATGAAAGAGATTTTAGAGGCAGAAAAAACCTCAGTCACATATTGACATAAAGAAAGAACTACTGTCCTACATGATTCATGCTTTATTGTGTTTAGGTATTTGGAGTCAGTGTGTAGGGAGATTTAAGTTGAACTTTGAACCACGTTGGAACAGTGTAGGTGTAGGAGGTCTTGAAACTACTAATTTCTTAGGACTTTTCAATTCAAGAGTTCGAGATATTAAATTGTTTATTTTGTACTAAAATCTATTACTCTTTTTAGGGAATAAATCTGGGGAGAGAGGAGTGAAGGGAAAATCATCTATTTACTCTAGGTTTTTGAGGGAGTAACAGCGTATATAGAAGTTATGGGAGTGTTCAAAAAACCAGCAGGGTGTTGTAGTTAATGGTTTTCTAGGTCTTTGATTTACTTCTGAGCCCACGCCCAATGATGAAATGTTGACTTCTACAGACTGTGACAGCTAATAAAGTTAATGGTTTAAGGACAGATTGCTTAAAAATACGTCCTGGTAAAACTGTGTGTCTTTCTAGACCTATGTTGTTCTTTATGGATAAGACATGATAGAAATAGAGATGAATCACTACCTTTTTTTCTCCAGTCCTTTCCTGCTGACTCCCAGAATTGAAGATGTTACTGTGGGATAGAAACTAAGATGGAAGGAAAAAAGGAATAAACTGCCTCAAATCATATGTGAATTAAATTTACTTTTATAACTATAAAAGTAGATTTTTTTCATGGAAAGGAATTGGTGACTGTTGGAGACTACAAAAGATGTTTTTGAAATAGAGTATATTTTTATCAGCAAAATGCTGAAAGCATTGCCTGAAGTTATCAACCTTAGTGACAGGAGAATAGGTGAATGAGAGATGTCTTTTATAAGCATAAATTTACCTAGAACAAGACAAATTTGTGCTTTAGGAGTTCTGTCTGAGATAATTCACCTTGTTTACACCAAAGTATTAACTTCAGTGAGAACATTCATATTGCAAAAAACACTTCAGCGGTACAACATGAGTGTTTAAGAAACTGTCTTTCAGCTTGTGTTCCTGCGAAAGCCAGCTGGCTCAAGTTTGAAGTAGCACTTTGCCAAAGAGTTCAGCTGGGGCAGAACTTGGGCTGTGTCTCGGGCAATACAAACACGAGGTTGTTATTCCAGGCAGGAGGCAACAAAAACTTTCTGCCTAAGTAGAGAGATGTTTTGCAATTGAATTTGAAGTGCCTGCTGGTGTGTTAATTCTGTCCCAAAAACTTCCTTAAGGTGTCTGTGTAAAGTAATGATGTTGCCACTGGGCTTTTTTTGAATGAGGACTAATTATAGAATGTTGCAGATGATTTAAGCCAACCTGGAGAAGGCTATCCCTGCGTGAAGTGAGCTGGCCTGCAAGAGCTGCTACGGAAAGGCCATTGCACTTTTATTTCACATCCTGGTTTATTTCACAATCACTTCCTGTCACAAACAAGCCTTTAGCTCTATAAATAGGCAAGGTGACAGTGGTGCTTCCCATTATTTTCTTCCTACTAATCCAAATTTAGATTCTGGTCTCGTGAGGCTTTAGATAAACGTTGTTACTGGAAGAAGCAGTCCTGCCTACTATTCCTGTCCGTTCATCATCTTCCTCATTGTGTTGAAACGGCTCCCAATGCAGGTCTGTGGTGATTAGCTCGGAGAACTGATCACTAAAAAATAATTTCTTTTCCTGATGGATTATTTTTCTTCTGCATCATTTCCTTCAGCTATTTACTGTGTAGCTACACAAACTTTCACAGTAGCAGAAGGCAGCAGGGGATTATTGTTGTAGAATAAAGAAGCCAGTGGTGGTTCATGGTGATAGTGACCAAGCTAAAAGCTTAAGCATAAAGGAGAAAGGAATGACTGTTGGTTCTCAGAAACTTGTGTACGTGGGGCAGGTGGCTAAATCTTGGATTCGGAGAGTTGAAATGACATCTTTCAAGTAGTTGTTGCTGATTTAACTTTTGTGGATGGCTTGGCCTAATAGTCGAACTTTGCAACGATTAACATGCTGCTGTAAGAAAGCACATCTTTTTTGGTAGTGCTCATTCAGAGTAAATTCTCAGCAAATACTGTACCTGTAGTGCTTCTATTGGCATGTAAAGATGCGTCTTCCTCTTGATTTTATGTATGCTGGTGACAGCAGATTCTATCAGAATTATGCTAATACTTGGCTATAGATGAGTCTTGCCAAAATGAAACTGCATTTGAGGTCAAGCAGAGGTAATTTATTCATTTGAAAATGGTTCTGGTTTATGGCAGACTAGCTTTGAGTAAATGAACTTATTTCAGCAATTTTCCTGAGATTACTGGTATGAAGTCTCTAAAATGTGTTTTTAAACACTCTCATACCATTTAAGAAGCTTTCTCTCCTTTAACTGAAATGATTTCAGGGGGCTGTACCCAAAGGAAACGCCACTAAAGAATACATGGATAATTTGCAACTGAAACCAGGAGAAGTGATCTACAAATGTCCGAAGTGCTGTAGTATCAAACCTGAACGTGCACACCATTGCAGGTACGCCATAGTTTTCTTTAATGCAGTTATGCATATTGAGTCTTGGAATAATGTTCCTGATATTTGTGTGTTAATTTTTTTTTCCCACAAATTTCTTCTGATAGACAGTAAACTTTCAAATTCATACATTGCAGAGTATTTGTAAATATTATACACTGTGGCCAAAAATGAATGTGGATGTGGGGGAAGAAGCAAGAGACTCAAGAGTTTTTAAAAATATTCATACTGTGGTGTCTTAAATACTCTTTGATCTGTGAATATTTTTTCCTCTGTATCATTCTCATTATTGTGCCGTACTGTTGATAATGCAGGGCAAAGGGAAGAATCACAAGGAAATTTCTGATAGAAGCTTATTTAGGAAATGACTCCTGCAATCTTAAATTAAGAAAATACAGATTAGTTTTAAACTATCACTTTAATTTGTGTCTTCTTGTCTTCGTAGTGCTTCATCTGAAGTTATATGTGAATTGGCAGATTATTTTCCCAAAGTTGTACGCATAATTGGATAAATGCACTTCTGCTTATTGAAGATTTATTTTAATAAGGACAGAATTGATGATAACTTGAACTTAACATGCTATGGAAAAGATAGTAAATTTATCCATTTTTAATTAATTCTCAATCTTTTGAGTTTTCAGGCACTGTGGATATGCGTTTGTAATGTTTATTGTGTGAGAGTTGAAAATAGATATGCCTGCATAATTAAGACTTACATAACTATGTAAATGATCCTGGTGGCTCTGTCTAGGTGTGAGGAGTGATGTGTATTGAATTGTGTAGTGTATTAAATTTAAGTCTCTGAATTAGTTCCCATCAAAAGAACAGAGTGAGGTCCTGTCAGGGCTCTCAAATTATTCTGTAAATTTGTGGTTTCTAAATAAAATGTCTTGGTGTATGTCACTTATCTGTGTGAAAGTTACGGCTGAGAAGCTATTTCCATTATAAATACCCTGCCTTGGCACTGAAATCTTGCTCTTATCTCAGATGTGAGTGGGTTTTTGTATCTGGAGTGTGAAGGGAAAAGTTTCGTGTATAAATAGTCAAGTATAGAATTATCTTTGGTTAGTTTATCTGTGTTGTATGTTAGCTTTTGCACGGATGCAGATACCAGGCCTGCCTTCATGCGCGATGAGTTTGGTTCTGAGTGGCTTTATTAGCTCTAGGAGAGCATTACATGAACACAGCTGTACCAATTGCTCACTGGGCCTGGGGGTGGAAGCAGTGCAGCTGCTTTCTTGTGGCAGAATATAAGCTGTTAATCTCTGGGGATCCAAAACAGCTTTGTGCAGTCTGTTCAGATGTCCTGGCACTGTGTTCATGGGATGCGGTAAAGGGACACCTGAGAGCCTCTGCTGAGTGGAGATTGGATCTTGCTAATTTTCTCATCTCAGATCTAGGCTGGCTGCTACGGAGACTTTGCAAGTATCTTTGTAAAGCGTTTCCCACATATACGGTCCCGATAGGGTTTACTAATTTGGAAGTACGCCTAAGTGAAGACATCTTATGTTGAACTCTGCACATGAGTAAAGAAGCTGGAGTATTGGAGAGCCCAGAGTCGCTGCAGCTCTGTGCCCTGCAGAGTCCCTCGGGTACATCAGGTCCGTCGTCCTCAGCAGGCACTATATTGTCTTGGATGTTCCAGTAGCCTGTGATCCCAGATAAGGTGGCGTTAATTGAAAAATTATTATTTCTTTGTGGAAGAAGAATAAAAACAAGCTAAGTAGGGACTTTGAATACATTGTTTATAGCAAGAATTTGAGTGGCATTTATTGTTAAAGCAGATCAGGAATGGGTAGTGTCTACAGTGAAGGAAATCTGTGATACTTTGAAAGGGTTTGTTTTCAGTAGCCACTGGTTCAGGGACTTAGCTTTGCATGTCTTGTGAATTGTTTTACTTCTCTATGCTGTGGTAAAACACGCTGTGAGATGTTCCACCTAAGGGCAAAGGATGCATTTTAATGCTTGCATGGCACGTAACAGGCTTCACAGAACGCGTCAAAGAGAAAGCCTGAAAATGTATCCTTTTGTAAGCCTGCTGTCATGTTTTTCTCAGCAGCTGGATATCTGGTTTAATTGCCTTTGTTTCTGTTACTCATAAAATACACACTACTAATAGTTGCTGTTAACTTTTCTTAAGTAAAACAAATTATTCTTCTGTGATTTTTTTTTTTGAGTGTTGAATACATACTGCATAGACCAGCTACCAGAATCTGATTCTTTGCCATAGATTTAGCACTGCAGAAGCGTACCAAATAGAAAAACGGTTTGTTTGATTATACTGCCAACATTTTATTGGCTTACAAACCCATTCCAAGGACATTAAAAGGATGGTCTAGTCCCAAGTAGTCAAAGTGGCAATTTGCTGATAGAAGAGACTTGAAAATGGAAATTGAAGTTGGTTCCTATTGGGAAATAGTTATGCTCAAAGCCACAGTGCATGTTTTGAGTAGTAAATTATTAACAGAAGAGGCTCTTATGATGTAGTTATGAAAATTGTTGTGCAACACTGCAGGAGAAGTTCTTTTGAGGAAGAAAAATAGTTTCATAATACACATTAGCGATGGGAAAAAACAAGAAACTTTTATTTACAGCTAAATATCTAGCCTCAGTGAAATACATTAAACTGAGATTTTACTAAGCAGTTAACATTTTCAGCGTAAGGAACAGTCTTATCCTGAGTGAATGCTATTTCATTTTCACTGAAGGAGCACAGCTGTCATTATTTCTAGCCTATCCTGAGTGCCTGCATTTGTGTGGGGGGAACTGTTATTCAGAATCAAGTCACTGAGATGCTTGTATCAGTCCTCCTGTGAATTTCTGTTCTCCAGACCAATTTCTCTTAAGTCATTAGCTTTGTCTTTCTGAATGTTATCTTTGGCATTCAAAACTGTAAGTGCACCTGCAGTTGCCTGAGTGCATTCAGCAGCAGTGCCAAGCTGGAGAAGACCTTCCGTTGTCCACAGCTGCTTGTTCTCACTACCATATTGCTCCTTTCTCTTGTGTAGGCGTGAGTGTCCATGCGCAGTGAAATGACCCAGGTTGCAGCTGTGACTTCCCCAGACTCTTGCCACATGAACATCTGTGCTTGGACAGGGGAAGGAAAGAATAGAATACAAGTGATGGGGTAGGAAGAAGGCAGAACCACTGTTTTAAGCATTGCTGCAAGTTTGTTGGCTGGAAGTGTTCGTTGAGTTGTGGTGTGAGATTAGAAATGAAGGCAGGGTTCCAGACATCTGATGTCTTGGAGAGCTCTGCGTGGGCTTGTGAGAAATACTGAATGAGCAAAAGTGTGTCCTGCCCACCTCACATCCTCCAGTGTTTGGCTTGATTGAGTCTGGGTATGATTTTACTCAGTACTTCACATTAATATTCTTTTTAGAGTGACAGTATATATTCTGTGTTACATTAGGAGGCTTGCATGGTTGTGGTGACTGGAGTTAGCCCACCTTCCCACAGAGCTCAGGAAATTAATGAGAGGCTGAACAGGCAGCAGGCTGTGAAATGAAAATCTTTCGGAGAGCCTTTTGAATGCCTTCTCGTGAATGATACCTGTTTCTTCTGCGCTAGAGAATGGCTGCACTGTTTAGTTATGGTATTGGGATTTTCATGTGTAACTGGCAGTATTTAAAAAGTAATTTGCATCAGAGGATGAATGGTGTTTAATGTCCATAAAACAAGAGGCAGTGGGAACGTAAGGGCTGGGTTATGATAGCTCAGGGCAAAGGGAGCTTCAGAGGAGCAATGAAAGATTTGGGATTCTCTCATATAACCTGCACAGGAGTATGTTCTGCCTCTTGCCAAATTACCTTATAATCAAGCATATGCAATGACTTAAAAATTATTTTATGCCTTGGAGCATTGATTTCCCACACACACACCCTCCTTTCTTCACTTTAGTTGCAATCATCTACCTTTACTTCGTGGCTTGTCATTGCAGCCCTCATAGATATCAAGCATAAATAAGCATGCGTTAAAAACAAAGGATTTTGAATCATAGTGCCTGCATGTTTTAGGCTCATTTGGTTTTATAACTGCTGAAATGAAAATGTTTAATATTTTGGATGTTCTTCAGGAAAATCTGAAACACTTTGTGTGTGTGTGGCTATCTTAAGTACAAAGCTGGGAAAATGAAATATCAGCGTCACTTACGCTACTGATTTATGGAAGGACTTCAACCCACGTTGCAACTCTTCTGTTTCTGTTGTATAACTGTTCATGTTTGGCTGCAGATGGACCTGAATATAAGAGCAATGAGCCCTCTGGTACTGTATGGCCTAGCTGATGTAAAAGGGACTTACTGAAATATTTGACTTTTCTTTCTGGAAATAACCTTGACTTAAAACTGGGCAGAAACTAAGCAATTACTTGCAGAACTAGCAAAGAACAGTAGTGTTTAAGTAGTCATTAACAAATATGCAAAGAATGTGTGGTGCTTATAGTCTCAATATTTTTGTTTTATGTTGAAGAAGTGAGGTGTGACATGGTTACTGGGTTCGCTTGATTATGTGTTTGGATAGGTAATGATTCTCATTATTAATACCGTTTTTCTTATGTGAAGAGTATCTTATCTACACAGTTTTATATTAAGCAAAAGCTTAGTTTTAAGTGAGCAAATAAAATGTTAATAAAATCACTGTTTGCAGTTTTTCAAAAAATTAGATTTCAGTACATCATCTTATGACCACCGGACAGCCTTGCTTCTGCATTAAAATGCGAAGTATTGTTTCTCAACAGAAGTCTTTCTTCCTTTCCTTTAGTATTTGCAAACGATGTATTCGAAAGATGGATCACCACTGTCCATGGGTGAATAATTGCGTTGGGGAGAAAAATCAGAGATTTTTTGTTCTGTTTACGGTAAGCGAAAATCAAGAGCAGCTTGATCTCAGTATGAATCTACTTTGATTGTAGCAATTTAGATTGTGCTTAGTAGTGAGTAATAGCTTAAGGTCACAATTTTTTTGTGTTGGGTTTTTTTTCCCTTCTATGCAAGACATTCTCCAAGCAGGAAAATATTTCGACTTATTTCAATCTTGTAGAGTGCTGTTAATTTAAACTATCTTAATTTTGCTGTGGTTTATGTAGTAACAATTAGTGAAATGGTTGTGTTACTTAGGGAGCTAATCCTTAAACTTTCATTGTTGCCCACGTTTTTAGATTCGAACTTAATTAGAATTGCTTTTTACATCATTGTATTGAATTAAAAATTGAGATAGGAAAGCATATTCACTGTGCAGTGCTGAAGGCTGGCTGAAAGCAATGTCTGGTTTACTACCTGGCAGCAGTCAAAAGTAAGCACTCTCTCTTATTTCCAGATGTATATAGCCCTAATTTCAGCTCATGCGCTCGTACTGTGTGGGTTTCAGTTTTTCTCCTGTGTCCGAGGGCAGTGGACTGGTAAGCAAATACTTAACTTTCACTCTCATAATCTAGTAGATATTAAGGGAAAGTCATAGTGTTCCACCTATTTCTGTTCCATGTATGAAATATTACTGGACTTTGATCTTTTTAAAGTGAGGCCCTGAAAATGTTTCATACCTGTTTGCCATCTTTGCCCCCCTTTCCTGTAGTCATCCACTGCAAGAGCTGTGGCTGTCAAGGGCATTCTCAATCCCTTTCCACATAGTAAAAATTTACCACCTCTGTAACAGGAAGGAAACAGATTGCTGGTCCTCAACCACCTCAGCAGTATATTACCTGAAACTGCCAGCTGGGCTTTGTGTGTCCCACTAGAGTTCTGTGAACGACAGCTGAAACTTAAACAAATTTGTCCCTCATTCTGTTACTGGAGCGGACTGTGGGGCTCCTGTAGAAAAGAAATTTCCTAAACCGTCCTAGTTGCTTGTTTAGGGCTCTGACTTGCATTTCTTAATGTTCCAGTGTGCCAGAGCTCGTTCTGATCTTGTGCTTTTGACAGAATATGGTTGATCATATGTTCTTGAAGCGACAAGGAAATCCATGTGACTGTTTTTTGCTGAATATTCCCTTAAATGGGTGGAATCTTAGTCTTTTTTTTTTTTTACCTGAAACATTCTGCTTCCTGTATACCATCCCATTTCTTCTTTGTTTTACTATAATTGAGTTAATCAGTTGATCAGAGGATTTCCAGAGATATGACTGTAAGTGTAAGTCAGAACCTCATTACTTTGTGTGGTGAATTTAAAAAAAAGGCGATTGCAGCAAAATGGAACATCTGGATTAACTAGCGAGTCAGAGCTGACAGTGGTGATAGTTTTTACAGCATTTGTCATGCACAAAACTTCAAGCTGCTCTCATCTTTATATATGTGAATTTCTGAGTACTTAAATTGTGTCATGGGCGAACATTTATTTGATAATCTTGAAATATTGAGGCAGGATTGCAGTAATGCAGTACCATGTGCTTTATAGGAAGCCAAAAGTGTTACTTCCTTAAAATTCTTTATTTCCTTGGGCAGCAAATAAAGCTGCTGCAGTGCTAGAAATTAAAAGTTTATTATAATTGTGAAATGTTGTTTCAAGTGTCAGATATTTAGCTTTTACTGCTGTTTTTTGAAGAGGGGATGTCTCAGTATGAACATGCTCTATAGATCTTTAGTTTTGTTTTGTTTTTTTTTTATAATTACATATGTCATTTTCACAGAATGCAGTGACTTCTCCCCACCTGTAACTGTGATCCTGATGATCTTCTTGTGCCTTGAGGGTTTTCTGTTTCTCACTTTCACTGCAGTTATGTTTGGCACCCAAATCCACTCAATATGCAATGATGAAACGGTAAAGACCTCTACTTTTGTTTGCTTTAACAATTATTCTAAGAAGATGTGGTTAGATGTTGGTTTCTTTGTATGAGGGGAGGCTCTTATTTTGGAGAAAACCCCAAATCTGAAGTAGCGCATCATTTTTATTTTCTACCGTTGTAAGGATTGAAATAGTTTCCTGAGGGTTGCTTTCTAATAGAAGTTCTTGCATTATTTGCTTTTCTGACATAAATTTTATAATTAGGTTTTCAATTACAAAGACTGCACAGCTTCTGACTTGAGTTTGGACTTGCACTTCTCAGCTATCACAAACTCCTGATATGTGCCATGAGAAATGAATGCTTTTCTCAGGTTTACACTTAAACTAATTATCTTGTATCAACCTTTCACACTTTCCTCTACTTTGATATACTTTAATAAAGTATAGCCATACTTTGGACATTTGGCTCCCTTGCCCTTAGATCTGCAGTGTTAAACCTTGAGAGGATGTTTTGTCACAGATAATTTACTGGAAACATAAGGAATTTGAATCTTCTGGCTGTTCAGAATTTTCTTATATGAGGCTGTTTAAAAGTGTACTTCTGTACCGAAGAGTAACAGTTGGTAAATGTCCAGCCTTCATTAGTGGGAAGTGCAAAAAATGATCATCAAAATAATGCATTTGGGAGAGCAAGCCTCGCTCCAGTAATTGCAGTACAAGAGCCTTCTTGGAAGCCTTATTGCCTGGTTTCATTAACTGGGTAAACAACTTCTAGTGTAGGTATCTTGTGTGCAGATCCCCTACTTCAACGTCAGCTTTTCTGGTTTTTTAGTTTGGGGATGGGGTCGGGGGGAAGACATAGAGGTAGACCAACCTTCTGGTACACATTGTATGTTCTAAGTCTTCTGCTCTGTACCCACAGGACTAAATCAGCCACTATTATTTCTTCCTTACTCAATAAATAACAGTAAGAAACTAATCAGCTCACTAGCTATACATTAAAAGAGTGCAAAATAGTCATCAGTTCTGATAACTGCTCTTAGACTTTACTAATCTTTGGACTTAACAGTGCATCACTGCTTATCTGTTTATATACAGGAGATTGAAAGACTGAAGAGTGAAAAGCCAACATGGGAGCGGAGACTACGTTGGGAGGGAATGAAATCTGTCTTTGGGGGTCAGCCTTCACTCCTGTGGATCAATCCTTTTGCAGGATTTCGAATCAGGCGACTTCTACTCAGAGCAAAGAAAGGAGGACCTGAGTTTTCTGTTTGAGTCTAATTATGCTGGAACTTGCAAGAATACTATATATTATTTATTTGGGGCCAGAAAAGGCTGTCTACATATAATCTGTGACCAGGTGAAACTGATATCAGACATTTGCTTGTAGCAAGCAGAGTTTTATACGTTTATCGTCACAGACATCTCATTAACTTTCAGAGACGTGAACTGGATCTGTAACGGTCTTAACAGCAAGATAACAAAGGAAAAGCACGTGGTCACACTAAAGAAGCCAAATGTTGTCATGCTACTGTAATTTATTTTATGAGATTAATTATCCATTTTTGTTAAACCCTTTTTATTTGATAAATGTTTGGGGAATTACCTGTGTGTTTTTTTTATAAAAAGTATATACTTAGGTGCAGTTGTCAATCATAAGGAGGAGCATTATGGTGAAAGATGATCTCAAATGAGACTTAGCCTTCTAAATCCAGTTTTCAGGGAATAGTGGTTTGTTCAGTTTTAATTTCTATTTCAGCTTGTCCTAATAAACAGAGCTGTACGTTTGTGTCCCACTTCAGGCACACATTCCTCATATGCAAGCGATTCAAAGGACTGGTGCACACAACAGCATAACACATCAGAGGCACTGCTACACCCCTGCCAAATGTCTTCCCAGGCTCACAAAAGCATGAATTGTGTTTGGCAGTATTAATCTCATGTGGCATTTAGGTAAGTTCTAAATCTTCAGTAAACAACACTTTTAACTAACGGCTGTGGGCCAAATTCTGCCCCCAGGAATGCGTCTCCAATTCTTAATGCATTGATTCTAGAGGAACTTAAGTGTAGGCGTTTGAAGGATTTTATCTAGTTAGTCCTCTGTGCAGGGGTAAGTGGGACCAGTTGACTGTATCCTCCTGTGTGAGGTTAAGATGAATGTACTGCAGATTGGAGTAAATGAACTGAAAACAGTTGTCTTGGTAGGGTCTTGCTTTGCCCCTTTTTTTGTTGTACAGACTTTTCATAGAAGGAAAGGTGTTAACTTTTAATGATCCCTTGAACAAAGACATCAGAGGAAAGAGGGAGGTTGCCTCTTTCTCAAGTACCACAGATCTTGAATGTAGAAAGATCTGCTGCCATAAAAGGGATTATTTTGAATTTAACTGTTTTCCAACCAAAACTACTTTCAAGAAATGAGAGCAATATAGTTTTAGAACTGCTTTATGTGGGCCTGACAAACAACAGTAGTGCTAAGAAATTTTTATAAATCTGCAAGTAATGAAATATAAGCTGCAAGTAATGACATTCAGCTAAAAGTGGATTCTTTAAAAATTCTATTTAGATTATTTTTTGTATTATTTTTAATCAGTTCTATAAATTACTGGCAGTGTAAAGGATAAAGCAGGAGCCTTGATGCATAGCTTGAAATTGTGCCTAGAAAGTAAATAGCTCCCTGTTCTGGGACTTGCCTTAAAATTGTCCTGTTCGTGCTTTTGCTTTGCCAGTAGCACTGATGATCTCTCCCACCTCAAGCAGTTCAACGTGCTGAAGAATCTTGCATTATAAAGTTTATGTATACAGAAGCTATAGTTTCTTTTTTCAGTGACCCGCTTCTCCATTTCTTTGTAACTGTTTGTGGCATCTTGATTCCGGCTTCATCAGGTTTTATACCATTGGGTGGGTGAAATTACTAAGGGATTCATTTGTTATCTGTGGCCCTGCGAACAAAACTGTGCAATACTATGTAGTATGTTCACTTTGCTTGGGGGAGGTGATGTGTAACACTGGACAATTTCTAGGTGGACACATCTAATGAAATTGCAGTCAAATGAACAAAACTGTCTCCTGTAACTGAGGGGGAAGTTGGAAGTTCCACAAGAATCTTTGCATATTCAGTTGCACATCTTAAAGATTGGGAAAAAATGTGTCTGGCTTTGTCATGAGGCTCTTAATGTGTATATTGTTTAATAAAATATCCTGATGAAAATCAGAGGATATCACTTCAAGCGGTTGAACCCTGTGACTTAGCAAGTGTGCGCGTGTGTGAAATCAGGTTTACTTGGCTTTTCAAACCCTTTTACGTTGTAATTTTTTTAATGTAAAAATAAAGTAATTAATTGAAGTCTTAGTTGATTAACTTCTGCTCTATATGTCACTTTTTTTGCACATATACGTGCATATTCACATATGGTTAGATTACAACAACTTCAGGGTAATGGTCTTGCATCCTTTGGCTTGTAATTTGTATGTAGATGTATATTAAGTAACAGATGATACTGCTCCAAATTAAAGATGCTACTCTGCCTATTAAGGGTTTTAAGCTGTGCTAGCTGCTAGTTTCTCTGTGCAAATGTTGACTTTTTCCACTAGTTCTGTAGCTTCAGACACAAAGACAGCCAATTATGCAGCCTAGAAAGCAGCAGTTCAAGGAGTTGTCAACAGAACTGACCCAACGAGGGTGAGGGCGATGTGCAAACAAGGTTTACAAAGGCAGTAAAGGATGGAGAGACTGGAAGCAGTTTATTTCCTGTTTGCAATAATTCTAAAAAAAATACTTTGGTACCTTTCCTGGGTACAATACCACACTTTTGTACACTGCTGTTTCAATGGAGAAAATAGCTCCAAATACATTCATATACAAGCAGCAATGGCACACAGTTTATTTTTAAGCAGGTTAATGATTTGATTATATTTGTATGCCACAACAGTTAGGCTGTTCTGTGTTTACATATATTTTAGGGAAGAGCTTATTTACGCTCCAAATGGAACAGGCATCCCTGTAGATGGATCCTGCTAGTTTATCTCCGTTTAATTTCTAGTAGTAATGTCGGCTTGTTTCATGAACCCATTCTGAAGTCCTAGACAGCAGCAGTGACAAGCAAGAATTTATTTATGGACTTCTTTATGCCTATCCTGTGTGGAAGTGTTGCGTTTCTGTGATTGTTCTCACTTCTTTCTGTTGGCACTGTGTTAATACATGAATGTATTCAATGCTATTGGAGAAAGAAAAGTGGCATAAGAGGTTTTGAAATACAGAAATTGGACTGTAAAACGATTCTTGAATCTGTTAATAACACTAAATGAAATGCACCAGCATTACAGTTCTGTATATTTTTAAGTGTTATTCCTGTGAACAGAATAACAGTTCAATTCATGCAGCGTACTTTGTGGTTGAATATGGATTGATGAGATTGTTAGATTTTCTTGCTTATGTCACTTATTCGTTCTTTTTTGTGTGTTTTGAATTTCTTCACGGAGTAATACTATCATTCAGGTCTTGCAGTGTTTCCTGACTGTATTGCAGTAGCATATGTGCGACTGTAATGCACATTACTCTTGTCATACCCAAATAGAGCTCTGGAAAATAGCCAGCACGCATCAAAGCGATCCCAGTCTTAGTTGCTTAATAACATAAGTGTAACTTTGCACCTCCGAAATATTTCTGCAGTTTCTCTTAATACTGTAGTGCAGGATGAAGTTAAAATAAGACCTCGATTCAATGTTAATAAAGCCAAATGTTATAATTGGCAAGGAAATGGATAACTTACAGAGAAATAGGTAAGGCTTTATTACCTGAGATGCACAATTAGTGTTGTTCTGACAGAGCAGCTGGCATCTTGCCAGACAATTAAAATATTTTTAAATGATGGCTTTGAACTTCTTTTGTTTACAAAATCATGATTCCAGTAAAGCAGAAATCTTAATAAAATAGTCAGTTCCAAGGTATGTTTGCAGAAGAATATTGGTTTAATTTAGAGTGGGGTTTGACGCAGGGAAGCCAGAAAGAGATTTTCGCTGTGAGTCTGTTCTGGCCCCTAATACAGTCCCGTTATAGACCATAAATTATTCTTGCTGTAAACCTTCACCAGACTAGCTGAACACAGGAGGCTGAGCCTGATATCTACTTGTTCCTGGACAATTTCATTTTCTTCTGTCAGATAATATCTTAGATTGTTAATTACATCAGTCTCAAGTGAAAGCTGGGCTTTGCAGCCATAGCTGATTCTCTTTTATGAAAAATAAATCCCCAAGGTGAAAATCCCTAAGGTATTTGCATTGGGGAAAACAATAGAGAAACTTGAAAACTTAGTTTTGAATTAAAGTAAAAAGGCAAAACTGTCCATATGAAATATGAGAATATGAAATTTATTTCCCCCATAGATTTTTTTTTTGCTTACCATTAGTAAGTATAAATGTACATTTAATTTCTAGAAAAGTAATGTAATCTACGTGATGGAGGAGCTGGAAGCAATGTTAGGTAAGTACAGTTGCATCTGTCACGCAGCAGGAATGCTTGCAGTGGAGCCTGGTTTCCAGATATAGCTGTTTCAAATCAAAGTTATCAGCATATAATGTCGGATCAAATTCGTCGTATACAGTAGAAAAATAAAACATTGTGATCCTAGGTGAAATTCAACCCAGTCCTCGATGGTTTTCAGATCTCTCTTGCGCTGTGGAACAGCAGCTCTAAAATATCTCCCCAAGGAATGAAAGGTAGCCCGATTACGGAGAATTCCCCTTCTGATGAAGGTTCAGATGCTCTTCCCAACTTCTCCTTCAGTCGATAAGATTGCATTTCCATAGTGTCCTCCACCCGAGGATCTCAAAGTGATTCACGAGCGTTAGTGAATAAGCCTCACAAAGCCGTAGCTGGGCACCAGCCTCTCCTTTTTGCCATGAAGAGGGATGCACGTGGGTTGAGGGATTTGTGCAATGAGGCAGAACTAAGAATTCTCTGTCATGTCCTACTGTTCAGTATGGCTGCCTGTAACCCTTCACGAGCTGTGATGGAGGTCGTAGGACTTCTGTGCAGATGAGCCTAAGTTTTGTAGAAGTCCAGCTTTCTAATGCCATTCAATTTATGCAAAATAAACACTGTACCACAGTGCCCAAGCTTTAGGAAAGTTTGTGGTTGTGTAGTCATTTACTGGGATCATGTTAAATAGCTGTAACATGGTTAATAGTTGGTCACCTACTGCTGGTTAAGTTTTACATTAAGTGCAGAAGTACTTTATGCTTTAAATACGAATGTTTGTTAAGATCCATGCCTCATAGGAGACCTGCCTCTCCCTTTTTTTGCTAATTTAGAGCTTTGAAGTTTAGGTTACAGACATTACAAAGATACATAAAACTATAGCAAAATCATATCTGTGTACTGGGAAAAGTTTTTTGGGGGCATTTTTGTTACGACTGTTGCTTCTTCCAAATATGTTTGCAGTAAAAGTTTGCAGAAGATACAAAGCAGTGACTTGGTAGGTCAGCAGCTCCGTGAGCTCTCTGCCAGCTGTGGGTTTTACCAGACCCAGCAGCCGCGGTCTGAGGCAGGGATCCTTGCTGCCGTCTTGGAGCTGCATTAGATGGGCACGCGAAGTAGAGGATGCATCAAATGACTCACAGCTGGACTCCAGATATAATGGAAGTTATGGAAAATAACCAAATGTTGGCATTCCTGATCACAAATAATAACTTACCGGCATTAGATGTGAGCTGGTCTATGTGGAACAAGACACATCTTTGTGGAATAAGAAAGCGTTGGGCTGTTAAGGGTTATTAAGATATTCTTCCTAAAGCTTAACATGCAGCAGGAGAAATGGGAGTGTAATTAAATTTTTAATGGGAATAGGCCTTTTCATGCTGACAATTCAAGACACGCTGTACTCATTAACGATTACCAGGAGCGGCGTAAGGCATTTGGTTTTATGAAGGTAGTGGCCGAAGGCTTTAAAAGCGTCGTGATCGCACCGAGGTAGGTGATAACGAATGCAATCAGAAGCCCTGCTCCAAAGAGCTTACAGTCTTGGTCCTACTGAGAAGAGCATGAACCCCAATCGCTTGGGAAATGAGGGGTGGGAAGACGCGCGGTGAGGCTCCTGCTGCCGTCTGGTACCTGGTGCTCGACTCACGGGCGGGAGAGAGTGTGACCGACAGATCCGGCTACAGGCAGGAGGTTGCTGTGCTTTGCCTCTGCAAAGAGAAAGGGCCCATTTCACTTTCAGCACGGTTTCCACATTGCTCCCAGCTTCTCCTTCCACCTCTCCCTATAAAATCTCCTGCTTGGGTATCACTGTCTGAGGCAAGAGCTGCGCTACGGCGTTGGGTCCTGCGCTAGAGCCTAGTTTATAGTCTTCACTGCCTGTGCTTGTAGAAGGAGATGGAAGGGATGTTTCAGGAGATGCTGTAGAAGAGAAAAGAAACAGAATTAACACGGACCTGGGTGCTGTTCAATAGAGCAATGCCCAAATAAGACCAGCAAACCAAGGAGCAGGAGCTTGGGGGATGGGACAGGGGGCTCCATCCCAAATTCAGGCATGTTCAGGTGTATTCTTCCTTCCTGGTTTGTGATGAGGCACACAGTGGACCGATAGTCACGGACCAACTCTTCTCAGTGTTATGCACTTGGGAAGTGCCCCCAACGGCTTTTTAATCCTTCCTCTCCTCGTTGGAGGAGAGGTCAACCTGCTGGCCACTGTACTTCATTTACAGAACACAGTGTCCCTCTAATGTCCCTCACTGCAAGGTGGCTTACAAAAAAAAAGAAGAAGAAAAAAAAAAGCGAGCTAAAATCCATGATGCCAACATTTATATGGCTGAGAAACAACAAAATATGCTTCAAGAGGCAGATGACTGTAACTGGCAGAAGGAGACTGTGTGTGCAAGACATTGTGATTACATGGCAGCAGTTGTTAAATTGCAACTCACGTTCTACTTCTTTTTTTTAATAATATGGTCTGTTTGCTACTACAGTGGATAAATGCCTTAACAAAGAGCCATTGCCTAGCAGCAGTGCCCGGAGTGGTCGAAGACGGTCTGGTATTCAGGTCGTATTGTGTTCTGGTTGACAGCAACCAAGACGCTTTACATAGGGAAACTCTTGCCACTAATAACTGTGTATGCTTCTTTGCGGTTATTTCCCAGTGCTGACTACGGTCATAGAAACACACTGTCACCAATCTTGATTTCTTTTTTTTTTTTAATCTTGTGGTGTTAAGTAGCATCTCAAAATCCCTCTGGATCATGCTATTATGTGAAAGCTTCTCTTTTGGAAGCATGTTTCCAGACTTCATTGTAAAGAATTCAGCGAGGGGAGCTGCGAACTCTGAGTCAAGTGTAATGCTCAAATGCATAAATAACCTAAAGGTTTTTCCTTAACTGCTTCTCCAGTTCAGTCCCTTCATTATGCTGACACTAATAGTGTAAAAATGGACACGTACGGTTTGGAGCGGTGTGAATCACAGAGCTCATGTTGCTTGGGAGAACATGTCCTGGCAGTGGTTCCAGGTTGATGTTGGGAGGTCCCGACTGGTACTGGAGATCAACGGATGTTCCTGCAGTGAAAGTGGGAAAAGTCATCATTCTTTGCATAGTTACCGAGAAACCGGATGCTCTGGGCCAAGTCTCTTCTTTGCAGAGAATGTGGGAGACCTCTGGGGGTGGGGGTTAATGTCCTGGCTCATCTTTGCTTCCTTCCTTCTCTGCTGTCTTCTTCACTCTCAGCCTTCTCGCTGTCTAGGGACAACCTCCCAGGATGGCTGAGGTTTCAGCTAGTATCCAACTGCACTCTTCGTCTGTCTCTGTGTGTGTCCCAATTACTGCTCTTTTCAGGGTTTCCCATATAGTTATAACTTTCGCATATTGCGAACAAAAAACATGTTGTCTTCTTGCAAACTGCATCAGTTTGGTAGGTTGCCTAAAATTTGAGTGCCCCACTGGTGTGAAGCACCGGAGTGTACCCATTTCTATAAAACTGTCCCCGGGTCAGATTTTCAGAGATAGGCTGGAAAGAAATGTCTTGGGATTGGACTGGAGTGAGACGAACCCATGTTCAAGCTGCAATTCAACCTGAGCCTTCACCTCCCTCCTCCCAAGACCAAGTTCTCTCTACCATACATCCTCCAGAGGAGGATTCAAACACATACATGAAGCCCCATTATGGTTTTGAACCCTCAGCAGGGTTCGTACCTCCCAGCAGCATCTCCTGCAGCAAGCTGTCGATCCTGGCCACACCAAAGAGCTTCACGAACTGGACTTGCTCTATCATCTGCCAGGTGATGCTCTGCAGTGGGGGCAGCAGGAGGAGGATGTCGCTGAACCGGCCTCGAGAGTCGTACTGGCGATCATTGATGTAGTCCTCCAGGTTGACTTGGACCTGGAAGCGCATGTTCTTCACCTTCCCAGGCTCACTCAGGCCTTTGCAGTCTGGGAGGGGAAAAAAAATGAGGTTAATTGCTGGCCTGTGTAACCAGAAAGTGTTACCCTGTCGGCCGGGCTCTGTAAAAGGCGAAAGGATGAGATGTCTGTGATACTCTGACAATTATCTCTCAGAGTCTCCAAGTTTATCTGGCAGATTAGCGTTGGGCGGCCACTATTTCATAGCTCATATGGAATAGGGAAACAGTAAGGGGAATTTGAGGGCAAACTAAGAAAATAAGAGCTTGCTTCAGATGGGTGTGTCTGGCTACTGCCACTAGTGAAGGGGAAGCATTTTGGGGTTGAACTGTATTTGTCCTTCCAAGGAATTTCCCCCTGAAAATTTTAAGTCCCAACTACTGCCACTAAATCCATGCAGGTTTAGTGCCTATCTGTTGCAAATACACCCGCTGCAGCATCAGGTTCTTGTCTTGATTTCCTGTCTTTGACCTGTGGTCGATCCATTTTTCATGGACCACTGGTCCAGCTTTGCTTAATCACCAAGTAAATGTGCACTCTGGGTAGGATGAAGTGCCGGGATTTACAGCTTTCTACTCCTGCCTCTCCTGCTACCTAAAACGGAGGTTTCTGGGTCACTGGACCATTTCTTTCACTGTCTACAAAGAATCCACAAGCACCACATTTTAGAGACAAAGATTAGACAATGTGGTTAACAAATTATGGTACGTTAGTGTGTAACTCCATGGACGTGCCTACTTGTTAACATGAATGAATTTCACATCCGTAGAGCTTCACACTTTTTCATTTTAGATGAAATCACAGCGCCTCACTGTCGCAATGATCTAAAGCTTCACTGAGGTACTGATCAGCTGAGAAGGTAATTTGTCAAACTCAATTTAATAACGCCATCCTTATTCAGATTTGCAGCAGGCTCTTTGGCGAGCTGAAGTTCCTGATGTTTGTAAAACTCCTGTATCTTGACTTCAAATCAGCGAACGCGGCAAAAAATAAGTAATGGAAGGTGCTCTGATTTCTCCATGCTAATAGATGCCAAAGACAAAAGGGCGTTGTTCTGGACTTGGGATTGTTCCCCCATCTCTTCTCCAAGCTACAAGGCAATACACGCGAAAAGCACTCGAGTGTCGTACCGAGGGGGGGTTGTGTGTGTGCTGTAGGCACGTAGAAACAGGAGTGTTTGGGGGGAACCTGGGCTGAGAGAGAAACCCCCATGTTTGTGGAATAAGAATACAGCAAAGGTTCGAAACAAGCTTTTGTTTCCCTCCTTGTGTTTCCCTGCTCTCCTCTCCATCCTGTGCTGATCAGCCCTGCCCTCGGTCGGTACCGGCTGCCAGCAAGATCCATTAACAGACATCCTCGAGATTTCTGGGTACTCTGAAGAGTCCGGCTCTCTGTGGTTTTTAATGCTGTTTTCTGAACTCTGATGGATGCTCCATGCTGCTGCTCAGTTGATTCACTTTGCTTATGCATAATTCACTATAGGACAATATATTCGTCCTAAATAGTCATGTCCTTCATTGCAGACTGATGGGCTTTCCTGAAGCCAAGCTACAGGAGCAGCAAAACTCCTCCAGTGTCTGCAGAGCCTTGCACATCAGTCTGGCTGGAGTTAGTACTTGCTAAATAGTGAAGTGTTCAGGAATAGGTTACTTCTAACGTGTCCTTGCTGCACTGCTAATTATTTCTCATTACAGCAGCGGCAGGGAGAAATGTAGAGCTGCTGCCGAGGGGTTTTGCTGGTGACTGGAGAGCCTTCAACTCCTTTCCAAGCCCCATGCTTGGCAATCGGGAAGGAAGCTTACCTGGATCAAAGAAGATGATGGCTTTAAGGCAAGCGTACTCATTGTCATCGATCTGGATGTCCCGCAAGGGCTTCACTAATTCGTCCAAGATTCTGGTGGCCACACGAGCGATTTCCAATTCTGGGCAGTGCATTGGGATGATGAAGTCATTCCCTGGGGAGACAAGAGAAATTCGCTGTCAGGTTTTCGCTCTAGCTCTGCGGCCATGGTCTCATCCAGAAGTTACCCCGAGGCACGTTGCCTGATAGTCCCACCGCCCGTGTGCAGCAGATTTCCAGTGTGCAGCTTCATGCTCAGATTCATGATTGAGAGCAAGTTGTGGAGCTCATTCCTTGGTCCTTAATTATCTCGTTTGCACCCACACCGTACACAAAGCCTGCTCCACGTTCTGCTCTGCTTTACCCTCCGTTATACCTAGCATCTCTTTGCAAGTGGTGTTGCATCTCTATTTTTGGTGTGATTGTTTTTAAACAGAGTTCTCCCTCCCTCTTTTCTTTAATATGTGGTTTTCAAGGTCAGTATTGTAATTTTTTTGAAGAATAATCCCACCTGTGTTTTTGGTGGCAGGGACTTACAGGAAAAAGAAATACCTATTTGCACTATAATTTTTAATAGACATTTCTGCTAAGTTTTTTCAGCACCAGTACCCAAATACCTCATTGCCTGTGTCCTAGCAATTCCAGTTACAAACACAAGGCAATGCAGCTTGAGATGCCATTTAAATATTGGGGGTTTTCTCATCCACAATTTCAAAGCAGTAAGGGAACAGTTGTAAAAGTCCCAGTGAATTTTCTTGCTCCTTTTTACGCTTCTCCAGAGACCTTCCGAAGGCCTTAGTCTCAAGGCAGATGTGCAGACCATGCCCAGGAGTGCAGAGAGGATTTCAGGCAGGCAGGATACTTGGCAATGACTCGCGTGTGCAAATTATAAAAGCAGGAGTGTATTTTACTGCATTACCTAATAACAGAAAATCGGTGTATGGTATGGACCTCTTGGCCACCCCGAGGAGCAGGTGTTCCCCTGCGTGGGCTCTGAGCAAGGCAACCTGGAGACGGCACAGAAAAAAAGAAATGGTATTACGTTTGAAAAGCAGAGAACAGAAAGGTGAGCTGTTGCTGTTTAGATTAAGCCAAACTGGATGCTTGTTTAGATACGTCAGATCCCCAGATCAAGAACTATTAAGAGCTAGAAATTATTACTGTATCTTCACTTTTCAGAAGTGCTACGCTCATGGCAAATTAAATAAAAAGTTGTTTTCAACTGAAAGAGCAAAGAGGGGTTTGAGTAACTTGGGTTCTTAGGAAATAAACGGCTTTTATACTCAACTATCAGGTATCAACAAAGGGAAAACCAGTCCTTTTTGACTGGATCCTTGTGCATACTGAAGTGACCAACTCTGTTGTATTTCTGGGGATTTTGGCTGCTGGACTAATTTTGACTGATCCTTTGTCATTTATTATTCTTTCTCTCCTGCTCGTTTATTGCTCTGCACAGGGTGATCTGTATGTTAATGTCAGATTCCCCTGTTGAAAGGTACGGCTGGGAGCTCCTACCGAAGGCGGTGGGTTTGCAGGGAAAAGGCATTTGCGTTTTACCTGGTCATCAAGTGGGAGCTCACAAAACGCTGGGATGTATTTTGCCCACTCAACCAGCACCAGAAGCTGCTGTTTCATGGATTCACACACGTCGTTGATGGTTGCAACCTTCTTCATTGCAATGTCCGCGCTGTGCACCGGACTCAGCGATGAATACTGGAAGACAAACAACCTGGTTGCACCGGGACCAGATCTGTGCTGTTTTCTCATCCTCGGTAGCAAAGATTCATTGATAACGTGGAGTGCCTTCACAGACATTAGCCTCATCAGGTCATTGAGAAGCTGTTGTGGTTGCACGCTTATTGGCTCAGCGACGTATAGTATCCACTGTAGAGCCCATGGCAAAGCCTCCACGAGGTGGTGCTCGGTCCCAACAGACACCCCTCCCTCCTCCGCCTCCTTCCCCACCCTCCAGGCTGGCTCAGGACAAAATCTGATTAATATTCCCGTTCCTAGCAGTAGCCAGCAGCACTGGGTCTCAGCTTCCCATCAATCTCCTAAGCCAGCCAAACGCATGAAATGCATCCAGCCTTTCTTCCCCAAGTAGCTGTCGGGGACACAAAACACCCATTTCCATCTCTAATGAGCTGCGTGGGAGGAGAGGGTTAAAACACAATAATTTTTGAAAAGGAAGCGGACTCATTGCTGCATGTAATATGCAACATCTGGACCGTATGTTTCAGTGGAGAAAGGATATTTGCATAAGAATTTAAAGGACGCGCAGGGTGAAATTCATTGTGGAGCATGGACTAAGAAAGCAATCAGCATTAGCTGAAGCCCAGCGATGTTATTCGTTTTATTTTTCTCCCCTAAAATTGTTGCCCTGGTAAAGAAGTTACAAGAAAAGATACAATCGACCATGACGGGAACATTATGTTCTGAGCAGGACAGAGAGTGCTGCAAGGAGGGATAAACTTCTGCATGAAATGCAACGAGTTTTAAGGGCTGCAGCAACAATTGAGGCTGGGGACAGAGGGGACCCAGGCTCTGCAACATCCCTCAGCCCTTGGAATTTCAGCTTTGCATCTCACACGCCAAAGGCTGCATCTGTTCCTTGCGGGACACGTTGTCTTGATAACACACCAAGGGGTTTTACTGTCTGCTTTTGGATATCTTTAATGCCTTTTCTCCCCTGTGGCTTTGTGCAAGAGCTATCCAAGGGCAGAAAAAGATCCAGCCCTGGTTGGTTTAGTGAGTTCATAACCCCACGTGGAGCAGCTGAAGGCCACATTTGGAGGGTTGTCCCCGCGTTTCATACCTGCTGCGCCATGGCCTCAGCCTGAGTGAGCACGCTGATGGAGAGAGAGCCGTTGTCCTCATAGCTGCTCCTGCGGATGCTGATCCTGTCGCGCTCATTCTGCACGGCTGAAACGACAGCGAGCAGTGGTTGTGTCAGCCAGAAACTTCCTACACAACCCATGGCTGCTGTTACTCATGCTCCCCAAACAGGAGTGGATGGGACTTTAGAGCCTGCAAGACCCTCCACCCCTGCTGGATGCTGGAATAGGATTAAACAGGTCCCTGGGGAGAGGAAAAGGCCACCAGAGAGGGAGAAGACAAAGCATGGGAACAATGGAGGGAGATAGGGGGAGTTTGGGCATTTTCACCCGTGCTGCTGCAGTCCTGGCCTCCGATACCCTTTTTTGCCATGTCTGCACTGAGGACTCCCTGCCTGAGCTCCTGGTGCACAGGGTGCTCTTGAGGTCGCATCTTGTCTTATGGCACCACTGGAGAAACCATCCTCTGATCCCACCTCAAAGCAGCCTTGAAGCGTCCCCTGCCCCTGAGGCATCGCAGGTGGTGATCCCCAGGGGACATCTCCACCGCTCATGGGGAGCTGGAAGCTCCAAATTTGCCGATCCCACCTTAAAACCATTCCCTCAGCCTTGCCCATCACACTGCTGATTTCAAAGCGCCTGTAACCCTGACGGCAATGCCGGCACACAGCTAAGGGAACAAACCAGGCCAGGGTTTATCTCCAGCTCTGCTGGCACCCTGTGCAAATCACTGCTGCAAATCAGTTCAGAGTGTCCTGTTTGATAACAGTGATACAATGCACCTTGGTCACGCTGTAGTGACCACAGCAGAATGAAGATGGGCTCTGGGCTTTTTACAAACAGGAAGGTATGGCCATACCGTGGCGAATTAGAAAAAAACCCACTAATTTTCTTAGGTCCATTCACCCTTTAAACCATCCTTTTCCCTGAAGCATAAGCCACATCTCACCCCACGCTCCGTCAACCCTACGCATTGAACATAAAGGATTTATTGCACTTCAGCAGCTTATTTTTTGCAACGCAACCTCCAAGAACTGACTCGCCACCACTGCAGCCATCAAGTAAAACAGCAGCAGAGAAAAAAAAGCAGAATTTAGGCTTCGTCCAACCTTGGTTTCAGTGTTATTTTCTCCCCAGAGCCCTGCCTCCGTCCGGCAGCAAACAAGCCCCCATGGGGCCGGAGGAAGGAGCCTGAACGCAGACTCAGCGTTTTCCCGACAGCTTGTACATCTTGGCTACATACAGCTCGGAAAGGCAACTGCCAGGTCCTTAAAGCAGAGGGAGCGGGAAGATTTAGCATGTGGTGATAATGCAGCACATCCCTCCTCCTTCATACAGGAATTCCATTCTCCTTTTGGCTTATTTAGGCGGAATGACTCAGACATAGCTGTCAAAGCGCGACACACTCTGTGCTTTAACCCCTTGGACGTGAAGCAGTTTTGTCTCAAAAGTGGCCACCGGAGAAGATTTTTCCAGTGAAGGTTTTTCCAGCAAAGATTATTTTTTTTTTCTGAGTCAGCAAAACCATTTCGCCATCACTCCTTTGAGGCTTCACCCCATGGCTGGGCGCTGCTTTAGAGGAAGCATCGCTCTTTGCACGGGGCACGTTTCTCTGAATTCATGCAAAGGAGGAGACGTGGGCACAGTTTCACACGCAGGGTGGGAAGGGGTTGGGGTTTTTTTTTTGTCAACTCAGGTCCAACCGCTGCTCTGTTTTCCTAACCGGCCTCTGATGAGAGGCCAACAAAGTGAAAGGGCAGAAAACAAGCAACAGTGACAAAAATCAATACCTCCCGTTATCGGTAGGAGCGTAGCATTTATTTTCCAGGCTTTGGGGCTCAGCCTTGCTGTCAGTGGGGACCCGCTCGCTGCCCAGCTGGGTGGGTTTGGGGGGGGCTCTGCTGGGGTCCAGCCACCAAAGGCATCCTGCAACTCGGAGCCCGCCGTGCCTGAATGGCTGCGAGGGGCTGGATGGGTCCATCGGTTTGTAAAAGGTGCAACACACATACATATTACTGCAGCCTTTCCAGGCTATGGATGCTACGCAGAGGCAATTAGACATCAATTTAGAGAAAAAGCAACTACAGCCCTTGGGAGGCTCTGCTAACCTACCTCAGCCAGCAGCACACTGTATCCTGTGCATGGGGCAGGGGGGTGATGGGGGATCTCCACCAGTCTGAAGGTGAAGGTGGTTATAGGGACCATAATCTATGATTAATCTTCAGAACAGATTAACCCTTCACGGCTTTTTTTGGTACAACAGAAAGAGGAGCGGCAGCATCCAGCACTGGGTAGAAACAAGCCCGCCTGAATCCGTGTCATCGCTGACGTCCTTGGAAAGTCCCCACCCAACCTTCTACGCCCGGTTTCGTATCAGATGCTCTCCCATGTAGATCTCTGGGGGTGATGGGGATCTTTTTGCTCACTTACAAGAAAAGGTACAAATTTTGCCTTTCCAACTGAGTTACACATCTTATTTCACATACGTCCTACAAACCTAGTCCTGGTCCTAGTCCCTGGTGACAGACTCCTTTAAGAATCTTCAGCCTGTTTTTCTCCCGTGTCCTTTTATGGCACATATTTCAGTGCTTCCCTCATGCTCTGATAAGCTCAATCTTCAAGTGTAAGTGGATGGTACAGACCGACTTTCTCAAGGTGATTTGGGTGTTATCGCTGAAAGTACCCAAGATGCGATGGAATTAGATACAAAAAGGAGTTAATATTTTACCTGCCACAAAATTAATCTATTACTGTGTGGTAATTATATAGCTATATTTATTGTGCTTGTAAAAGGGAAGGGATAGGTCACTTGTGGTGAGGCATCGGGAGTGCTCGAGGGGTGTGCTGGCGCTGAGGGTGCTCGGGGTAGGATGTCATCGTGGCTTTGCAGCCCATAATGCTCAGCAAACCTGCAGGAAGGTCTAAAATCCCAGTGTTGGATCCCACTGTCTCCCAGGGACTACTGTTTCTAGTACATGCCTGGCAAAAGCTCTGCTCGCCTGTTTTTTTTCTCTAATCCTGTCCTCCACACAGCACTCCAGTTCCCAAAGACAGTAAATACCGGGAAGGGCCGCTGCAGCCCCGCACGAGGGGACGTCAGTGGGAGCGAATCCCCACAACGCTGCCAGACACGGACAGCACAGCCCCGACCCGGGTTTCTCCTCGGGGAAAGCGGAGAGGGGGCCGGACGGTGCCCGCATCTTTCCCCGGGGAATTGTCCACAGCTACGGCATGTCCTGACTGTGGGAAGCGGGACGGGAAAACAAACATATTCTCCATGTGACGCAGAGGAGCCATCGGAGGGGTTTTGTCGTTCAGAGCAAGCCGGGGCCGTTCCGCCATGAGCGCGTGAAGGATGCGGGCGGCCGGGCAGGCTGCGGAGCACGTGCGGCGGCTCTTGAGCAAACAGCGGCCTGTTTGTGAGATTGCAACAAAGCCCCGTTTCCCAAACATTTTGTCCTTGCTGCCTTGCCACATAGGCAGAGGGCATGTGGCGGGGACCCTCCGGGGAGTCCCGTAAATCCGGGCACAGGCGCTGAGTGGAAGAGGACAGCAGCAAACCAGTAACTTTCCACGGTAACTGGAGAGGTTAAAGCCCTGCCTACATGGGAGTTACCATTTCCGTTATTATTCCACTAAAACCATCCTCATTTAGTGCCGATGGGGTTTGAAACATATTAATAAGTGGCACAGAGAGGGAGCCGGAGGAGGGAGGTGCGAGTGCCCCAGCACGGTGCTGGCAGCCGCCAGCGCTCACAAAGTTTCTGTCTGCACCGGTAGATTTACCCCTTCTGCTGCCTGGTTAATTTGTGTGCACCACTAACTTTTTTTTCCCCGAGCTACTTCTGATTTTGTAGGTGTGGTATATTTTATTTGCAAATAAAGCCCGATGGTACATGCACATTTAATCCTTTCGTGGGCTTTTGGCCTGATTTACGACTATCGCAAAGTAGGGAAGATCCTTTAACTTTTCCATCCACCTTTGCAATAAACTGCAGCCCTAACCTTCTAAAAGCTGGCAGAAGAGATGTGCAAACAAAAGGTATGAAACAAGATAGAGGTCCTGTGAAACACTAATAAAGCTGTCCTATAAACCCATCCAATTTAACAAACATAAATAGAAAAATAACCTCTAATCCTCCCACTGTGTTGTTGCTGTAAGTGATACAATAACTCTTTTTACATCTGCATAAAACTAAAGGAGTTCTTGTACATTCATAAATTGCTTTAAAGGAGATGAGAGGTTAAATATTAACGCCTCTTTTTTTCACTGGCAAACCGAATCCTGACAGTGCAGTGCTGGCATTTCAAAAGGCTTCCAGGTTTTCAGACCCTCAACCCCATGTGAGCAGATGACCTGGCTCACTTGAAAAATCACACCCTGCTAATTTATTCAAGGTTAAAGATGATCTCAGTAAGATGATAAAAATAGTATCCTGCTGTTTTCTTTGGGTATTTAAGTATCTGGTGCACTCCTCGTCCACTGATGCTGTAGCGACCAAAAACCTGTCCAGTAGCATTGTGCAAAACAATAGAAATCGAACCTTCTCATGTGCAAAGAGAGAAAATAGCCAGAAAATCCCTGAAACACCCAGATCACCCTGCAGTAAAGTCCCAGCCTTAAACACAACACAAGAATAAAGGAGTGAATCTCCTGTAAAAATCTTAAATCCTGATCATAATGGCGTTTCAGGAGACAAGGAGGGGTTTGCATTCAAGCGAGCCTTTTCCTTTCCCCTCATCCCAAGTTAATGATTGTTTTCTTGTAGCTATTAAAGTGAATTATTGGTACCAAAAATGTAATTGGGGTAGGAGTGTTTCTGAATGAGCTAATTTCTAGGAAATCTGGGGACTGGACTTTCCACAAGACTCAAGTTTTGGCCCTTTCTTTCTCTTGCTGGCGCCGATGAAACCTGGATCCCATCTCAATGCACAAGCCTGGCGCCGTAGGGCTTATGTGTGGGACAGTCCTGGTCCTTTCCGAAAGCAGGATCAAACTGAGAGTATACAAACAAGACAACCTGAAGGACCCTACTGATGCTTTTCTCAACCTCTGGCCAGCTGCCCCAAACCCATAGTCAACCTACGGCCCGACCGCACTGCGGTCCCAGGACCAGCCGGTGCTGAGACCCTCAGCCCTGCACCTACGCTGCTGCCCCTATAGACAGCCAGTTTAAAGCTAGCTCGGGTATTCACATCGTATGGCTTTTTCTTTAGACAGAAATTTCCCTTCTACCAGGCTACATAACATAGGTCCTCGCAATTTCTTATCCACTAGAATTGTTTCCAAAATGGAAAAGAAAAGAAAAAGAAAGATCCAAATGTGTCACATCATGTCTTACAGCACAGGAAGACTGGGGAAAAAAAAATCACTCTGGATACAAAATTCCAGTTTATCATCTAGTTTTGCAGAGGAACAGCAAGTTTTCTGATGTCGCACACACCCTCGTCAAGCAGTGGGTCAGTGGGGCGCCGGTGGTGGGGAGCAGGCGGGGGTGACACATCCCTGCTAACCCCACCCCAGGTGTATTGTCACAGACAGGCTGGGAAAAGGCTCGTTTCCAGCTTCTTTCCCTCTGCTGCAAATAAACAATGCTATTACCGCACCCTGGAAAGTCTGATTGCTATTATATGGGCTGGCCAAAAAGCGGTGTGCCAGAGAAAGAGAGTGACAAACTCTTGCGTGCCAGCGCTGGGACGATGGGACACACTGAGTGTGGAGCTGTGGTCTCCCACCATGAATCGGTGCATGCCACCAAAAAATTATGCACAAACATTTGTATCATCCTCCTATCATGCTCCATCCCAAGACGTGGCTTCTCTTTTTCCCTAACGCTTCGCAATACTGTTTAATATTAATCTAGAACCACCCTAAAGCAAATAACTGTGTTCTTTTTGTGCACACAATTGTGCAAGAAAATTTCTTTCACAGTCCTGCACACATGCTTTGGATACAGATCTGGTCAGCTAAGCTAATTTCTGCAAAGCCGTTGCTCAAGGTGCTTTAAAATCTTCCTTACCAACCACATGAGCCGTTTGTGAGCACACAACCTGACTCTGCACTCATAAAAAAGTTTCAAAGAATGTGACTATGTGGAACTTGAAATGAGTCATCTTCCATCAAGCTGCAATCAATAATGAAGGCATGAGCCAAGGTTTTATAACTTTTACCATAAAACCAATAAAAGTCATGCTTCAGCTCAAAGAATGGAGCTGATAACCAGATTTCAGCCTTTCCAAGCTGCAGAGCTTGCTGCATCGGCAACTGGCTCCATCCCCATCTAGAACTGACCAGATATGCTTCAGTTTGGTGTTTATGACTTTGAGGGCTATTTTTTTTCCATCTGCTGCATTTACTCCATTTCTCCTAAATTAAACCATCAGGCATTTTGCTACATCCATGACCTATGCCAAATTGCGAGACACCCTTGTTCTCCAGGAAAACATATGGTCAGAAGGTTGGAAAGATTTTTTCATCACCGGTGAAATCTTATGAATTACCAGAAATCAGTGAAAAATTTCCCCTTGGTTTCAGTGGGACTGTGATTTCACCCGTTGGGTAAGGGGTGTTTAACTCAGGGGCGTGGAAAGAAACTCTCAAGTTCCTTTCTAGCTCCCTCACCCTTTAGCTGTCTGTGGGTTGGAAAACAGCACAAATGAAGGGTGACGAGTGACGAAACCCTCACCCAACCACCTGCACATCAGGGGGGTGTTCCATCTGTTGTGGGTTGGGCCCCCACTTTGCTAAGCATGCAGTGTACAAACAGAGTCTCCATCCAGAAAGCTTGGACTAAGTAAAATAGTATCAACCATGCTCTCCCACTACACAAACACCGAATGATCAGAGATCAGAAATGCTGTCATAGGTCCCAAACTTTCCCAGGGAAGCTGGCTGTAGGGGGGTAAGGCATCGGTTAACAGAAGTTTTTCTTCTCTTGCTTAGCATTAGGCACTGTAACACTTAGTATTTCCTTTGGTGCCCTGGAAGGGCACTTCCCGATGGTCACTGGTACCCAAATGCTCTACAACACCCCACCTCGCTCTTCTTACAGCCAATGTGAACTACAACAAAAGGTGTCAGCCAGCAGTGGGTTGGCCCTTCAGTACTGGTGCTGACAGTGGCTCTATAGTCGTGCTGCAGCCACCACGAGGACGGCACTACCAAAGGGTTTGACTCTGACTCAGGTCCCAGCTCAGGGGACACAGGAGTCGGCTGCCTCTGGGAGCGCTGCCTGTGTGCCCTGCGCCACGGAGGAGCAGGTACCGTCTTCAGGCTGTACCTTGCCCTAAGGGTTGCACCAAGCTACACGAGCATCAGCCAAGTCAACCACCAAATGCTGTTCTGCAGTAGGCAACTGTTGGCATTTATGAGACTGAGGATGGCAGGTCCTCACTGAGATTGTCACAGCTGGGTTTAGGAGTCGAACTAGCAGGTATGTAACGAGGCAATTGCTGTTGTGAAGTACTTAGAGACCAAATAAACCCTGAGGAAGCCCATCCCTTTCCCAGTACAAAAATATCACAGAGACCAGCATCCCAGGATGGGTGAATACTGTCACAAGGCTCTAATTGAAATTCCTGTCTGATAAGATGGAAATGGGGTTTTCAGCTTTGACAACAAGAAATCTCTTACTGCCATACGCGAGCATCATCTCCCCAGGGCAGGTCTGCCACTGCTCTCCACCATGCTCTGCAGGGGGAGCAGGGCCAGAGGCAGCAGCAGGCAGTTTTGAAATGTCTGTTTGCACCAACCTTCTTTCTTCATGCCGGCTCTGAAGCACTTCTTCAGCCTGCAGTACCTGCACTGGTTCCTCTTGTCTTTGTCTATCACACACTGTCGGCTGAACCTGAGAGGAGATGGGAAATAAAAAGTGGAGCAACCAGCCTGGCATCTGCACCCCACTCACCCCGAGCAGCCCCAAATACAGTCCCAGACCTCACTGAACTACACATTGCCTGAACCCAGAGAAGCACTGAAGGTTTGCAAGAAATGGATTGAATCAACGTTGGCTTGGCCTAGTTCCTCATCTTCCCCACCGCCGTTCCTGCCAGCTGAGAGCGCAGCGATTTCAGACCACCCACCCTGCGAGGACTGTGATGGTTTTGGCTGTGAAAGCGTGACTGTGACTCAAATTGTACCAGTGCCTCGGAGTGTAGGAACTCCATCTCCCACTTTCAAACAGTTATTGGGTGTTGGGCGTTGGAGCTCGTTTGATCGCGCTTGTTAACACTGCCCTGCTTTGCGTAGAATAATTACGCTATGGACCACAAGCCCTTCTGTGTCTGCAGCCTAGTTTTGAGGCACGTGGCCTCCCAATCGCTATTCATTTCAGCAGGGAATTTAGGAGCCAGGGGTGGCCCACGTAGACTTGGCAGCTCTTGCCACGGTGGGTGAAGTGAAGGAAGAGGAATCTGCCACGCGGAGAGGAGATGATGTGGGTTGCTCCGGGACCATCATCAGGTTGTAAAAGCTGAGGCAGTTTCCCAGACTGGTAAAAAGCCAAAGGTACAAAGGGCCGAAGACTTTCCAAGGAATTCACATCTGTGATAAACAACAGAGCTCTGAGCTGGGCTAAATACAGCACAGCTCACCAAATAAGGATTTGTAGACAAGTATTTGCATTTACTTGGCTTCGATGCTGTGGATCTCCCCCGAGCTGCCAAATATCACAGAAATTCATGGGTTCCTGGGGAGGAGCAACAGCTCTGCTCCCAGGAGACTGAGAGCTGAAATTTCAAAGAAACCGGTAGTAACTGTTGCCCCATCCTTCAGGGATCCCGCGGTTCCTGGGATGGGCACCGTGTGGGTGGACACTGCTGTCAGCCTGGGTGTCTTTCACGGTGTGTTCTGGAGTGATAAGGACCCCAGTAGCATTTTGAACAAACAGGGTGACTCGTGTTGCAAAAATTTGGAATGCCGTTAAAGGAGGAAGAGCTCTGGAACAAAAACAAAACTTCCAGGTTTTAATTAGAGATGAAGGGCTTGAGTGTATTTGGGTTTTTTTTCCCCTCTTCCTCCTGTGCTAAAATAAACACCATTTTTCTAAGGTCAACCAAGATAGCTGCTGTTTAATTTATAGGCTCCTCCTGGTAAAAAAGTGCTCTCAAACGTATACCTGTATGCCAAAGTGGACGTGAATCATCGCTGGTCCACACTAGGTTCTCAGAATGATTGTAAAATCATCAGTGATACGTCAGCATACATAGTTTAATGTATTTCAAAACAAAAATGGAGAAGCTGTGGGGGAGGTGGAGGCTCTGGAGGTGATAAGTTCTTGGATGCTTGTTGCTTTTTACCAGGAAAATCAAGAAAGACTGTGTTTGAGATGAACTCTCTGGAGCTTTGGTCCTGTGCCACCTTGGCTTTCCCTGGCTGGGCTGTGACAAGGTCATGGTGTCACTCCACACCCACAATCTGTACTAATGTATTATACACACCAGTCAAACCTCAGGTCCGTAAGTTTTCCTTGATTTACACTGTGGGGAATGCAGTGACGGTGAACTTGCCAAACAGAATGCTCAGTGCCACAAAAGGTGTCAGGGTCCAAGATGAGATAGGACTTAGTTTAATCCTTGGCTTCCTGTGCTACGGCCATAAACGAAACTGCAATATTACTGTTAGCGTTCATGGCATGGTAATTTGGCATTTGGGATAGGGCCCCCATCGTATAACCTGATCTCCACCCCTAATTATTTACAGCGTCAATAAATTGTATTTATTTATTGCAGAAAGGGCAGGTACCTGCAGGAATAGACATGGTTCTTGCGGACACTCCTCCTGAAGAAGCCTTTGCAGCCGTCACAGCTGGATGCCCCATAGTGTTTGCCGGTCGCCCGGTCCCCGCAGATGGAGCAGAGGGAGATGATGCCATTGGTGAGCAGGTTGGTGTTTGTTGATTCAGCTGTGATGGCCTCTGCGGGCAGAGAACAGGGACCATTAGACCCCTCTGTTATGGAAACCAGAAGTGGCTGACAGCAAGCTGATTTTTTGAAGCAAAGCACGCACTGACCCAGCCCCACACACATTTCTGCACACGCAGTACATGTTGCTAGTAAAGCCTCCAGATTGATGGTCATGCTCTTCTCAACCTCAGCTGAAATTAACTCGGTTGCTTTGCTTCTGATATTGGTGTTTTCCTTTGCTTCGGTGAACGGAGAGATTTCAAACTGCGTAACCCAACATGCTCATGAGGATTTAACAATCAGCACTACTTTTCTTGACAGATGCAGAGAAACCTTACCTGGATGTGAGAGATATGCTTCTGAGGGATGAGGAGCCACCTCCTCAGTTAGATACCTGGACAACATGGTTCATAGCTGGTGCCCACAGAAGACGATGGAAAGAACATCATTAACTTGAATAGACAGAAAGCATAGAACAGACAGCAGAGGCAGGAAGGATGGACTACTTCGTGCATGTGACAGAGGTGTTGGAGATAAAGGCTGCTCTTGAGAGGTTCTCTGGAGCTGGAAGAAAGAAACAGCAGCTCCCACAGGGGTCACTTTAGTTCTCCTAAATCTGGCTCCTGCTCTGAACTGCTCTCTGAAGAGGCTCCTTGCTTTCCACTGGAAAGCAATAGAGGAGTGCAGGAAGATCGACCTTCTAAATTAGGGACCTAAAATTAGGTCATATGAATGCCCTCTGTCATGTCCTCCATTTGTACCCACTCATTTGGGGCAGGAATAACTCTGCCTCTGCCTGGCCTGTGTATACACTGCTGAAAACTCCCCTTTAAACTTCTCCCTTGGCCTTAACCACCAGACTCGCTGCCCTCTTAATCCTCCTAATTTGAGGCAGAGCTTGGGGANGGAAAAAAAAAAAAAAGAAAAAAAAAAAAAAAAAAAAAAAGAGACACTTGAGAAGACGCAGATGACAGTGTTTACATCTCGCCGAGAGGAGGAATGTTTGTGGAGTCTGTCCTGACCTGGGCACTTGCTGCAGGACGGTTTTATGAATTTATCGCACCTCTGGGAGTATGTTCTTCGCTCCAGGGGAGCCGATCTCGTGCTACAGTGACCTCGGCAAAGTCTCTGGGACAAGACGTGTCCTGCCTTGCAGAGGAGAGGGGTGGTGACGAGAAAAGCTCCGCTGCTGTTGCGTTGAGCAATGACAAATCTTAGAGAAAATTACTCAAATTGGCATCTGATCTGGACAGTCTAGAGAAAGTTTTCTAATGCATAATGCACAAAAATAGCTTTGGATCATCCACACACAACATGTATATATACAGAGAGAGAGAGAGAGAGACACGGCTATTTTTGTGTATGAACACACATCAAAAATTTATAGTGAAAATATTTGCAATGTAATAAAAATTGTAAGAAAAAGCCAAAAAAAAAAAAAAGCCAGCAAAGCTTTAGTTTTTAAAAAAATGGAAAGTTTTTTAGCTAAGGCTAAGACTAAGACCTTTTTAGCTAAGGCTTCACAAATGCAAAGGTCAGACTTCCTTTCACCCCCTCAAAAACCCTTTTGATCTATATTTCACTTTCTAATGTATGGATGAATAAATAAGTAGGTTGTAGCAAGATGGGAGCAACAAGAAAAGAAAGAAAGACAGCATTAAAATCATTCCGAGGTCCTACCAGGCTGTTCGCAAAATCCATGTAAGACGCCCCCAGCTCTGACATTTGTCAGTAAGTGGCACTTTGGGTCCTTTGTGAACATTGTCTGCGTCAGAGGTGCTTAATGGTAATTTACACTGATTTTTAGTTTTTTTACATTGATTCTTCATTTTCTTTTGCTTGATAACTCAGTATTAAATGAGCTGTACCAGAATATTCCTTCGAGGGTAACTACTGCTAAACATTCGTGCATCTGTTGCTCCATTTATTTTTTTGAAGGAACGTATGACCATAAACAAACGCACGGAGTGTGCTGGATTCCATTAAAAAAAAAAAATTGCACAACAAAATAAAGATAAGAAGGCCAATTTTCTCTTCACTCCACTCATGCTTTCTCTACTGACTTCAGAGGAATCAAGCCGAGGTCATACAGTTTGGGTCTCAAATGGGCCCTTCATCCTTCAGCTGAGTCCAGATTGCAAAACGTTCCCTGATGCTGGAAAGCCTTTGCTCACCAGAGAGGATTTTTTTTTCCCCTTATGTGAGTACCACATGTGAGGAGCTGCTTGCTGGTATAAGGAAGAAATTAATAATCTGGTTTTACACCAAGTATTACTGGAGGAAGGACCATCCGCAGCCGAGCGTGTGAGGGCCCATAGAAGTTAGCAAACCAAATTTTGTCCTCAGTTGTACCCATGAAAACACAGACAAGCCCATGGGCTCCAGCTGAGTTTGGTGGCTCTATGTTAGAGCAGAGAAACACAGCTAAACGTTCAGTCCCTGCTAGGGAGCCACGTGTGCTTTTCAGCTTGGTTGGAGGTGAACAGAAATTTAAAAAAAAAAAATAAAAGGAAAGCCCTAAGCCAGTATGCACATGTTAATTATGATTAATTTTAATTACAAAACCCTGTCACCAGCTAATGATGAGTTCCAAATGAGAATTAGCTCAG
Source organism: Himantopus leucocephalus (assembly GCA_003993805.1). Taxonomy (NCBI): domain Eukaryota; kingdom Metazoa; phylum Chordata; class Aves; order Charadriiformes; family Recurvirostridae; genus Himantopus; species Himantopus leucocephalus. The sequence continues at coordinate 20,892,608 of RSEF01000011.1, read as the reverse complement.
AGAAGAGCAAAGGCACAGCTGTGATGTACCCTGTGCATCAGAAGACTGTTTCAATGGGGCTATCAAACCTACCCAGTTTGGGGGAATTTCTGGGTTTTCCCTGGACCGGTCACTGCTAGGAAAGGCAGAGGAAAGCCAGGATCCCTGCCAGCACAGTCGCCTGCCTGTGAAATCAGCTAACAACTGTGGACTGTTTACTTCAGCTCTGCCTGACACAAGGAGATAACCTGCTTGGAGCTTCATTTAACACGCTGTGCCTTTCTAGAGGGGTTGCTACCTGGAGCTCAGCACCGCACTGAGACGGGCTCAAGGGCTGCTAGGATGGATCTGGTCAGAGTCCAGCTGGCTCACAACAACTGAAACAAGCTCACAACTGTCCTCCCCACCCTGAACAGAGATGCTGAGAGACGTGTATCGGTCATAGATGCTCATCACGGTGGTATAACAGATCCTAAGCCATGCCACAGTGCCTCTGAAATTTCTCCTGGAGAGATGTAATTGATGGTGTTCTCCAAGAAGAGACCATAACTCATTTTGACCTTGTGTGGGTCCTAGGCTGAGCCACAACCTGTGGTTGTGGCCAGACTCCTCACTAGGACTATCCCCAACATTCACTGGCAGAAAAATCTGAAGTTTCAACCATCTTTTGTCAGTTATATATGAGCAGCATGCAGATTGGGAACTACAGCCTACCTAATGCTGATGAGAGCATCCCAGTGGCTTCAACAACTTTGGAGTCAACCAAGCTCACAACCAAAATGCATACAAATTTTTGTTACCTACTGTCTCTCTATGTATGTCATTACTTAACCAGGGCTGAACTGAAGATGCCAAATTTTACAGTGATAAGAAATGCCAGGAAGGATGGTCTCAGTGAGGGTGCTGCTGCGAGTGGTACCTGGGTTCCATGCAGAGCTAGAGCTCTGCACAATACCTGACCACTGCAGACCTCTTTTCTGCTTTTCCTTTCAGTTATGTTACTGGCTACATCTCTTCTAGATGCACGTTGCATAAGAGAATGACCTTGCAATACTCTCCAGAATGGCTTTTGCTTTTATCTACCCAGAAATCCAAGCCAGTCGTGGCTCGTGGCTCTGGTGCACATAATTTGCAGCTAAAAAATCCCTGAGTCCCATGTGCTGGGATAGAATGTAAAGGTATCATAAATGCAGCTTTTAAGGCATGCCCACGCAGTCAAACTTGGTGGCCAAAGCCGGCATTGCGAAACCTGTGCATACAAACGTAGGGCTGGACGGGGGCTAGCGCTGAAGCCTTGGCCACGTGCAGGTCAGCTGCTTTCTACATCAGCTTTTAGCAAATAGAAGGGGAGTTTTGGAGATAGAAAACATAGCTTTGATTTAGTGTTCCCAAATCCTACAGTAACCATGGTGAAGAGGCCAGACAGAAAGGTCAGAGCTCCTCGCGCACATGCGTGCAGCTTGCGGGATGGTCAGGCACTCTCAAATATCTCTGGTGGCTTTTTCATGGTCTGAATTGGGCCATACTGCAGCAGAGCTGGGAACAGCATTTCGCCAACGTTGTGCCCAAGGATCAACGTGGAGTTCAAGTGCTGAGATGGGAAAATGAGCACCACCGTGGGAGAAAGTGTTTGCCGACACTTGACTAAAGGATTAGTGCAATACTTCAATAATGCTTCATATTTTAAGCAAAGTGACAACTCTGACAAGAGCGTGAGGAAACGGGTATTAACAGCACATAAAAACCAAGTGAGAATGCGGCTTGCAATGCCAGCCAAGGTAAAGGAAACAAGTTTGTATGGAATGGGAAAATTTCTGCAGTTACAACACATATTTTGTAAAGGAAAGACGGGATTAGCATTGATTTTTGTTAATTTCCTTTTGCCATTCTTTCTATTTAAAACAGACAATTTTTTATACTCCTCCTTCACTCCCATAATGGATTCTATTCTTTATTTTGAATTAGTCTCAAAATATTTGGCAAATTATGGGCTGCTTAAAGGTGGAAAATCCAAAATACATGTCTAGGCAAATCTCAAAACGGTAGCAGCTTCCTGAAGCAGAAAGCTTAGCACCGGAAGTGCTCCACATCATTAATCAGCCCAAAATGTTGATGAAATAATGTTCCAAAGAAGGAAACAGTTGGTTTTAAGAAATCATGACCTTATTTGAAAATATTCTAATTTTCACTGTAAAAATTGTTCAGAATGTGAGAAACAGTCCTGAGTCCATTAAAATAAATATTGCACCCCTTCCTGTTCATATTTATATAGAGGGCAAAACTGCTGTTACATTTAGTAGGGGAAATATTACAGAATAATCTTGCACAGTGGGAAAGATACGATTTAAAACAAAGCAGCATATTTTTTAAAAATCCCTAAAAGGAGATTATTTCTTGATTCTAACAACCCTGAAAATATTTCTGAAACTACAGAGTATCTGTGTGAACTGTTATTTCGGGTTACCTATGGGAACTGAACTCAGCTGGTTAGAAATATACTTCCATGCACGGACATTTCAGGTCTTTTTTGAAGTTATTTTTACAAACTGTAGAAGAGGACACTTACCCAAGACAAACAAGCTAATTTCAAAACAGCTAGTTCCTGAGAGAACCGGTTACTCATTAACAGCTAGACAAATAACACAATACTGATCTAGATAAACTTCAGAAAAAACTCAACCTGTCAGTTCCACCGCATGAGACAACAGAGAGCCCCAAAGAGGTTTTTGTAGTTAATTTGCAAAATTACATTGAATTTTGAGGAAACTTGTACCGTTCCAAAAAGTAAAAAATATCTTGCTGTTCAGCAGCAAGTGACAAAGAGAAACATCTGTGTTAAATAACATTTCTGGAGTAGGATGGCAGATGGAAACCTTTCTACAAGAATAAGAAATAAGATCCAGTCTATCTGGAGCTGGCAAAAAAAAAATATTGAAAATCCTTTATTTGGGGACAGACCTTTCCTTGAAGTCAAATTAAATTCAAATTTCTTTGAGCCTCTTAACTTTACTTATATCCTGACATCCCTCCATGTTCCACAATAATAAGTCTGATCGTCTTATATTGCAGACAATAACCCTACTGAAACTCTGTTCTTTTTTGATGAGACAGCTAATCAGCAAATGTGAGACCCTGAAAATCCCATCTTCATTTCAGTAAACTTCTTAACAAATTAAATGAAATGCTGCCAAAACTCTCCGAAGGCATTGTTAACATTGGAATCTTATTTGGTTACATGATTGGTTTCATGCTATATGACTAAAATGTCCTTTATTTTTCACACAGTGAACAGTTAATTTCGCAGAATAGTTTTTGCTTATGTCAGAATACTTTCGACTACTCAAACCCTAAATATCACGCAATACGCTTTATTTCTGTGAACAAAGCGGAAGTCTTTGCATATAAACACTCTCACCTCACAGCCAAGTTCTTTGTGTGCTGTAAAGGCTTTTAGACCCTCCTGGTAGCCAGAAAAAAACATAAGGCGAGTAATGAGTTGAACATCGCTTCTCAATTTAAGCACCTAGGAACAAGTTAAATTGGGCACGTGCCGTATTGTCTGAGTAACAGGCAAACCCCATTTGAGATGGCGTTTTTTTCCAAGGATTAAATATGAACCTAACTCGTATATGGGGATGAAACACACATTTTGAGGAAGAAGTATTAGTACTAACTCCTCTCATAAGCCATACAGGGGGACAAACCTACGGTCTGCCATCAAGAGCTCCACCAACGTTAACAATATCTTGCGGGCTCTTCAGGACATGATGCTCAGCCCGCCAAGGAAAAGAATAACTCAAAATAAGACCGGCAAGTGAAGGGGTTCCATTTCAGCCCAAACATAACTGCAAACGCAACACAAGTTGGCAGATCAGCTGCTTAAATATTCCCCCTTCCACCCTTTGCCCCACATCTCCTACCTGCCTTGCCTGGGTGTTCGGCTTTATAACAAAGGTAGTGGAGGTTATTCAAGAGGAAGCAAACAGAAATCTCACCAGTATTATTTGGGAGCACCCGAAGGTTGTCAAATTCCAGCATGGTATAAGAGGAGTCCAAGGAGTCGACATAATCTGGCATATCCATGTCCATGATGGACTGACAAAGCTTCATTATTACCTGTCAACAGCAAGGGAAGCGGCAAAAAACAGCCCTGCTGTCAATCACGGCCAAGGTTTCCTCCACAAAGAGAGACACCCCAGCCCTTGCGATGACAAATCATTACCCAGCTCTGCCCGCAGTCCCCTCCCCGTGCCAGGAGAGAAGGGACGAAGCCGTTCCCTCTCGCGCGCGCAGTCCCCTCCCTTCCCGGGGTGCATCTGTGCTCTCTCGGTCCTGATAATATGATGTAGATAAGGCCTAGACTCAAATGACTTGGATTGCATCTTCGGGTCAATACAACCCAGTTTATGGCTGTTCCTGCGCAAACATTTTGAAAAGGGCTGCGAAAAGGCGTTCGCGCACATGCGCATTCTTCCAGGGCAAAGTGGTGGTCACATCAAATAACACTTGTACCGATGTCACCTTGCTCGGCTACCAGCCCTTGGGAAAAGACCAAATGATGTCACTTGAAGCTGGTGAAGACAATGAGTCAGTGTCACCACTGGCTGAAGACCGTCAAGATAGGTCAGCATTGAGAACCTGAGGCATTACCATGAGATACCAACAGTCCTGCACACTGGATCACACCCTGAGTTACTACTGGAAGGGAAAAATGAGGTTTCATTACAACAGGCCGCATGGTTTCACCCTGCCCATAGGCAGGGGAGAGGTGACTTCTCCCACCCAGCACCCACCACCCCCGTCACCTGCAACTTCTCCCTCCTGACTCCAAGCAGCCCCAATCTCCTGGAGCTCCCACTGAGAAAGAGCTCGGTTGTGGTTGCGAGTCATTAGGGCAGAAGGTTTCAAGCAATGGCAAATGATGAAAATGGAAAAGGCTGGAAGGAACAGGGTAGACTCCCTTGCAGATACGTGGTGTTGCATTTCACGCTGACCCATGCTTGGCTTTTCTGGGAAAGGCCCATATTATGGAAATACAATTCCAGTTTTTCCCCACAGGACTGTGGTTTTGTGTTTTGGGTATTTTTTTAATTTACTGAATTTTGCACAGAAGTTCTTTCCTTGTTAAGACTCATGAGCTGTACTGCAAAAGCCTGGAAATAAAACGCAGTCATGCAAAGCGACGTAGCTTGAAGTGCTTGGTTTGTTCTTGATTTCATCGTCCAGGTGCCTTCCCTGATATTACTGTTCCCTATCCAGTGACGTTGTTTTGTGTCAGAGGCCCTTTCCTTTCCATGAGCTGTTCTGTGAGATCCAGTTCAACATCCTGTTGAATCTGGAGTAAAAGAAGAGTCTTGAGAAATAGGGAGACGTGTTGCCAGAAAATGAGCCTTGGCCAAAAGAAGAGGACTGCCAGACTGCCTGAACTCTCACTGAACCAAGGAGTGGGGCGGCCCCGTGTATCCTAGCAATCTCCAAACAGCAAGAAATGCGCCAAAACTGAGTTTTGAAATGTCTTAGATATACTCATTTTGATTTTTATCCCCATTTTACTTTTATTTTTAATGTTTTTTTCCATATCCTGGGGACTTACAGTGGATATTGCAGTGGGTTTACTCTAGATAGGCTTTTCCCCTAGAAAGATTGGGTGCAGGAACACTTAGCTTTATTTTCTTATCATTTCTGGGGCATAAAATAATCCCATGTGCCATAGATATTTTTTTTCCTTCTTTCCTTTTTTAAGAACGTGTTGTAACTAGTGGTGCACAAATGACTCCTTGGTTAGATAAGACGTTATGTTTTTATCCTTGGACTATGCCCCCAGGCTTTCAGTAATGCCAGCATCAGCTAAGTTAGCATCTGATTAGTCGTTCTTGCCTCTTACTCAATGTCAGTCTTGATTATGCCTATTAATCTGGCATTTTTTTTTTGAACTGCGGTATAGGCGCAATCCTGCCTGATTCTCAGCACTCGGTTGCTATCGCAGCTAGGAGTTCTCACATTTCGACAATTCCAGGGGGTTTTGGATGGGTTTCTCATGGTTAAAACAGCCATATTGGTATTCACCATGCATTTGGGTAGTTGTAGCCCAGAGAGAAGACGTCTGAGCTCCTGCCCTGATATCATTGGCTTTAGAGATCCCTCGATGTTCTTGATCTCTCAGTCCAAGGTGAGGGTTAAGACTTATTTCCAAAGAAAGCTGGGCAGTGAGGATGTGCTTGGAAATTTTTCATTCTGGGAATGAGAAAAGGTTATAGAGAAAATTTCATAGTTCAGGACCAGATTTCAACACCACATTCATATTGATAATCAGGACTGACTTGTTATGGAAGGTGGTGTTGGAGTGATACTACACGGCATTTCTATCTATTTCAAAGAGATGTCAGCACCCTGTTCCAAACCACTCCAGAACAAAAGCAGCCCTGAAGAATACCAAAACTTTTCTGAGGGTTGAACAGTTTCTTCTTTTTCCTTTCCTTGCTTTCTTACATCACTTTGAGTCACAGCTGCAATTTGACTTTAATCTATATTCAAGGCTGAGACAGAGTTTTATTAACACCAGGAGAAATCTAGCTCACTTTGAGGTGCCCTCACGTCTGCTCAGTACCATTCATTATTGCAATAAAGCAGACACCTGTCCCAGCTGAGAACCAGAAAATCTCCAGCTGGTTTCATCATTACCTTACAATGGTTTAACCTGGCAGAGCAGACCAGTTGGGGAGCTAGGGAGAGAACTCTCTCCAGTTGACCACAAGCAAGTGTTAAACAGACAAATCTGCCTTTGGAAAGCTCCCTTTGATGTGGGAAACAGGCTGGTGGCAGGCGGGAGAGGACTGATATTTGGCTTTTGTGCTTTGGCATCACCCTGAAGGAGAGCAAGCCTGCAGTCCCTTTGTTTTTCTCGACAGCATCTCACAGGACACGTATCAGCCTTGATTGGTCTCTGGTGGAAACACGTGTTGAGCACGCAAGAGGCACTCTGGGGACAGGAGGAATCTCAAGTCCTTCACAGAGGGGTGCAAAAGTAGGGTAAGATTTGAAGATAGAGATTCATGGGGTCAACCAACAGCTCTCCACTGAGACACTCTTCCCAGGACTTGAGCTCCCCATGGGGCACAGACACGTTAACTCTCAAGGAGCTACTCCAGCTACAGCTATGTGTGTCTGCAGGCTGCATGCCGATGTTCTGGCCCTCCCTGCAACGGGCTAGTGCTGAGAGAAGCTGACCCGGTCAAACAACGGCTACCACATTGAATGTACAAGTCTCTGGGAGAAAATCCTGGCTTCTGGGGTGAGACCTGGTGAGACCCAAGCCAGGCTCTGATCTTTCTCCACCACCTGGTTCTAATCTTCTGTCCGTGCAGAGAGAAGATGGGGTTGCTCAGGTCCTTGCATAGGCCAAGTGCTGACCACAGGTAAAGGTAAATCCAACATGGTTCAGAGATATTAACCCCATTAGGTAGACCTATGGGTTTGAAGAGCTTTCACCAGAATGGATCAGGGAAGCAAAAAAAATCTGCCTGTCCCATATTACTCCCTTTCCTCACCCAGAGGAGGAGGAGGAGCAGATGCCCGTGCTGCTGCTGGAGTTGGGAGGGGGGAACAGCCGCCCAGCTGTGGGCCACGTGAGAAACCCCACTGGCAACAGCAGCAAATATTCACCCTTGGGGTTGCTGCGCCCCGCACGCAAGTCTTAGCAAGCAGTCTTACAAGAGGGGAAGAGCTTCTGTGTAAGAGCACTCCCTCTGGGCTGCAGAACTGATGTATGCATAGGTGAGTTGATCATAATGTATTGCATACGGAGATAACAGTGTTTTTTGCAAAACACCTCGCTGGCTTTCCATCTAGGGAGGAGGACTGGGACGTCTGTCCTTTCCTTGGGTGCTCAGACATTGACTCACCTGTACAAGCATCTTAGGTGTATAGATAATCAAAGGCAAACCTGGATGGTATAACACGGTATTCCCAGTTTGCAAATTGATGTCAGTCCTCCTCCATATGGACATAAACCTCTTTTTAATATGTTTTCCTTTTTTTGACTGAGCGAGGCTGGCTATAGCTGGGGGGTGCAGGGGAAAGGGGAGAAGGGAGAAAAAAAACAGAGTTATGTTTAATAAAAATAGTATGAATGTTCAAAGATAGTGCTCTGGGAATGAATCAATATAATTTCTCATATGTACTGCAGAGAGGACAGAGGGCAAGCTCCAATGAACACATGGTCCCAATAAGACAACGAGCTTATTCCTAGAAATAAAATTCGGATGCTTTTGGGAATGCTTGTTAGACAAGACAAAGTGCAGAAAAGATAAGAACTCTTTGATTAATTAAGAGAGAACACAAAGTACCGTGAGCAAGCCACCAGAAACAACATTTCTTTGGCGAGGTAAGCGGTGGGAGAAGATGTTTGGAAGCTATGGCAGCTGCACATCGATCTCCGGAGGCTGGTTTTTGAAGTAACGCTGCTGCACATGGGGAGGGGTCTCTGACACACTAAAACCTAAGCAAAGACTTGTTGCTACACAAAATGGCGAGGCACACTTAAGCAGCTAACTGTATATTTGGCACAGAAGTTTTCTTCTTTTATACTTAGAAGCACATTTCAAAGCCTTACCAGCGTTTTGAAGATTTTTCACCATCTGAAATGCAGCAATAATTATGCTCTTTCCTGGCCTCGCAGGGATTAGCGAGCATAAATCCACCAGTGTTCAGGTGGTTCTCAGCTACCAGAAGCAACTGTAGCTGTAAAATTACCTACTTAGAGGGAGGGTGTTTGGATAGAAACAATAATTGAAAGACAGAAGCCAGTAAGGTTTTTTCTGGGTGATGTATAATTAGAAACAGTATGCTTCTGAGATTATAAGCAGTGTGAAATCATATCATTAGCATATAATTACAACAGCAGACACGCCAAATTTATCTAGACCAGATGTCTATTACATCACTTGCCTCCTTTTCTTGGGTGCAATTTCTTATGGTATATATCACTGAATGATATTTGTGACACAGTTAGCAGCAAAACCTCTCTTGACTTTTTCAGGTATCTCTTATTACAATAGATACTACATTTCCACAGTGCCGTGACTTTCACAGTATAATGAGAGGCTGCTGCTGCTTCCAGCTGTTATCTCCTCAAAACAGTTTGTCTGTTTAGTGATTATTCATAAAATAAAAATAGTTTAAGAAATTTCTTGGGTAGTGTCTTTCTATTTTTCAAAAAAGCATCAGACCAATTAATTTACTGTGTTTTAAACTCACTGTATGTTTAAAAAACAGGACTTGCAGGTACCCATTAGGAGTATCAGTATCACGGCAGCCCAAGCTGAAGGTCGCAGGACTGATCATGGAGGGTGTTGATGAGGTTTGACGCTGACATTCAGCATCTTGTGGTGCTGGGAAACAGCCATACGGACCACTATCAGTTCCAGCCTCATCCGCTCTCTGAAAAGGTGGAAACAAGAGACAAATTACTCCATCAGTGACATCGAAGCAATTTATTTCTTCCAGTCCTGGGGAAGATCTATGTGAACAAGGAAGGGGAAATGAGATGTGGCTCCAGTCTTACCCCCGGTTCTTTATTTTACAGTCCCCAAAAGGCCCCTCCACTCCCTGCTAATACCATTCCCATTAAAGCTAATGGCAACTGACTAGGAAACAACATGCCCCCAAAAAAAGAGTTAGCCAAAACACTCAAGACATCTTGGGTCTGGCTTGGTGGCAGTATTGCATTGGTGCTCATTCCATCCCCTGCTGGAAACCCACCCTTCAGTAGCTGTGCCTCAAATACCTCCAGGCATGACAGAGATCCTTTAGAGTCCAAGCCCACCATATCTGGGTTTTTTTGAGACATACCAAATTTCTGGAGTAGTCATGAGTCATATCCGGAGGTGGTGAACAAAATTGAGTAAGACATAGGCTTTTCTCAGCAATGACTTGACAGCATCTCCAGCAGGGATGGTGCTAACCATACAGCTTTCCTCAAGTCCCATGATGGACTTGACACGATGGACAATGGTGTGATGGACATGAGCTAATACCACTCATCGTACAGGAGGATGGAAAGGAGAAAAGCAAAAGACATGAAGATCAGGACTTTCACTTCCTTTCTTTCCAGACAAACTTATTTTGCTTTACTACTGCCAAACACATTCATTTAGCATTCACTCATTTTTCTTTTACATCAATTAAATTCAATCTTCCATAGCAACTCTTTGGGGAAAATAGAAAGTTAAGCAAACTCCAGTCACTGTGCTGAAAAATTCCTTTAGGATGATTTTTTTAAAAAACAACAAAACAAAAAACCCACCGAATTTTTTTTTCCACCAGGTTTGAATGACGGATTCTGGTCTTTATAAATTGTCAAGCACAAATCACACAAAGACCCTACTGCCAGCAGTGACTTCAGGTTAGTTAATTCATGAAATTCCCAGTTATTTCACTGATGTACTGCCTGTTCAGCGCAGATGAAACCTGAACTGGATTTGGGGAATAAATCTAAGATGTTCTACATTCTTCTGATGACCAAAGGTTAACCTGGTGGCTTGTTCTTTCTGAGTTCATATAACTTTCGTTCTTGGCTACAGTGTGTTTGGCCAAGGCCAGAATTTCAGAAGCGCTAAGTGCTCATTTAGGTTTCTAAAAATGAAACAGCCTGAATTTCAGATCTGTTAAGAAATGGGAGATCCCACTGGGAATAATGACTGGATTTGCAAAGATATCTTCATGTAGCCACAGGTCACTGGTGTTTTAGAAAGAAATCCCCTTTTTTGGACACCTGAGTAAAACCTCATTTCTCAGTCTACATGGGGTCTCCTGGAGTCCAATGCCCTTAGCAAACCTGTCCCTTGCTGGCAAACACCTGACGCCTGCATGTACCAGTCTGAATTTCTCCTTTTTGTTTTCCACAAGCAGGAGTAAGTTCACAGAAAGAGGAAATCCCTGTAATGTTTTTGTACCAGCATGTTTTTCCTCACGTCAACGAGTACCTCTATCAGTGGGCATTCCTTGGGCACGTTTCAGAGGGCTTCTTGTTTCTTTTCCTTTCTTGAAAGAAAGCGGCTGATCAACACTTGAAATAATTATGAAAAAAACCGAACAAACTTCATTAAATACTTTTCAGGGAAAAGAATATTTTTTGGTTTCAAAATGATTTCTCATTTGTAATTGAACTTTGAAAGTCACAGAAGAAGGGAGGGAAATTAAAACATTTAGTAATGAACAAAAAGAAAAGTACGGAAAGGACAGGAAATAAAAATTTGTGGTTGTTATTTTTGTTTGCAAACATCAGTCATGGCACCAGCTCCTGACTTAAGTTTGAGACCCTTGGCAACTTGCTTTCTGCTCAGTGCATGTGGCTGAGTTTTCAAAAGTCATGATCAGCTTTATTTTACCTTCTATAACTAAAAGGAAATTTATGTCCCAGGTAGCAAAACTGACAAATGTGGGGGAACAACACATTTTGTCTGAAAAGATAAGGATTTCAGAATAGATCATATCTGACACCATCAACTCATGAAAGCATTAACACATTTGTGAAACTCCAGCTCGCTCACCAGAATGAACATATAACTTATTTCAATGGACTTATTTTGGTGTCTCACAGATGAGAAGTTTTTCAATGTTTCATTCTTCAGCAGGGAAATACCCTTTTTCCACCTGCTTCCTACAATGACATCCACTTCTTTTCCACACGAGTCTTTCCTAGGCTCGGTTTACATGAGAAAATCCAGACTCAAATAATTGCAAAGTTTGGGCCGAGCTCTGCTCTGTTTTAGGCTAATCCAGCCCAAACTCCTCTGAACTGTCAATATATTCAACACTGAATGGAAAGCAGAAAGCGCACCCTGGAGCATGCAATACGGAGAAGCAAAACATATGAAGAAAACCAAAGGAGAAGTACCCAACCTGCCAGTTCTTGCCCCATTCATCCACTTCATTGCCCTCAGGCTGAGATTTTCCCCACACGCTAGTCCTGATTTATGCCACTTTGAGAGAAATACAGGGTTGCAGCAGACCACCTGCTCCAGATCACCGTATACAGCACCAAGCAACTCAGTTCTCCTAATTTACACCATCCCAAACTGAGGCTTCATATCTAGATTGGAAACATCAGTGTCTCTACAGCCACTAAAGAAAAATTGGCATGTCCAGAGGGTGATTCATCCCAGCCTAAGATCTCCAAGGAACTGGGGATGAATTGCATAGCAATGCCAATCTCTAAACAGAGCGCATGGGGAGCGTAGGTGACCTTTTGGAAGGTAAAGTCATATGAGATGAGTTCTCCCTGCCAACAGAGAACACGACACATAGAGCCATCATGATTCCTTGACCGCGGGTGACGTCAACCTCTGACTAAAGCAAATACCCTAGCCTGAACCAGGGCTGGCAGCGGGAGAGGAGCAAGGAGCCAGGGAGAGGGAGCAGCATTACCTCACTGGCTGCTGTTTGGGGTAGGCATGGGACTCATCTGGAGGACTCCGCTGCCTGTGGGCAAGTTTTTTGGCTTTTCTTGCTGAAAATGACATGCCATTAGTCAGGAGTAACCAACCTTGAAAAGAGTATTTGCTATGACTCCCATCTCCCCTGCGAACGACATTCCTGCTGCTTCGAGCTTTTTCGGTTGCGGTGTTGACACTTCTTCAGATCTGTCATTAGCTCAGCTGAAGAGAAAACAGAAACGCTATTCAAGACCCAGATCCAATGTGGGAGGTTAGGAGTGCAAATTCTCACTTCGCACTGAAAGCACGATGAGTGTTTTATGTTGCTGCTGTTCTTTCTATTTTAGGGGATGCCCTTATTATTTTATAAGCCCTTTTCTATCATATAAAGCACCATTTTTAAGTTATTCTTCTATCAAAGTCATGCTCATATATCTTAAAATGTAGTCTCCTGCATTTCCAAAAATGAACCCAGGACTGAGATTTTGGCTTGTATCTTACAAATTCCTGGTTGTGGGTCTAAAAGCATTTACGTTTTTCCTTGATTTTCTAGATCCAGCTTTACCGCCATGAGGATTCAAATTTCACCTTTTCTGGTTCTACAATTTTGATTCTATTCCCCTCTATATCTTCACACTATATTTTTGATACATGAGATAAATGTCAACAGATTTTGGCTCAGTGCCAGAGAAGCATCAAGAATGAGCTGACCTTTGGCTGTGAACATCTGAATCGTCATCTGTGTTACAGTAAGCAGAGGAGCTGAAAGCAAGGTCCCTACTGCAGAAATTGTGCAGCATTTTGTTGGGTAATTTTGGTTTCTGTTCTCTTCCCCTAGATTTTCTAGCTTTGCCATTCTTCAGATAGATTAATAGTTCAGGATTAATGTGGAGTTCCTCCTAATTACTCCTTTCAGCATTGTCTTCCAAGTAAACCAAATGCAAATACGAAAAGCTCAGAAAAGAGAGAAAATATACCATTTAAACAAAAAAAAGACCAACCAAAAAAACCCCACCCAACTCAAGTCCACTTTAGCTGCAATAATCCATTATATATTTGCATATCTTATCTTGCAGCTCTTGCATACACACGAAGATCTTGTTGGAGCTCAGCATCAGGGTAAGACGGAAAAATCTTCAACCAACATGTATAGAGTGCTCTGGAGCAAACCCTCCCATTTATGCAAGGGACTGGAAAGCTGAAAGAGGCACAAACCTGAAGAAATATTTATTTTTTTAAATGATAGATTATCTAAAATGGCTATCATATCGAAATTAATGAGGCTTTGGGGACAGTATCTATGAGTCTTAATGGATAATATCAAATGGATAAGCTAAAAAGAAAAATGAGAAAATCAATAGGAAAAGATAGTTTAGTTTACAGAACTGAAGCACAGGAGCAGCTCCTTTTTCATCTGTTTTTAAAACGGGAGATGAGAAACCCCAGTAGTTCCTAGGAATCACTGCTTCTCTTTGCTCCACAGCAGAAGTGGTCATTATAAACCATCCATCTCAGCTAGACGTTGAAAGATAGAAAACGTTTATCATCAGCAAATATTTAATCCAGCACTGTCATTCAGTAGCTTATCCTGTGGTCCCTTCACAATCCAAAGCTCTGAGTAACATTAATGGCACTCCAGTCTCTGTGAACGTGGGAAAGACATGCTGGTATTGGTTGGGGTGCATATTTGTACGCTTAGAGCTGTTAGCATGCTCCAGTGTACCTATGGTCTTTAACAAGCTATCCGTCCTACATCCCATGGGGACTTTTCCTTTTTTCTTATTTCTGGCAGGCCTATCTTTTAAAAATGCCTTAGTGACCATGAAGAGATGTGATATAACATACCGATGCAACAACGTCCATAAACCAAGAAGTGGTTGTTCATGAATGAATACCAGATGCATCTTACTCAGCTCCTGGAGTTTCAGGATTACTGCATTCATCTATAGGTGGATATATTCTGCCTTCCTCATCCAAAATGAGAAGCTATTTTAAAAGTATTTGGGGCAAATTCAGACAGATTTTTCTTTCTTAAAGATTCTCCCACAAAAAAGTGGTAAGTAGACATATTGACGTGTAGGAAAGATGCTTTTTATGGCTTTAAATTGGAGAAATTATTGTAAACATCAAGCTATATTTTCCCCATAATATCCATTTTTGAACACTTCAGTCCCTTCCGGACTGCCTTACTCATAATTGCTGCTCTCTCAGACTCGTGGGTATAGTAAAACAAAGCGACTGTTTACTGAGTGACAAATACACACATATACAAAACTCCCAGTTTCACAGATGTTTTCAGGAAGCTATAACCCCTGATAAATCTTTGCAGACCACTGAGATGAATAATATTTGTGGATGCATTTTTGAGGCTACCAAACTGGAGAGGTATTTGTGGCTGCGGGCTTTGCCACTCACATGGAAAAGTATGTTTTCCTTATATCCATCATATAGGCTATATTTTTCACATATGTCTTCAATTAGACCAATTTCGTATCTTAAAGAGTATGTGACATCAAACGAATTATTTAGAAATTGGAGTTAACCAGCAAAGACAGAGTCTTCATTTTTTTCATTCATGAGTAGCCACAGTGTCAAAATTCCCTCAAAGTTGAGATTTTCCCAAATTATTTGAACCCAAATGTGTAGTAAACGTCACAGTCTCAGGGACAGATCTGATATGCGTTTTTATGCCATATGACAATTTACATGACCAGTGGTCACACTGAACCAGTCTTTTTATTAGGGAATGGCACTGAAATCAGGAGAGTTTTGCAGATCATAATCTGATCCACTCAGTTCAGTGAGATTATATGGATTCAAAAAGTATTGGATCTAGCCTAGATCTAATCTGAAGAGGTACGCTAGCTGGCAAGTTGCACAAAAATCTTCATTTTATCAAAATAACCTCGTGGATCTAAACCAAGTTTCTCCATCATCTACTTCTTAGCCCCGTCCCTGTCCTCTGACAAGCAGGGTCCTTCCTAATCTGAAGACCTGAGCCCATTCGGAGGTACGTATTTACTGTAATATGTCCGACAGCTTTGGGACGCAGTTTGAGAAGAGTGCAACAAAGGAGGAAGCTCAGCTCTGTTCCTCACAGACCTATTTGGAAAAGGATTTTTTTTATTATTGCAATGAATATGACCACAATCATTCCGGTCGAATGAAATATGGAACATCCTGCAGCATCCTCCAGCCAGTTCTCTGACTCGGAAATGCCCACCTGCAAGCTTCCTCTCAACCTGAACCATTGCATGATCGTTTGCCTTTGCCTAAGAGTAACAGGGGGTCAAAAAATTGTGTCTCCCACCAAATTCCAATGTCTGAACACTGACAATGTTTTGGAAAACCTCTCTTGTCAACGCTGCAGTTCGTGCTGCTAAAAAGTGACTAGCAGGAAACAAAACAAAACAAAAAAAACCACCCAGTTTTTCTGCTTTCCTTTTTCCCCAATTCCCAGATTTGGTTGTGCGTTCGCTCACTTTAATGAAAATTTCCTAGAAAGTCAGCGCTTGCTTACCTCGACAGTCAGGGCAATTACATTTTAGTTGTTGGTAGTTGTGCTTGTGTAACAGTCATCCCAGGGGAAAAAAATCCCACCAGTCTTGCAGAAGCAGTGTCACTGGTTTACCTGCTGTAAATCAGGGGGTAAAAAGGAAAGGAAAAAAAAAAAAGGCAGTGGCATTTACAACATATTTTGAAAGAGAAAGGAGAGAATATATACCATGTTACAGCATTAAGATTTTTCGATGTTTTGAGAATTAGCTACTAGCTTATATGTATGCGTTTGTGTGTACTATGTGTATATATATTGCATATAATATATATAATGTGTATATATATTGTGTATAATATATATAAGTCTATATTATACATGCATCTAAATATACACGTGGGATATAAAAGTCATCTTTCCCATCCTTGCTCTGCCTACTGGCTTATCTGACAGCCCAGAGCAGAAGGGACAGGGACGTCCCCCCTTGCCCTGTCCTGAGTTTACCCTGTGGCTGCCAAACTCATCACAACCTGGCACATCTGCCATCTTATTTTCTATGTAACCTGCATCGATGCTGTCTCCTCGCGTGGCATGAGATTTTGAAAGAGCGAAGGAAAATTTTAACAGCGGAAAAAGTAATGAAAGACAAATGGAAGGTCTTTACCAGCTCTAATAATAGTTACTTGCAGGATCCCATGCCCAGGGAGAAGGAGAGGCAGCATCTGTGCTAAAAGGATGATCTGTGGGGGCACAGCTAAAGTGCAATACCAGATAATGCGCTCAAACTCCCAGTACTACAATTATTTTTCTACTGCCATGTGGAAAAACCTCATCTCTGTCCTCCTGTTTGTTTGGGGTTTTTTTCCCCCAGATATTTCAGGGCGGGGGGAAAGGGGGAAACCAGCCTTAAATCCTGGAGAAGCTCTCAAACCCAAGCTTCATTTCTGATTTCAGTTATGTTTAGAGCATAACATGGGTTTGTTATTCTGTGGTCCCTTGCTGAAACAGGTCAGTGTGGCCTCCCCAGTTAAAAGCTGCCTGCCAATTATGCTTTGCTCCAGGCCAAAATTCTGCATAAAAACACCGATGAAATATTAGCAGAGGGAAAAGGCTCTTTATTGCTCTTATTTATATTCCAGCAGCACTTAGGGGATGGATGCTTCTGGACCAGGAGCTGTTCAGAAATGCAGTAACAAACAGTCCCTGCTCATAATAAACAAAGTAGAGAAGAGGTAGGAAGGAAAACTGAAGATGAAGCAGGTTGTCCAGGCTGGAAACGGAGGCCGGATCTGCTCAGTCCCAGATGCGTGCCTTTCCCACAGGATCATGCCACGGCGTTATGAGAGACACCTGAATCCAGACCTCACAGTGTGAGATAGAGTTTAATCATGCATCTAATTGTTCTAATTTGAAGAGGCACCAGGGAGCTGATCCACAGTCCTGATTCCTTTATGCAAAAGAAGAGAGAACGTGGCAATTACTGAAAATTATTTAGCAACATCTTATGAGCCAAGACACAGTCCATGAACTTAAAGTGAAACACCATCAGCATGGACTGAAATCAGTCCATTTTGGCCAGAATTTCATTGATGCGTACAGAAGGTACATATAAAAGAAGATAACTATCACTCTAGGACTCTGTTTTCCCAATTTTATAAAACAGGCCATCTCATCTTCTTCCAGGACACCTCCAGCACTGCTGCTTGCTTCCAGTTAGGACTTTCTAGCTTACATTGGCCCCCATGAATAACCATCCTGATAGCAGTAAGCAATTTACACTCCATAGTGGCAATATTGTGTTTATGCACATAGTTTTTTTGGTCCATTTTTCTCCTTAGAAGAATATGCAACACTAATTACATTCTTCTTTTTTTTTTTTTTCCAGAAGAGTTGAAAGAAACACATCTAAAAGGCACATTTCCTTAGGCAACAGCCTGCTTTAATGAATTCTTATTGCACTGGAAATATTTGTATTTTAATCTGTTAAACAGAGATTAGGCAAAAAGAGTTCTAATATTGCTGAAGCACTTCATGCCAAGCAACAATTTCATTATACTTTAAATTAAAGAAAGTGTGTGATTTGTTACTTTTTGTCATACTAAAGAAGGCTGGAGACATTTCTTCACCAAATTGAGTTATTCCAGTTGTACACTGGCACAACTGATAAAAGAGTTTAGTTTAAGATATTAAGAAACCAACCAACATTTTCTGCATACCGAGTAGATGACACTCTGATATGCATTGCTAAACCCCACACATCTGCTCAAGTATCTTTACTCTTTTTACTGAAATTTAGTCTAATCCCTTCTCGAAAAACAAATCCCAGACAAGAGCAATAATGATCAGTAGCTTTCAGAGAAAGCAATGCTTACTCAACCAAGACCCAAGTTGGATAAATTAAATAATGAAGTCCACACCTACAAAAATTATTTTTAAGTCTATGTTCTATTAGTAGTCAGATCCCTATACATCGTGATAATCTTAGACAACTAGGGTCAGGCTTCTGGCTAGCTTACTGCAGTGAGAAATTATCAAAACGAGGGGGAAAACCATTCTCTAACTATATGCGTGTAGATCTACACCAGCACTATCGAAACCAGCTTGCCTAAAGCAGGGTTACTCTGGCTTTACCATAAATTTGAATAGAATCCAACCGAATTAAATCCATCGAGAGCATGAAGAAATCACGCTTGTAATAATGCACGAGGTAGGCACAAAAAGGCATGCAAAGTGCAGCATTTCCATTTCATTTGCTGTTAGCTTTCACCAGCAAAGGACACTCAGCATCAGCCACGGATACCCTGAAGCACTGCTGAACGTGGTGACCTTTCCTGGTGCAGAGACTTCACAACACGTTGCACACCAGATATCAGCGGCTAATTTAACAAAATTCACTTTAAACAACTTGGTCAAAGAGGAAAAGCTTGATCCGATGCTCAGACTTTCCTCTTACTCAAGATGGCAGCAGAGATATTATGAGTCACTTAGCAGAGCTGGCTCCTGGATTTATTTTCTGCACCTCCAACAGGACTATTCTTGAGTC
The DNA here is from genome assembly GCA_003993805.1 of Himantopus leucocephalus. Lineage (NCBI taxonomy): Eukaryota > Metazoa > Chordata > Aves > Charadriiformes > Recurvirostridae > Himantopus > Himantopus leucocephalus. The sequence continues at coordinate 20,873,656 of RSEF01000011.1, read as the reverse complement.
ACTGGAAACAGATTCATTTTGGATTGGAACAAGGCAGAATCTAATAGAAAATAAAACAAGAGAGTCAGGAGATGTTTCCGGATGTTACTTACTGTGTCCTGTTGCTCCTGGCCATCTCCACTTCTTTCCACAGAGGAACACATGATGTTTGCACAGCCTCAGTAGAGAAATGACTTGTCTCCAGGTTGCAATATCAGAGAGACAAACCGGAGGAGTAGCCTGGAAAAGAAGAAATGGATGATGTGAAACAGATGTTTTCCTTTAATTGCTTATTGCAGATGCAGCCCAGTAACCAATCCACCTGCTGTCTTCCCATAGGGATTATTACTCACCCCACAATCCCGGACAACTGAATTTAAGTTTTCTATGCATCACTATACCCATCCCCACTTTGCCCAACGATACGCACTGAAGTGCTGCACGAGTGCAATGCTTTTGTAAACAGCTACAGCTTTCTGCACCCCGATGTGTAGTTAGGAAGCTTTTCCTAGCTTTCCTCATGTCATCATTTAAAAGTAAAGCCTCCCATACATCTCTTCCCATAAAGTGTTGCACCTGGTGGACCTTTTGGGTTCATGAAGCTTTCTAATAAAAAAAGGAAAAGGTCTCTAATCATAAGTGATGTATCAGTAAATACAAGTATTTTGGGTGTAGTTACTTATATACATAGATTCATATGGCGAGTAGGGTTCTCTGGACAACCTACAGATTTTAATTAAAAATAATAGTGGCATCAGGATGATATATGTGAGAGCAGAGCTTACATGTCACAGCAGCAAATAGTTCATGTCTGAAATCCTTGTTTCTTCTAAGACCATTTTTGTTTTAAGAACTGACCAGAAAGACAAAGTGAAGGTTTCTGAATATCCAGGTTAAGTTAAGGCTAATTTTTAATTTGCTCATATTTTGCTGTACTAAAACACATTTAGCGCAGAGCAATGGCCAGTGTTTACCTGTCATTTTCCCTACACCTTTCAAGACTTGCACTCAATGATGCTGCTCAGTGAGGACAGAAGCAATTGGTAGCGAGTTCTCATTGTGCTTAACATATAATTAAGATTTAAAACCAGCTGACTGAATCAAGAACAACATAAGCTTCAAGGGACCTCTGCTTGTTGCCTACACCAAGCCACCCCTGGAAGCAGGAGCAGCTCATGTCTCCGACCCTCCAACGGTGGGACTGGCTGTCCGCCTCACTGCCAAGGAAATTCGGTTTTGTTGGAGTGGCTGGCGGGCAAGTGATGGGAGCTGAGAAATTGTCATTGACTGAACTTGATAGGACTGGAAAAAAAACGTGACCTGAGGTACAAGCTTTGTGATGGTCCTCATTAATGCAGCCTTCATCTTTTCTTTGTTTCAAGGGAGCTACTTATTTCTGCGCCTCAGGCGAGAGCCAGAGCCAGCTGGAGATAATTTAGTCCTACTTCACTAATGTTGATGTCTCTGGATTTAATATTGCCTTTTCTGGAACTCTGCTATGACTCTTTGGCTTGGTGAGGTGGCTCAGGTAGTTATCCTGAGCATAATATTTTGTTAAGCAACCAGCTGCAGATCTATTTCAAATATGAAACAGGAATCTGGTCATCCAGGACTAATAAACCTCCTCGAGCTCTTCCACTACTTGACGCTCAGCAGCCCCCAGCTCTGGGGAACTTCTTCAAAAGCCTTTTAGTGAGCAGCTTAACGAATGCCTGCTGGAGAAACACATAAAAGCAAAACGAAGTCTTCAGAGAGAAAATCCGGTGGCTGGAGAGATGGGTGGATGCTGCTGGGAACTGTGGAGAGGGAGCTGCAGAGAGCAGTGGTGTGTGTTGAGTTCTATCGATGGAGGTCACCATGGACTTTGCTCGGCAGAAGCACCATCCAGATTCAGCCTGCCTGAACCCCACTGCTGTCCCCATCCTCCTGTTTCCCAGCACCCCTGGGGCCTGTGAATACCTGATTCAAAGGACCTAAGCAATGGCCTAAGGAGAAGCTGGGAGAGAGCCCAGATACAGCAAGTCTTAAGAAGCAAAGAAAATAAAAAGCTGAGACACATCACGACAGCCTTTGTTCATGCTGCTATGCCTGGGGCCAGGCGTGAAACCATGAGGTGAAATCCCTGCCAAAGCAGAAAGCCACAGCATGATTAAAAAAATGTCCTGTGCAAGACTGCTCAGGTAATATTTTACCTGCACTGCTGCTCGTTGGCACTACCAAGGGATGGTATCAGCCATGTGTTGCCTGCTGTTCCTCATGTGCAGGATAACTTGCTACAGAAGGACATCAGTAATGGAAAGGAAATATTAACTGTATCCTCATCAGTGTTATACAGACCAACACCATCTAGACTTCCCTCAAACGTGTTCAGCAGAAGAGCAAAGCCAAATTTAAAATATCTTTTTTGTTTCATTTCAAACAGTTCAGCTCCAATTTGATGACCAACTTACAGGTCTAGTGAGAAATGGTGTGTGATATATATATATGTCACAAATTGAGATTTTTTTTATTTAAGCACCTCAAAGTCTGATCTGTTATATCAGTGACTGTTATTACACGCATTTACTTATACAGGTAACTGGGGTCCCGTTACTTGCCAGTGGTGTGGAAGAGCCCTGGACATAACCCAGCAGTTTTGATGTCTGCATTATCTGTACTCTACCTTCTCTTCCATGAAGAAAAATTAGCTACAATACTTGAGGTAAAAGAAATAAAACCAATGTGAAAACCTATCTAATTGAATTAAAGGAAAGTAGCCTCTCAGACTGCCTGTTATGTGAATAACCTTATCTTCGTGTTTACTATTTGACAGAAATCTAAATTATCCCAAATTTTATCAGAATAAATCAACTAAAAAAAAAAATCCCTTCTAAAAACAACAGACATTCTTAATAGCCATCTGGAAGACATTATTCCTTTCCAAGTAGCATTGTTGATACTGAAAGTGTTGTAATATTATCCTTTTCTAATGTGGTTCTGCTGTGGCTCCATCCATAATAAAACTAGTCGATGCCAAAGAATCCACTTAGCATGACAAGATCCCCAAAATCTGGATAATTTGAGTAAGACTGATTTAACAGTCTGAGTTTCATGGTCCAATGAAAGTTCTTATAATATTTTTAAAGGAGACCAAAGAATGAGCATCATCTAATCTGAGGAAATGCTTTTGCTGAACCATACACCCCCAAATTCTTGTAAATCCTAAACACCACTAAGGAGAGATGGAGAATGAAAATGAGGAAATCCTTCCCTAGAATAACCATATCTTTTTTATTTTCTTATTTGGTCAGGTCTGCAATATGGTTACATTTAAAGTTTACCTGACTACTACAGAAAAAGGGAGACATCCATTACTCTCATGGATAAACGCCACCTGAAGCACAACACCTTTATGCCAAGACACTCAGAAAGTTCTAATAATATTGAGGGCTCAAACAGAGGCAGCTGAAACAAAACCACCCAGCAGAAAGAACTGAACACTCACCATTTTTTAGCTCAAGCACATCAAAGTGTGGCCTTCCAGGTTCCCAAATAAAAGTATTTCTTATCACATTGGTGGTCAGTGCTGGGAAGGTGTCTTTTTTCCTGAAAAACATCTCCACTTCTGCCACCTTGCAAATATTTATTTGGGGCTATATCGCATTTCCCAGCATCGTTCCGTCTCAATCCTTAAAGAAGCGAGCAGGGCTGGAGACTTGGGCACTGTAAAACTAATTTCCCTAGGGAATTAGGCTTAAAATGGTAGAAGTTCCATGGACTTTGTTGCAGCCAGGTTTTCACCCTGTTTTTTCACTCTCCCTTTGCTCACCTGCTGAATCATGATCCGATCCTGGCCTGCTTATATAACCTCAGTTTATCCAGCTGTACACATTCACAATTATGCAAAAAATAGTTATCCTTTTAAAAGCTTTTCAAAGCTTCATGGGGAAAACCAAGGAGTGATTGCAAAAAAAAAGGAAAAAAAAAAGATCATCGTAACAGAGCCTGTTAGATGCTGGAGATTACCAGTTCCAGCTGTTCTATCAGCCAAACATTTCCAAGCAATTTAGCCCATAGCAGCAAATCTCAATGAAAAGCTGCTCAAAAAAGGGGATGAGAAGACTCAGAGCCATTTCAGAACTTCTTTGAAGTCTTAGTCTTCACCATCAGTCTGCTCTTCCCTGAGGTCCTTTTGCTGTGCTTCAGCTCAAATGCCATCCCCTCGGAGGGAATTAAAGAGCCCTGGGTGCAACTTCGCATTGTTGTTTGCCCACACTGAGAAACGAAGCCCATGATTCGCAAGAAACCACAATACCAGCAAGAAAATTTTGTCCGTGTGGTTGTTGGCAACCATTGGGACAAAATACGGCTTGAAGTCATAACAGGACCTGGGGGTCCCCTCCCTCCACCCGTGCCACCCTCGCTGAGATCCAGCTGTGAGCCTTTCTTCTTGTTTTCTTTATTCTCCGTGTTGCCTGATAGTAGAGGTCCTGCCAATCTACAATCAGAAACAAGAGAGCTGCGGCTTTGTGCTCAGGCTGCCCAGAGATAGGGCAGTAATTTATCTAGCCGACGTGCCAAGGACTTGCCAACAACGTCAAAAGCGAGTTTGTTATAAATGATTCTTCTTGGGGCATTTCCTTCACTTGCTGATGGAGGAAAAACAAAGAAAAATGACAAAGAGCCCTGCTCCTTTTCTTCAGACAACTGTGATTTATTATAGGAGAACTGAGGAGGATTCCAAAAACATTACTCCTGTAAGGGAAGGTAACTCAATCTCCAGCAAAAATAAACAGCCAGGTTTAAATAAACCTTCTGAGAATTGTTACTGCTCTTTTCCCCAGAAGTCAGGGAAGCATTTCTTTCCTCTGACACTGTTCTACTGCACAAGATGCTGCTAAGTGCCTGCTCTGAAGACCCAGGGATCTCCTCTGTTTTGGGTGGCCTGGTAAGTCATCAAAGGATAAAAGACAAAGAACAAAGGGAAAAATTAAAGTATTATGAGCTGCAGTTGAAGTGCCTGACAGATGTTGGTTTGCTGCTTATGGGAACCGTCTTTCTGCATTGGAGCAGAGGTTCAACCAGCTCGGTGCCCTGGCTCCTACCCGGGTAATAGTGGGATAGGGAAGGGTAGATGTGGAAGGTCTTTCCCCGATTCACCATCCCAGAGGCCAGTGGTTTAGGGACTTCCCACAGCTCTTCCGTGGGTAGTGAAGTCAATAAATCACACTAACATCGAGACCACATACCCTGCTAGCATCTGAGGACTTCACAGCAGCGAATGATGTCCCACACGGAAGCCTTGGGAGAAACACCCAAGCCAGTGAAATACAAATGACAATACAAGTCTCTCATTTCACTGATGCAGAGGACTTAAGCCCACTTTCAAAGCACACATAACAGAGGTAACGGCAAGCCCTACACAAGAACCTTCCTGACTCACTCAGGAAGCTGGGCACCTTCTTTTAACTCTCTCCACAACCAAGAGACAAGCATCTCCTTCTGCCCATTGGAGTGTCACATCATTTTCTGGGCTCTGGGCTCTTCTGGGTGACACCATGTAAGAAAAATATCAAGCTTCAGCAGGCCAGAAGAAGAGCATTAGCAAGAGCGCAACTGCAGAGTGTCAACTGAGGCACTCACTAGGCAGATAGGTGTCCTAATTTCAGGCACCGCTCCTAAGACCCTGCCTTTCATATTGCTCCTTAGTCAAAATCCACAAAAGGAAAAGAAATAGCCATATTTTCTTTTCTCTATGGAAGGGTAGTTCTTCAAGCATTGCTGTGGAGACACACCTCACTATTTGGTCTCCAGGACCCTTAATATAAATCTTTTCAAAGTATCAGGGTCCCCACAGACTTCAGAGCTTTCAGCAATACTAAGAAACCTGGTGACAACAACCTTCCCATGGCTCAGAGGACAGCATCTAGCCCCTCTGCATTGAGGCTTCCAGACCTTCTCTCCCCTGTGAGAAAATGAGAGGGAAAAGGTTAAGTGCCACCCTCTTTCCTCCTCTCCGGCTTTGGTACCATGAGGGCAAATTGCTTGACACGACCAATGGCAAGCAGATTAATAAGAGTTTGAAAATAAATGCAGACGTTGAAAAGTCAGCTCATGGGCATCCAGCCCAGTGAAGCTTGCAGAGAAATGACACCTCCCTCTCAGTAAAGCCTGCCCACTGGTATTCAGGTCATGCTTTTCCTTCTTATCATGCACACATAGCTGCAACCTCTGATCCCACGCGGCATGGAGAGCCCCAGCGAATTGCCATGTTCCTCAACGTCCCCTGAACACCCCACTGTGATTTATTGCCTTGACTGAGTGCGATCTGGTTTGCGAGGCACACCTTGTGACTCCTCTCTTACTGGCCTCACTCTTTGCTTTGCTTTCTTTTTTCTAAATCGTGTTTTTTCATTAGTGTGAGCTATTAGGAAAGCACACTGGAGCAATGTGAATCCCATTCTCCCTGCCGAGATAAGACATAATTAATGACACAAGGTAAATTAGTCATAGAGTTGGTTGGGATTGTAGTTCTCTTAGATGCTATGAACTCGGCAGCCAGATTCAGGGCAGATTTTTTCTTGTTAAGCCTACTGCGCTTTACGAAGTTTATTCCTTCACAGTTCATCAGCAAGAGAAAGGTAATTACAGCAGCCCTTTTTACTGCACTTAAAAAACTAATAGAATAAAGGAGCGGGGAGAAAAACAGCCAGTCCTCGCTTTACGGATTTCTGTGACAATAAAAAGGCTGGCAAGATAATTTACTCATGAATTAATAGTGAGCTGAGCTCCTCTGGTCAGATGAGAAGCAGGTGAAAGACCAGACGTGCCTCGCACATAACTTCAGGCAAATCAGGCAGGGTTAAATCCCCTGGTGAGCCGAGACAGCCGGGACATCCTATGGTACGAAGCAGACCGCTGCTGCCAAGGCTCCTTTTCCAGGCTGTGGAGACAGCAAGGCACCTTGGCCCAGGTTCCGAAATAGCTGGCATGGGAATCAGGGAGCTGCTGGCCAAGGGAAAATGCCGACAGAAGAAGTATGCCTTCAGCCACAGCTCTCATGGGGAATTAGGTGCTCCGGTTGCTGGCTCCCAGTCTCACTGTGACAATCTCCATGGCAGGATAAATGCCCTGAGGCAGACTCCTCAGCAGAATCGCAGCCCTCACCTACACATTCACTGAGCTACGTTTTTAGAGGACCCATCTGTGAGGCGTGAGACATCTCTGTCATCCCTGGGCCAAGAATTACTTCAGTATCTGATGTCAACTGCATGCTGGATCCCAGATGACAGCCCTTGTCTCCACGTTGGCTGGGCAGCGCAGTCGTGCTGACGGTCGTTTTCTGGCTCAGCACACAATAAATTTTCCACAACTGAGCTTGATGACTACAAAAGCCTTGGGAACATCCTCTCGTTGTAGCCAGATACCTCTGGAGAAGAGAGGCCAAATGGAAGAGGACCCAAATGCTTCATGGAGTGGTGCGCACGGTCCAAGGATGGGGATGAGGAGAGATCGACATCTGTATTTCTGCTTCTACCTTTCTTGAGGGCAGTGACAGTCAGTTTGCCAGAGACACCAATGGGCAGGGTCCCAGAAGGGGACATCCTGTTGCCTCAGGATCCTCACTGCGGAAATGCAGGTGCCAGTGGACTTCCAGGGGCTTTCTGAGTGGACAGAAGCCAAAAAGGGGCAGATTAAGGATCTATACTTTGGACTGAGACATGCTGAGCTAAGCCACAATCAAGCAACCATTTCCTTTTGTGGCTTCAGCCCTAAGTGCTTAAATCGTCTGCTTATGAGATTCAGCTGATCACCCCAAGCCCCTGTGAGTCAGGGAGGTAACACCTGAAACCCTCTGCAGTGCTCCTCAACCACACAGGCTGGAAAAATAACCTCTGCAGGAAAGCTCCATTTCAAAATATTTTGCAGTGAAAGTAAAATACTTCAGGGTGAGAGTACAATGTGTTCTTCGAAGTACTTTCTGGTAAGTACATGTTGTTGTGATCTTTTTGTATCATTTTCCGGATTGATTAAGAATGTATTTATTTTCTAAAACATAAGATCTGCAGAGTGGTTGGAAAAGCCCCTCCTGAGCTATGCCCTCTTGCTTCTCAGTCTGGGCTCCCTTGGTGGTTTTTAAGACCAGTGTGAATTGTCTCATACTATCTAATGGAGCTTCAAAAAAACCACTTGAAAGAGCTCAGAAACCGTCATCATAAACTGACTAAGGGAGTATTTTGAGAACTCAACTCAAACATCTTTCAGAGACAGATATATCACTGAGCTACAGGCTTTTTTTTTTTTCTTTTTCACAGGATAGGTAGTTTTATTCCCCCAAAACTGAATGCTAATGTTTTTGATCCCAGCTCTCTCTGGCAGTTTTTCAAGTTTCCATCATTTGGCAACCTAGCAAGGATTAAGAGACTTCCTGATGTCCTCCTCCCCTCTGAAAAGGAACACATGGCTGACGTACCCTTTTTTTCTTGTAATATTCGGGCACACGATCAGTAGGGATGTCTTACCTGCTTTCCATTTGGTGTTACTTCTTGTACGTCATCCGCTGCATTAATCTGATAAAATACAGTGCCAGTGGAACAGATTTGGATCAGGGAGGACTTTAGCCTGGCAATTAGCATCCTCTCGCCATATCAATTCTGTTCTTCTAAGCCCTTCTAAACCTGTGAAAACACAGCACGGAGCTCCTCATAGGGAGAACAAAACAGAGGAAAGAAACCATACATGTACATGGTAACAGATTAAAAATTTTGCTGGATTGGTTGAAACATGGAGCACATCCAGATTATTGTGAACAGCTGGTACCTCCTTAACAGTTCTGGTTCAGAAAGTACCACTTACCCTGGGCCTTTTTGGACAGATCACCACAGAAAAAGTGAATGGAAATCCACTGACTGATTAAAGAGTGTACGATTGCAACACTAAAAGATACCAGCCAGCCATAAAACTGTTGTAAATCATTATTTCATACCTGATGACCCTGGTAACCATAATCTATTCGTGGCATTCTTACATCTCTGATCCTTGGCACCTCTTATGACTTTATCTGCAGATATTTCCAGTGTCTGAATAATCAGGGTGTTTTCCCATAACATCAGTAAATTGAGGATGTTTTGCCTGAAGAAACCTGCATCTCCCACCATCCAGGCTTTGCAGCATCATGATAAAAGCACCCACCATGGGAAAGACAGAGGTGTGGGTTTTGTCCCTCTGCCAATAAATGCTTCATACAAAGTATGTTAGTGCTCGTTTGAGCAAAGACTCAGAGTCTTCTTCCAAATGAGTGTCCTTACCTCTGCATTCCCACCTCCTCTAGGTCACCCTTTGGGGCTGCTCTGATGTGGTCTACCACGTAATCCCTGCAGGTGAGACAGCCTTTTCTTATGATCCCGTTACTAAGTTTAAAACTTCCAACTCCTCAACACTGCCATAGTTTAAGGTCCAAGGAACAGGTACTTAGCTGTTCAAGAACGTTTACTGATGGAAAGTTAGACTTTTTTGGCAGCTGAGCATGGGTGTTGGAGCTGTAAAGTTTAATTAAGATACTCTAGGAGTGGTAAGATAGGACTAATTCTTCTGCCCCAGCTTCAAGTAACTTGGCTGACATCACCTGGGCAGCAGACAGTAAAACAGGGAGCTTGATATATCTCCCACACTTGGCTGAAGACTTTGGTACAAGGAAAGACAAACTTCCCGTTGACCCTATTGAGTCTGTGCACTCTCCACATAAGGAACAAGAACATTAAAGTCTCTCAGAAAACTACAGATGTGTCTGCCCTTAAGGGGATGATTTTTCCTGTTTAATTTGACTGCCCTAAAACTTAGGAGTATAACTGCAGCTTCAAACTGGTAATTACTTGGCAACTAAATAAACTACAGCACTGCTGGACCCTGAAAACCTAGACTACCATGTAAGCTTTCATTATATACTTTATTCATACTTTCTAGGGAAAGCCCCCAAACTTGAAATAAAACAGAAGGGAGGGTCAGCATGAGGAGAAAGCGCAAGCTAAGTGCATTGCTATTTTTTATTTTAGTTGTTGCATTACGGGCAAGAAGCCAAGAGCAAATTATTCAATGAACATTAAGCGATGTTATGCTTTCGGTGTCTCAATGCAATGGTTTTCAGATGGATAGATATAAAATAATCCCACATCAAACTACAAAAGACACGTGACATCCTGTTTTTAACTGTTTATGACATGCTTACCATCAGGTATGCTCCAAAAGAAGCAGATACGGAGGAAGTGGTGGAAAGGAGGATAGTTCATGTAGCCAAAACCCTCTCCCAGTTCATCCAGTTCATTCCAGTGAGCAGTGAAGAATATTATCATCTGCACCTTGCCACTCAGTGATACGTTTCAGGATACTTCAAGCAACATTCCTGAGAGGTCGCTATTGGCAGAGGCATCCTGTTGTAAAGCCTGCCATCAAAAAGATGTAAAACAAACAGGTTTCCAGCAGGATCAGAAGCTGGGTTGGGCAGGAAGATGCTGCAGATGAGACCTACTCTGCTGAAGATAAGACCTGAAGCGCGAGGAAGTAAACTGCACTTAGATGCAACCAACAGAGATTGACACTGCCATTGTTCCTCTTGCTGAAGGAACATCAGACAAGAGGATTCCTGCAGGTCCCATCAGGTCTTTGGCCAGTCTAAAACTCAGGTAACCAGGGTTTGACAGAGTGCCAACAGGGAGAGAACAACACTGTTAATTGCAAGACCACACCTCTATTCATTTCACTGTGAAAAAGGAACAGACACTCTAAGCTCTTAGAAGATCATGACTAACACTTTGTGAACTTAAAAACATCAGCTTTCATGCTTCCAGTTGCAGAGATACCAGTGGTCTTCTGTTTGTACTAACTTCTACTGTAATGATATAAACAAGACTGGCTGGAAGGGTTCGGCTTCAGAACACTGTGTTTAGAAACACCACCACTCAAAAAAAATAAAGATGACCCACCCAAAAAACACTGTGGAGTCTCTCTTTTTTCTTGCTGGATTTCCAAACATATTGCGGACAATGAACATGGTTGATGGAATTGCTGCATCTGCTTTTTGACCTCTTTTACTGAAAGGCTTCTTTAAAAAACATCTGAGTCTCTTTAATCCCACTCATTCTTTCCCTATATTAACAAAGACCTATAAATTACAAATAGCCAATTTTCAGCTGAAGCAGAGAATATGAAAAGAACATATTTATCCAATGGTTATGTTGCAGGTCAGATCTTTAGGGCAGGCTAAATCTCTCTGAGGTCCTCCACTTCCAAAGTCAGATTTCTGCATTTGCAAAGGATTTTTATTCCTTTAGCCGTGACCAGTAAAATGACCTGGACCTGGACCTCCTGACCTGGAGGTACTGGTTGAGAAGAGGCGTTGAATTCCAGCAAAAATCAATGGAAGGTCAAATTTCCTGTCCCTCCCAGCTGCAGGAGACAAACCCAAGCTCTGTCTATTCCAGATCATCCATTTCAACATTTCTAGGAAACAAGTTACCCATAAAGTGAGGCAGGACACTCAGACACCCACTTCCATCCTGAAAAATGAACAATAAGGAGAAGGAATTTCTTGCCTTGCCTTTCCTGAAATTTGAATCGCTGTTAACAGGTGCTGCTGAACAACAAAACCACAGTCACACCGCACACAGTATCTCTGGCTTCAGCAAAAGGAAGAAGGAAACCTACGAATTCTGTCTCCAGAAAAGTGCCCACTTCTGACATTCTCTTGCCAGCCACAGGATACGCTATAATTCATGTTCTCTACCACAGTCCTTTTAGGAGCAAAGGAAGATGTTTCTCCAAGACTTCTGTCTTCCAGGAATGAAAACATGAGATCAGATTTATTCAGGAGTTTCTTCCAGGGATGGCAAAAAGTAAGAGAGTTGGAAAGGAATGAGCATTCTCAGTAGGTGAGGTCCCTTCTGAAAAGTCCAGCGTAACACGTGTCAGTATTATCCTAGCAGCATATCTTGCATTGAATATTTCCTTTTAGCAATGAAATTGGAGGCTCAAATCTGAACTCTTATGCCCCTGCTAGCTTGAAAGCCAGAATAAAACCTCAGCTCTATACTTGATATTTATTTTTTCAGATATGGATATGAAATATGAAAATTTGAAATTGCAACCAAAATGCTGACCTTGCTCTGTAAGCAGCTTGTCCTCTTTCAGGTGTAGGGAAGATAAAAAGTCTCCCTGAAAACCTTCCATTGTCCTAACAGTGCTTGAAGATTATCTAGCAGACCACCTCCCTTCCCTTATTCTGGCATTTTGTCCTATGCTATTGCTGAGCGTGTCCTAGGGCATGTCTGAGGGTTGTTCTGCTCCAGCTACATGGAGGACAGTTGGACCTGGTCCCATTACAGTTTCATGCCTTGCATGCTGCGTAGGGGATGTGCCCTCCTTGGTTAGTCCATGTCCTCTGGCTGGCAGGTGTCCACCTCGTGACATGGGATGGAGTTACCAGCTGGGGGTTCTAGCCTGGGCTATCCCCTCTACCAGGGATAACCACTTAGTAGAGGTGCTTCTTTCAGTTAAGGAGCTTTTTGGAGCACAGACTGCTTTTTCTTACTGTACTAGGGACAAAATGAGTCCCAGGTCTCAGCAATCTTGTAGCCACTACAGGCATGCAACACAGTACATCCTTCATGTTATTTAACCTCCACCGTGGGATGGCAGGAGACGGGAACAGGAGGACCACAGTGGGTGTGCAGGAAGAACGAAGTGACCTACAGCTCTTCTAAGATGAGTGTTTATTACTTTCCCAATACAATAAAGCTGAGATCAGTCCCTTTCACGCCAGCACTACTGAACTATTATTGTTTCCTGCATGTGGAGGTGGAAATGTCGTATTTTAGCCCTGATTTGCTTTTTTCTTATTTTGTGGTTTCCATGTGCTAAAACTGACTAAGAGGAGTACTGTGTCCTCTGTGATGGTGAGAAGCAGCTGCTTTCATGTGATCTCACAGCCCATTAAGCAATGCCAGGCCTGAAGGTGTTATTGGAGGAAGCATTTTTACTGCCAGGATTTCTCGTGTCTCTGAGGTTGAGGCACCAGAGCAGACTGTTACCACTGCTCAGAGCAACAGCATAAACCTCCTCCCAGCTATTTGGACCCAAACTGGCAGAGTTTCATGTTAAAATGGCTTTGTGCACATTTATGATTTGCATGGGATTTTATCACAGCATGCAAGTCTCGGGTTTCTGCCTCGGTGCAGAGAATTCAAACCCAAACACACATCTCTTTCTGTCTACTTCGTCTTTCTGGAGCCAACATTGGCACAAACAACTCCCTCCCAGTACTTTCCTTACCAGACCAGCAACTTCTGCCCTTTTATTTGAAAACAACTGGCTTTGGTTTTCGTTACAGTAAGGGCTGATTAACCTGGCACTCACTGCTCTTCACCACCTAAGGGCACGAGGTCGGCAATGACATACAGTAACAGCGAGAGTCACCAAAGAAGGTCCGGGCAGAAACCAACTGCCCGAGATAAGGTTTCATACTTCAGTTATTCTCCTGCAACACATGGGAGTAGTTTAATGAATCTGAGAAATCCCGTGTAAGGGAAAGCTGGAAGACAAAGGCCCTGATCCAGTGAAAATCCTTAAGCAAGTGTGACATTTTAATAACATTAGTAGTTATTATAATCACATCAGTAATTTTACTTAGGGAGATGATTCCTGCTTCTTGTCATGACAGATGCAAAAGGTAGACTTCAAATCATCCGCTTCCAGTTACAAACATCTCTAAAATGGCAAGACTTTAACGGATGAAATAGATACCGTATTTACACACATAATTTGCCTAGAGAATGATCCACATCTGTACCTTCATGTAAGGAATTACACAGCATCTGGCCAGCCCAATATCAGCCAGCCTGTTATCAGCACACCTTTACTCTCAGTTAATCCCCTGTGAGCCTAATGGTGCTATAGGAAGAATGAATTGACCCGAATCATTTCATTCTTTCTTAACTGAGGCCGCGTTTAACAACAAGATCTCATAAAGACTTCAGATTTCCTGAAACTGAAACAACTCACTGAACTACTGCGTTGAGGAAAAGATCAGACAAGAAAAGATGAGTCTGGCAATATGATATCTTTAAGATGCCAGTTCAACTTGCAGTGCGGACCGGTCCCCCCAGCAACAACAGGAAAAAAACCAAGGCCTCCACAGAGGCCTCCACTGTTGCCCTGATACAAATTGAAATCATCTGATGGAGCAGAAAAACTTGAGTGGCTAAAGTCCTTTCTAGCAAACTTACCTCCCCGCTAGAGGAACTCCAAGGAGACAAGACAGCTCTTCTTGACAGGAAACCTAGGAACTAGTAAACTCCCAGCAAAAATTTCCAGACTTTCAAAGTCATATCATGTAATTTAAAACATCTGTTCGGATACTGACTGGGGGAAAATCTTCCATAAGAAATAGATCAAGAACTTCTTTTTATTCCTTGTTTTTTAGAACTCTCCAAGGCAGGGATTTTCTTATTATTCTTAATTTTTAAAGTATGACGTCATCATCAAAAGCTAGAGCACTTTATCTAGAAGCTTATTTTTCTCCAAATAATTATTTAAAAAAACAAATTTAAGGGAAGAACTTTAAATACCTAATTTCTGGCATCTCTCATTCCTTTAGTCTTCCTGGGATGATACTGCAAGAGTGGTTTACACATCCTTTAGCATCTTCTTCTAGAAATACAAGAAAATAAATAATCTGTCTTTCAGGGTTTTTTTTAAACAAAACCAGAAATAACTCCACTTTGCCCTCTACTTTTGCCAAAGTACTTTAGAAACATAAGGCTTCCTACAAACCGAGATGAAGTGCTAATGGCAGAAATAAATAGAAGTGTGTTTATTACATTGTAAACATAAATTGAATAGCGACTCAGTGTTGCCAAGGTGTCATTAGTGATGGGCAAATCTCATGACAGCAGCAGCATCCGTTGGCTGATGTATAGCACTCAGCATGGCATACGTGGCATAACGCGAGGGCCTGAAGTCGTGACCAGCGTGGTATTGCACGGCGTACCCTTGAGCTGCGGCACGAGCATTTTGAAGGACACCCAGGCAGCCCTTACAGGAGGCTCCGAAAGGTCTCAGTGCAATCGATGCATCCCCCATCACTTCTCAAACTGGGCCTTCTGCCAGCACATAGCTGAAGTCTACCCGTTTAAACCACAAGGAATTTCTCTTGGTCCAGCCAGGAGAACNAAATTTCCCTCTTTTTTTTTTTTTTTAATTTTTGGTCTGGAATTTCTCAAGAAAAACTTTGCAATGACAGAATGTCTATGGGGGGAAAAAAAAAAAGTCGTGCCTGTCCCTGCCAGGACTGAGGGAGACCTGAGCAGCTACCATGGTTGTCAGGGTTTCTGTGTCTTCTCACTCTCCTATGTCTTCGCACATCCCCATTTGGGTCCCCTCCTGCCTCAGGGGGGACACATGTAATTCCTTTCCCCCTGGGCTGGAATTGTCTATGGCAACCGTCCATCGCTGCCCAGAGCCAGCCGGTTTAGGGGTGTATGGCTGCCGTTCTCAGGGGTACAAAATCTAAGATCACTTTTAAACAAAGGAGTTTTAAAGGAAAGTCTCATTTCTGCAACTAGATAAGTTAGAATTTCTTAGAGAACAGGAGAGGGCATCGCTATGGTCCCTTTTGGAAGCCAGGCCAGAGACACCATGGCTGTTTGCTGCGGCATGGCCTCTTCCCATCCTCTGCAGTTTCCCTGAAATAACTCCTGCCAAGCAGTAATTCATGGTTCTCGACTAAGCTATAGAAAATCTCATGGGAATCTAGGAGATAAATGGCCTTTGGTTTTCCATAAATAGAAGCAATGGAAAGAGAGCATTTATGTTGCCTTAGACGCTGCCAGAAGGGTTTGCAGCTTCTCTGCAGATCTGTAGGACTATATTGCTCTGTGCCTAAAAACATATTTACACTGGGAACAACAGGCTGTGTGGAAATGGCATCTTTTTATACTGACAAACCACTGGAAAATTAAGCCACAGTCCTTGATAGACTTTTGGACCACACTGAAAAATAGAATTTAGGAAAACACGAAGAAACTTGAATTGACATCACTAACGGTGAAAACCTCTGGCTTTGTTAGCCAGTGTCATTCAAAAGCAGCTCCTAAATGTGTCCACTCTGCTGCAGCCCATTGCTTCCGTCTCCTCCATTTGCCCCCTGTGTCACGTTTGTCTGTCTGGGTAGTACTCGGATTCTTCCAGCTAGGTAGGCTGTTAAACCAAGGTTAGGTCTATTAAATACAACTGCGCCTGTAGTTGCTTACAGGATGGGATTGCTGTTGCATGAGTAACACACTGTCCTTGTTGCTACAGCCTTGCGCTTCCTTTTAAATCCTCTACTTGGATTACAGACATAAAGGGGGATTTCCTTGAATTGCAACATCATTTCTGTATGCAGAGTAAATATTGGGGTGTGATTAGTATTAGGTCTTCCAGACCATCTGAAGGTCATTGTGTACAATGCATAACAGTAGCGATACTCACTTTTGATGTGGTGCTCATGATGTTTCACAAATCAACCCCATTGGATGAGCAAATGCTGCATCAGACTGAAAACTGACTTCAGGTGGTGACGTGCAAAGGAGAACCCTGCGCAGGCAGCAGAAGACCGATGGTGTCATCTCTCCTGACCCTTTCTCAGCAGTTGCAGTTATGCACAGGTAACAAACCAGATCCTTCCATAGAAGGAAGCTAAAACAGAGAGCTCTAGGAGTAAAGAGTAAAAAGCTGCAGTTTGTTGGTTCTCAGCACTGATTCATGCACGCAGCCAGGATGTACATCAAATCCTCCACTGAAAAAGCTGTATTAGTCATTGTCTCCAGAAAACTAGACCTTGCAGCAGACACCACAATGGACCTCTTTGCTTCTGCATTTCCACATGCAATCATTACTTACAGTCTTCACTGGCTTAGTTGAAAAAATCAAACATGAGATGAATTATATCGGTCAGTAATTGCCCTGATCCTGGACAAAACTCCCATAGACAAAGCAAAGACTACAGAATCTTGTCTGATATGACTGAGGAGGTCTCTTACTTCTTTATGGGGTTGCACAGCTCTCCCCAAGGAAAGGGGTCGATCTTCCTCCATGAGAAGAAAAAAAACTTGGCACGAGGGCAGGAAACACTCTGGGTTTTCTTTTTATGTCACATCCCTCTCTCTGAGAACATTCCTCCTCTTCCAAGGGCAGGGCTGACAGCGTTTTGCTTCCAGGTTTCAACCGTAATCCCTCTTTGAACAAGCTGCCATTGCCCGTCACTGGGACTATTCTTCCTGACACTGGTAACATTTATTTGTCATGGCTGAGGAAAAGAAGGGAACTGAATCACACATATATCCATTTCTAAGAAAGGCTTTTAAAACTCTCCAAGATGCTTTCCTCTAAGTGTTCGTATGTATCATCTGAACAGCTGCCAGACCACCAGCCATGAGGCACTATCAAGTGTAACAACTCTTTGTTATTTTATATATTCCTCCAGTTGGAAATAATCAAATATTGCTAGCGTTCTGTGGAAAAGCAGTCTTGAAACGTTAGTGATGTTTTAAGAAAGAAATAGGACTTTCATCACATAATAATAGGCAAGGTCATACTTACATATGTCATTTCTGCCACTTTTTCTGGACCACCGAAAGCAACATACTCAAATTTATCTTAGCTGGACTAGATATCAACAGCACCTTTGCTTCCATTACTACTGGACTTGAGTAATGATTTTTTCTGTAAATACTTGTGAAAATGTAAAGATTTTCACAGATTCTAAATGTTTTGGGTCACATGATAAATGTGCACGGTTACTATCGCGATGACAAAAGCATGGCCAAATCTCCATCTCTGCAGGGAAGTAGACACTGCAAAACCCATTATTTTAGAAATACCCACCTATTTCCATAATTCTTTATTTGCTTCCACTTACATACATTTTGCGTACATATTTTACCATTTCCTCTGCATACCTCAGAGGCTTCAATCGTAACCGTTCTCGTTCCAGGGCCTCTGCTTTTGGCTAGCAAACTGTGACAGACTCAGTGAGATCAGTAGGAAAAGAGGTAGGTCTGTTATGAAGATCTCATCCTTGTCCAGTGCAGGATACTGCCAGTTCAACACTGCATTTGCAGTTTCAGCTCACTCGGGTGCTCTGGAGAGACTTCTTGGATGAGGGACAAACCACAGGAGTCTCGATACATTCGGGCATTTAGCTGGTTCTGGCTGGCTGGGGAGACGACCATTATTTATTGCAAAGGAATAATGCTAAGAAAACATCTGATGGTGATGGGCAGCTACATAGCAGAGGGCTGACAAACACCAGATTCTTCTGCCTTTAAGCCATCCTCTTCTTTAAAATGCAAAATATTGAAAGCCACAGTTTCTCTAAATGTGATCCTGCATTGAGCAGAAAGTATCACCTGCTGCTTTCATTCTTAGCCCAGATTGTCAATGATAGCAAAGAAAGACTGCCAAAATGTAGCCCTCTTCTTCACCTTGAAGAATTTACAGCTTAAGCTAGCTTAGCCAAAAAAAAANAAAAAAAAAAAAAAAAACCCACAAGAAAATGACCAAGACAGATAAGATATGCAACACTTCCTGGGGGGAACATGAGAGATTTCTAGAGATGGTATTAAGAGAGGATTTGAAGGAAAGGAGAACATACAAGATATTACAGCTGTTAGGGAAATGAACTGAAAACATTTCTTCCCGCTGTGGAAAAGGTTGGACCTTTGTTGAAAAACACAGAAGTGAAAACAAAGAACCTTTTGTTTTCAAGCTGTGTCAAAAGCACTTTCACTGGTTTTGACAACCTTTTGAGGGAAAGGTTTTGACAAATCCCATGCTCAGCCTAATGAAGAGGGATGAGAAAGCAAAGGAGAGCAGAGGTGCCGGGGTACAACAAAGCCATTGATGGGGGGCAACAGCGAGGAACTGCAGAGAGACGACACCAGGAGGAGTTAGCAATGAGGTCAATGATATATGTGACCCACAGCCTGGTTTTCCCAAAGACTTTTTTCCTTTTGAGCTTGGAAATCATCTTAAATCCCCTCTTTTTTTTTTTTGCATTTTAATTGGTGAGTGGCAGAAGGGTCCTCACAGCATCTCTTCCAGCCACTCCCACAGCCTACACAGCAAATAACCCTTTGGTAACAACAGCCCAAACTCTCACACACAAAAATGCAACAACCCACAGGAAAACAAAAAGCAGAAAGAGAATAGCTAAGTGCTTGGTTCCTTGTAACACGGAGATGTGAGTGTCTAAAACCCAGCTCTGGGGGAAGCCAACTGGATTTCTCTTTGCCACTGACAGCCCCACCACCAAAGCAACGTGAGGACCGCAGGAGATAACAACTGGTCCTAATTGCAGGGCGTCCCATGGGTTTGATGCAAGGTAGTGAGAGGACGGACAGGCAGCGTTTTGGCTGCTATAAAGAGCACTTGGCAAAGGCCAGCTTTAAAGGAATAAAACCAGAAGATAGACTGTTTCGGAGGGTGGAGAGTGGGTGCAAGATAAATCAGTGCTGCCTAAAGAAAATCTCTAAGCTGCTCTGTGTGCTGCATTTCAGGTCGTAAAAAGAAATATGCTGCACATGAGGAATTTGTTCTTAGCTCGTTCATGAACGGACAGGCAACAGCCTTAAAGAAGTCACTGTCATTTTTGTAGAAAGAAAATATTTTAACAAGATGTTCTGTCCTTGAACAGGGCTATTCCCTGTGTCCCTGGACACCTGATCCCCAGAGCCAAACCGAAGCGTGTGGGACTGGAAAACAAGCAGACGAGCAGCCGCCACCTCCCTGCCGCACGCCAGCTGCCAACAGGAGCTGCTGAAGCAGAATTTCTTCTTGTCAAACACAGTGTAAATCTCTGCTCCTGAAACAGCTCCCTGAAAACCGGCCGTTCCTACCCGTGCCCGCCGGGCTCTGCTGCAGGCCATGCTGGCGAGCAGCTCCGTGGGAGCAGGGAGCACCACCGTCACGGACCGGGGCTGCCGGCTTCAGGTGCACTGGGAATTTGATGCATCTGCAAACCCGTTTACAACATCCCTCCACTGCTGCTGCCTCCAAGCACGTTCTCAGCTTGGAAAACAAGGACAACCCCTGAGAGAAACTAGGTACTTTCCCATGCCGAGAACATTTTATTCCTCACTGACCACATCAGGTAAAATTTTGCCGGAGTCTACGCAGCCTCCCTCCAGCCATCACCTTCTGAAGGGCTGATGGACCCAACCCGTCAGGGGATTAATTGTCCCAGCAGGTCTCATTAATATGCCTGTCTCTCCCCTTGCATGAAGGACGGGAGATAGATAGATTATTCTGCTACCAGGCTGTAACACGTCCCCGCTGGATGGCCTGCCTGATCAAGGCATCATCCCTTCCTCCCTCTAGTTCAGCCACTCATTTCCTTGTGCTGTGGGTACAGCCACCATCCTCGCAAACACCCCACGGAGATGCTTATTCCCCTTGAGGGATTAATAGCCTACATTTCCACACCCAAGGGCAAGCTGGCAAAAAAGCCACATCCTGCGTGAGTCAGGTGCAAGAGTGCATGTAGAATGTGCAGTGGCCTTGTGGTTACACCAGGCTGTGATGTGATATCCTGGGCAGATTCCTCCTGCTTCTGCATGTCCCATGTTTATGAATATGCCAAAGGGTAACCTTGTCCTAGCAGCCTTAGTCAGGCTTGTAACCTCTTGAGGGTTTCGGAAATGAACATAAATACACTTGTGTTTATTCAGAAATAAATATAAATAAACATGGTGTTTTGCTTACTGTTTCTGGCTTTGACATGTGTAAGACTTTTGGGTGGTACAGCTCAATACAAGGATGGTGATGGGACCATCCTATGGGACCCATCAAAGGCAAAGCATCAGCCAGAATATTTGGGCAAAATCTGTACTTGTCTCCAAGCCACAGCATTTATTCAAAGCCCAGTGTAAAGCTATTTTTCTTTCCAACAGCTCATGATTTGTGCTAGGTTATTGTTGGCTACTCTGTATTTGTAGATATTTTCACATCTGTTAGCCTGTAAAGAGCGACATTGTTCTCTCCTCTCTCTGTTTCTGTAGGTGAGATTGTTTTGGAAAGGACACCCTGTAGGTTAGATAGGCTTCACCTTGACCTTTAACTGTGTCAAAACTCAGGCGGTCAACACAAAAGATATATATATACATAAAAGAAAGACCCAGTTTCGGTTTTTGAATTTTATGGGTACCAGCCCTTGTTTACTGATGTTCATCTGTAGAGTCGAAACCGTCTTGGCCATTTTCACCAAATTCTCTGGGATGACCTAGAGCAGTTCAAAAATGACAACAGCAAATGGACTTTGACTGCAAGATGGCTTAATTTTAACCAGTAGAAATTTCAGGGAAAAGAAAAAGAACTTGTTGACATGAAGCATGTGGAGTCACTCATCTAGCATCGTGTAAGGGCTATAAATCTGTCTGGAAATGAGGCATGAAATGCATCATAAAAAGTATACAATCAAAACTATAAGATCAGTTTAAAATTTATGGTGGGTAACTTAGGGAGAGCATTACACGTCTGAACTTTAAATCAAATGTTCTTCAGCTGTGTATTTCTGCAAGCTTTTGTATAAAAGTCCTTTCTGTTCTTTCTCTTTACTTGAAACAAGTCTAAGCATTAAAAAACAAAATACTATTTTCTATAAATTCAGCAGCGAAAACTATGTAATCTGAAAGATAATACAAACCTGCCACAGGAACTGAGTTACAGTAGAAAACATCTGATTTAAACTTTGGGGGAAAAGGTCGTTCAATAATGTAAAAGAGCGTTCATACTCTTTCGCAAAGATTGACTCAACTAATGCATCTCTCCATTTTACTTATTACTTTAAGATGTTCTTCTGACCTCCATACCCCGAGTACAATGATCTTCTTTCTGTTAGTTTCTCTCTCTTCCTCTCCCAAAAGACCACTCTTGTCTTTCTGTGAACAGATGAAAACCAGATGGGGAGGATAGGGAGGAGATGCTGAGATCTGGGCTATCTACCTGAATTTTGCTGTGCCTGGTATGAGTAAGCATTATCAAAATTAAATCATTAAATTACTCTCTAAAAGCTAATAGAAATATTTCTATTGATTTTAATAGTGTGTCAAGGGAGAAATAGTTATGATCCTTCCAAATTACACGGCGTCTGAGCTTTATCTCATCTAAATTTCTCTGCACCACAAACCAGCCAACAAATTGCCCAGCACAAACATACAGGAGCCCTGTTGAGTCTGCAATGATTCACCAAGAAAAAGCTACAGCGAGGGAATCTTCTCCTACCCACAGAAGAAACACCGAGCAGTTTCTAAAACAAACCAAAGCCTCATCTTTTTCTGCTGATATCTGTTGTAGCTGGACTTCCTGATACTTGGTCTGGTAATTCTGGAATGATTAATTGAGCCACAGTCCTTACACCTGGTAGACGGAGAGGTTCACGGCAGATATATATATATAGTTACGACACTTTAATCTAAATGCTAGTTGCAATATATCTGGGATGCTCTTTGCCTTTTCCCTGTTGTTTGGCTCACTGGGAGACAGTGTTGTGCAATCTTTCATGCGCAGTTACATTTCTGCCAGTCATAGTGGAAAAGTTTTAGCAAGGAAAAGTTCCTTGGCTAGATACCAAACACACTCTTAAAAATTAATTTCAGGGTTTTGCTAAGGCTCAGCATTCGTGGCTAGAAAGAGCTGATGTGCCCTAGATTTCAGTGCACCAAAGCAGACTGCTGACACCTTCACCCATCCTTCCTGGGACTGTCTCACCGTGTGCTTCTTTCTTACCCTCTGCTGCCTCTGTTCCCCAGAAGGCTACAACTGAAGTCTGGTTTTGGTTGAGTATGAATATTTCCTTGCATTGACAGCTAATTTGTAGCTTACAGCCTGATGTTATCCTAGCAATGCGTTTACAGTCCCATTACCATCATGTAGTAGCATCTTCTAAGCAAAGAGAAACCCTTTCTGTCATCTAATCGTCACGCCAGTCAGGTCTGTAAGCCAAAGAGCAATACAGAAACCTCCACCAGACGGCATAAAACTTTGTGAGCAAGCTAATCCTGTGGCTGAAAACAAATACCCCTCTTTGAGTTAGACAACCCAAAAGCTGCTAAAGCCTGACCTGTTACGAACATGTGACATATGAAATAAATTCTACTGAGTTTCTTCAGAATAAACCAGACATTGCCGCCTCTGGGCAGTCTAGATGACTGTTAGGATTAATGAATGATCCAATAAGTAGAGCAGAAATTTGGAATTTATAGATGAATAGTAAGTCCTTTGCAACCCCTTACTAAGCGGGTAGTGTGTAGCTGTGGTGGCTCAAGAGCTGTGTGACCCCAAGACTCACAGGCTGGTGCCCAAGGTCTCTCCTGGACAAGGGGGAGAGGACCAGATGTTACCTTCATCCCTTGCTCAGCTGCACTGATGGGCTTCTCAGGCTGGCAAAGACTTCCCAGCCTTCATCCACCTCCAGCTACACATGGGAGAAACCAAAGCAGTTGCCCAGTGACTCTTCTTCCCACAGCAGTGGAAAAACCTGGGTAGAGGAGAGACAAATGGCCCCGTGATCCCTTGTTTGGTAAAAAGGTTACCCTCAGGCAGGCCCTAGAAAGAAGCTGGCATGGTCAGCCGGGGTGATGGCAAGTTTTGCTCTTCTTTGCAAGGCCCAGGAAATACTAGAATAAAGTGAGGGTGAAACATGGAAGAAAAGCACAGGAGCACAAAGAGAAGGCAGATTCGGGGGGGGGAAGGGGGAATCCAGCCATCATATAGCCAAGTATATGGTCTATATATCTTCTTTTACAGACTTACTACATTGTCCCCCGCTATCTGCATGTCACATCCTATCACTCACTCTCAACAGATTTACACAGTGGATTTTCTCTCCTTTGGTGACACAGTGCTTTGGCATTTGGACTAGCAGGGCAACAAATATTGATCTCTCTGGAGCAACTCCTGATTCCAGCACACAATGTCCTGTGCTGCAGTCCAAGGCTCGGGCTGCCTCTTCTGCTCCACTTTATCACTGATGTCTTGGCTGCATATTCTGCTTTTCTTTTTTTTTCTTTTTGTACTTTTGCCTATTTCCTTTTTTTTTTTTTTTTCACCAAATTGTCCTCTAGAATTCTGTTACAATGAAAAATCGCTCTGCTGTGGCGTCAGCTGGAATAGCGTGGAGAATGGAGCTGAGATTTATATGAGCTGAATGCTCAGACAGTTGTTCAGGATGGAAGCTACTAACCTACAGATTCTGACAGTTGATTTTAAGCGAACCTCTCTATCTAATGTATTTATATGAACCTTCTCACTGCAGTACCTTTACATGTAAATCTCGTCAACACGCTCACCAACACATGCAGCACTAGGAGCTGCAGAGACTAGCAACTAGAGTAGGGAATTTGGGCTTGAACCCTTTGCTCTGCCAGCACCGTTTTCCGTACCTTCCCAATGCCTCGGTTTCCCTCCAAGATCCCTGGATGTGCTTGAGGCTGGATTTTGCTGGGTTCAGGACTGTTTGTCACTTCCACAAGCATTTGATCTGCTCCCGAGGAAACCTAGCTAGAAGATGTGAGTTATGACAGTACTTTACATCCAGGTTTTGAAATGGCTTGAGATCCAAAATGTTTTTCAGGTAACCCAATGAGAAGAAAGTCTTTTCAGTCCAGCCCATCCTCACCCTTCACAGTCTGTGAACCCCAACAGCTGTGGCACAGGGGCTGTCCCTGGGCCCTTCATCTGCGGTGAACGCAAGGGAGCAAACCTGCTGGAGAAAAAGGGGAGCAAAAGACTCTGGCTGGCATCACTTCTCATGACCTTTTTAGGAACTTTGGGAACTCTGGCACGTTGACATAGCCTGATGTTCTGGGAACAAATTAGCTAACACTTGTTGTTTTGATTTTTTTTTTTTTTTTCTTTGCAAAGGACGTTCCTTGGCTTTCAAAGGCAAGCACAAAAAAAGGGAAGAAGACACTGTCCAGTAACAACATAAAAATTATGAGATTTTAAAAATACATTAATTTTAAACCATCTATTTGGGGAATCCTACTGCTGTTGTTACCCTTAAAGGTGGAAAGGGCAGGCTCAGAAAATTCAGAGTAGAGGAAGGAGGAATAATGACTTAATATCTCTTCTCCCAAAACGGTATTGCAAAGCTGGATTACGTTTTTTTCCTCCTTTCTCAACCAAAAGCACCTGAGTTCACTTCAGCAAGTCTGAGTCAGATCCTATAGGAGAACAACACCAAGCTGTGTGGTGTGGTTGACATGCTGGAGGGAAGGGATGCCACCCAGAGGGACCTGGACAGGCTGGAGAGGAGGGCCCGTGAGGACCTCATGAAGTTCAAAAAGGCCAAACGCAAGGTCCTGCACATGGGTCAGGGCAATCCCAAGCACAAATACAGGCTGGGCAGAGAATGGATTGAGAGCAGCTCTGAGGAGAAGGACTTGTGGGGGTCTTGGTTGGTGAGAAGCTCGACATGAGCCAGCAATGTGTGCTCACAGCCCAGAAAGCCAACTGCATCCTGGGTTGCATCAAAAGAACCATGGGCAGCAGGTAGAGGGAGGTGATTGTCCCTCTCTACTCTGCCCTGGTGAGAACCCACCTGCAGTACTTTGTCCAGCTCTGGGGCCCCCAACATAAGAAGGACAT
>RSEF01000011.1:20834970-20847921 GCA_003993805.1 Himantopus leucocephalus | reverse complement strand
TTGGATGGGGCTTTGAGTAACCTGGTCTAGTGGGAGGTGTCCCACCCCATGGCAGAGGGGTTGGAAATTGAT
Organism: Himantopus leucocephalus; assembly: GCA_003993805.1. Lineage (NCBI taxonomy): Eukaryota > Metazoa > Chordata > Aves > Charadriiformes > Recurvirostridae > Himantopus > Himantopus leucocephalus. The sequence continues at coordinate 20,847,849 of RSEF01000011.1, read as the reverse complement.
GATCTTTAAGCTCCCTTCCAACCCACACCATTCTCTGATTCTATGACATTTGCAGGGGAACAGCCCTGCATCGGTCACAGAGGAGAAAATTTTAAGTAAAGAGAAGTTACTGCTTCTCTGGGATGTGGCCCCGGGCAGGAAATGAATGGGGCCACAACGGTGTGTCCCAAGGATGAGCATGCAGGTGCTACCACATGCTGCAGAGCACCAGGACCAGAAGGCATCCTGATTTCAGGTGAGGGATGCCTTGGGAGAGCTCATTGCAGGGCTATGAAGGAAAGTCTCATGTTTGTGATTCCCTCTGCATGAAATAAAGTGCATCAAGACTGACTCTGGCCCAAGCTTGGCTCTTTGCCTATGGAAAACATAACAGTATGTAATGTTCCTCATGCCAGTGGATAGCCCAGTAACTATTTTAATTACTGTTTATGGTAACTGAATCGCAGTAGAGAATTCAATAGCACATTTTTAGGTTCTTAACTCATAGTCAATGCATTCCTCCTCCATATACTGAGTAGGATGCTGCATTCAGGAATATACTGGTTCAGAGGCACTTAAAAAAATTATGTCTAAGGGCACACATGTCATGGCACACTTGCCCAGTCCCAAGCAAATCCTACCCAAGATTCTTCCAAACTATTTTGGTTAGTTTGAAGAGCTGATGGAACCAGAATTACCTTGCAACTCTGAGCTTTTTCGACAAGCCCACAAAAAGCAACCACAGCCTTGTAACAACCAGTTGAAGATCAGCAGAAAAATTATTTTAGAAGGATCATGGAAAGCATGACAGCTTTACAAAACTAAGGCAATTATGCCAAGCTCTGGTGGGGCTGGTGAAAAGGAGCTGTGAGGCAGAACTGGAAGCATTGTCTTACTGCAATCAACTGTCAAAGCCTGCACAGACATACCCATGATTGACAGGTTGGTGACTGACATGCAGCAAACAGAGGACTCAGCATTAACCACCCCTCTTTCCGTACCACTCATCCTTCTGACTGGCCTCACCCTTTCTGGTTTTAATGTTGTCACCCCTCATTTTAATTAATAAGACCCGGCTATAGTGCAAACCGTCCACCTGTTCCCCTCAATCTGCAGTGAAAGCCCATTAATAACCGAAATACAGGACACATGTAAGCTTTCCAGCAATGAAACAAAAGCCGAGGAAATACCTTGATACCGTTGTCGCAAGGAACATAGACTTTCATTTCTGTTCATTTCTTTAACATCTGGTACGCGTTGCTGGGGAATGATGCTCTGTTCAGCCTTGGACTCCTTCCACCCTGCGGATTCAGTAACAGAGTCAAGACACCTGTACCTAAAAGCAAAGCCATCCAAGTCTGATCGGATATGCTGCCTGAGAGATATTATTATTTTCAGATGAGAGGCAACTATTAGGCCCTGGCCATACTGGAAAGACAACACTATATTTCTTGCAAGAACTGGGATATTAATTTCTGGCACAATTCAGAATCTGGACATTTCTGCTCTCTTAAAATTCCCCCACCCTGAGTTTGCAGTTGGTGGTATTAATCTTTATTCCCCCACCAAAAAACACAAAGTCAACTTCTGTTGCCTTGCCAGTATCGTCTGGCTGTACAGCCCCCAGAGTTACAACGGTGAAGGAATGTGCTGCGATGTCGTGTCTTGCCAAGCCCGAGGTAGGATTATTCTGGCCTCTCCAGGACTTTAAAAATGGCCATACTTTGCTTCCTACCTCGCCTTCCTGATGAAGGCAGCTCTGCAGCAGGCAGGGGGCCACAAGTCCCCTTCGATGCGTTGCCAAGAAGGGGATATACGCTGCACCTCAGCTGTTGGGGTGATAGCACTGATCTGCAGAGAAGACAGTGTGGCACTAATGGATCAGTCTGTGCATTGGCACAGCTAAAACAATCTGCATATTTTTGCAGTTATCAATGTGGGAGTCACCCTGGGCTGTCTGCTCACCATAGCCCCAATGGTGGCTGTTGCTGTGATGTAAAGACTAAAGAAGAGACACCTCAGTGACAGCTCGGGTCACGGCATATCTGTGACGGAGGAGCTTTGGCCACAGTCCTCGGCAGGTGGGATCATGAGTTGATACTGCCAAAGCTGTGTATTTTACTGATGTAATATTATCACGGCATGAAGAACAGTGCAAATAGAAAACAGCTTCATTTATAACAGTCAAAAGCGACACTCCAAATCTCAATCTGTCTCCAGATAAAACCTCTCGATGCCATTGCTAAGATATGCACTCTCCACCGCAGGCTTTGTCTAGCAAGAGCGCAGACTCAAATAAATACCGCTTATGCCAAGCTCACAAAGCATGTCTTTCCAGTCCGGGGGTTGGACCACCCGGGCCAAAAGGCAAAAATCATCTCAGGTATATCCGAACGCCTACAGGCATTGAGCAAACAGCTTTGCAAGAGCCGAGCACAGTAGACGGAGCTATTTATCATAGGCAGGGGCCAGAAACAAATGAAGTGACCTGTAAAACCAAACACTTCTATGGCTCTGATTGAAAGCACGCAGGATATTCCTATTCCAGGATCCGACACAATGGCTGTGTCTAGCCGGACATGCCTTTAAGTGATTGAACTCAAGCTCTGTCTGGGCAAGGCGTCAAACTCCACAAATCTCTATCCAAGCCTCACACCTGATGGCACTTTGAGCCAGTCCAGACAATAATCTGGAGTTTATGTTCCACTTCTTCAACCCTCTCCATCCCCACCACCAGTTGCCAACCAGCCTGCCTTCGTTCAGAGAGAGCAGGGGAGATCAAATGCAAGCGGAGCATTTAAAAAAGCAAAGAAGCCCTGCGAAAAATCAGACTTCTGGCATCAGTGCGGATCTGAGACTGAGGAGGTGTGAAACCATGCGGCCAGAAAGCACCTCCAAGCCACTGGCTGCAAGGAACAGCATCACGGAGCAATGTGGGTTCAAAGGGGCCTCTGGTAGGACCAACTCCCTGCTGAAAACAGAGCTAACTTCTAAATTATATCAGGTTGCTCATGGCTTTGTCCAGCCAAGCTTTGAAAATCTCCGAAAACAGGGATTTCACAGCCTCTCTAAGACTTTGTTCCAGCATTTGAGCACATTTTTGAGTGGCCTCACTCGTTGCTGACTTCCGTATCAGTTCCCGCTGAGTCTTATTCCTACTAGACACTACGTTACAAAGAAACATCAGCACTGGCCACTATTCCTAGGGGGACAGAATTAATAAAATGTGAAGTGAGGCCTTTATTGATGGACTCAAACTATTCAGAAGTCAAGAATATGTTACTTTTGTCACGGCGACTCTTTTGGGGGTTCCTTCTCCAACACCACTGAAGTGTCAGGGTTGCTGTTATCTTGGCAGTAATGCATGAAGTCTGCAAACCAGCTGATCTGTCACCTTATTTGGCACAGACACAGGACTTCAAGATGAAAGAAGGAAAACAGAGTTCCCCTGTTGTCCCACTCACCTCAGACAAAAAGGAAAAATTGAGGTCTTGATTCAGAAAAAAAAAAGTAAATAAAATCAGCACCTAAGCAAAAGTTGCTCCTGAGCAACCTGCTCTTGTTGACCTTCCTTGGAGCAGGGATTCCCTTCAACCTCAAATATTCTGTGTGATTTTAGTGGAACTTAAAATAATTCATCTGGAAATGAATTTAGTTGCTTTTGCATTTTGCTGCATGAGCTCCCCAACTCCTACATTTACCAGTGTGGCTGTATGGATTGCACGGGAGCAATCACGGTTTACACTTTCTGAGGCACTGATCCCACTTTGTTCTGCCCATATTCGTATTGTCTCCCTATCAAAGCCACACGCCTTCTTTACTTAATTTATTGCACTGACCCCTGAAACCGTGTAACTCCTCTGGATTCTTTCTAAAGCACTCAGAGATATGACATTCAACAGGAAAACAAAAAAGCCTAAGAAAAAGAAAAACACCCTTCTCATGGAGGAAGAATAGCCTGTAATCTTATATATGTGGCTTCCAATTTTTGGCAATACCAAGCCCACAATTTGCATATTCTAATATGCATCGTTTTGATAACAATTACACTGCCTGAGCTACACTTGGAATGAGCCATCCTTCAGGTCCTGGCACTGTGAGTTTCCAGAGGAAAATATTGCCGGTTGTATCCTTAGCAAAAGAAGGCCCTTAAAAGGTATAAAATGTTAAGTCTAGGCGTTAAGTGCTGGGAAGATGAATATGGATATGGATTAAAAAAGGGAGAGAGGACCGGAGGGTGGGAAGCTGTGGGGTCTGGGCATACATGCACACGCTGCACGGGCAGTGGTACTGCACCAGAGAACATCTTCTGCTCCAAATGTCCCATCAGTCCCACATTTAAGTAAATTGCAGACAGATGATGCAAACATTTCCAAAACCTAAACCCTTCTGCAGCTCAGCTCATGCTAGAGAACGATTTGGTTAGAGCAGAGACGGGAAGGAGATGGCTCGCAACCTGAAGGTCTTCTCAGTCTTCTGAAAACTGTTAGAAGGACCACAAGGAAACAGCCTGTCCCTCAAGATAATCAAGGCTTATAACTATGACAAAACACTGGGAATAACGCTGGCAACAGAACAGACAGTCTCCTCCTGGGGACAAAAGCCAGAACACACTGATTTATGGCAAGAGGAGGAGGGAATTTTTTTTAACCAAGCCAATCTGAATCATTGTAGATGCAAGAACTTAAAAATAAAGACCAGATCCCATGTCCTTTCTCAGTTTAATTGCAGTTGCTTTAACAGGATTTTGTTTGAACAAGGTTGCCTGATGTTATGTCTACTCAGAAAAGAAAAAAAAAATGTTTTTATTTCAGTTTGGTCAACACCAAGGAGCTAGCCCAGGTTAAAACAGAGGTGAAAAAGCTACAAGAACACAAGAACATATGGACTGGTTCAGATCAAAGGTCCTTATATGCTCAGGGAGGAACATATAAGCATGGGAAGCAGTGACTAATTCCCATACTATATTCAGCCCTTAGAAACCCACAGCTTTAGAAATGTTTGGAGTCAGAGGTCCCAACCAATGGATAAGTTTAAGAGCCTCTCATGGGCCCATGCTTCGTATGACAGCTCAGCCTTCACAATATCCCACAGAAATGAGCTCCTCAGTTGGGTAATGGATGGTGGGACAAATTATTGCTTCTCAGTTGATTTAAACCGGGTGTGTGGGCACTCCAGCTTCTTCAGTTATGAGTAACAGCCAAGAGGTGATTTGGGTTTTAGGTTGGGGTTGAATTCAAGTTGCTGAACTGAGTGAGAGCCTATGCTATTTCTCCTTCTTTTTTTCATCCTTGTTTTCATTACCATTAATTAATACGAATTGGTTAACTGGCATTAGAAACATATTTTTCTGCTTCCGTGTGTGTATAAACATACCTTAAGTTAAAACAGAATCAGGATGTAGATATAAATGAAACCAAGGAGCCAAGCACACTCTAGGCTTAAGAAAAGCCCATGCTCCAATCTATAGTTTGTGCTCAAAGTCAAGAAAAAAAATATTTCAGATCGGTGAGAACAGTTTATTAGCCTACAAAATTTTAGTCTACCTGGTTTTTATTTTAGCTGAGCCTACCTGATTGTGACAAGGATGAATGACTAATTTTTTTTTCCTTAGGCTCCAATCCAGGTAGCATACAACCCTTCATTTTTCTTTCTTTGTCTTTTTTTTTTAAATAATTTTTGGCAAATAATTTCCTTCTCTGGCTTCTTACACCGTATTTTGTATAGGAAGGCTAAGGACATGCCTGGCTACACAAAGGGGTCACTGTCCAGGTTACAGATTAGGAAATAGTACAGTTTGTCAACATTTGGCCCTGACAAACTTTTAAAATATAAATACAGATGGTTTTATTTAAAAGAGAAAAAGTCCACATTCTACTAAAGGTTGAAGCTTGTTTTCTTTCCAATCTCATTTTTTCCCTGAATGTTTGGTACATTGTGTTCCATTGTTATCAAGTTTAATCACATTTATATAATAAAATGTAATTAGGAAATGAAAATAGAAATTGAGAGTCCTTTGGTTTTGTGGTTTATTCAAGAAATTCCTAGCCCAAATTGAGCAGAATCCATATATATCAAGTATTTCTGGGAGTATATTCCCATGTTAGGAGGGAATGCAAGCCCCGGTAGAATAAAGAGGATAACTCATCTAATTGCTACATCTGTGGAGCATACAATTAATTCCCTTCATTCAGAGTGTGACTCTGAACTGCTGTGGCTGAACCACTCTGTGTGTGAGCTCTGATCCTGTATAAGTTGCACAATACCTCGAATGCAGTTCACATTTTCGCAGTTCTTGCTCAGGTGGAGATTTCTACCCCAGAAAATATAAATTGAAGCCTTTACAGTCCAACTCTGCAACATATCTCTCTGCATCAAAGTTCACAGACTGGCAGTGGGGTCCTGAATTACCTAAGAAAACGGCACAATAAATTTTGCATAACAAGAACAAACTCCACCAGATGGCTATAATCCAGACCAACATAATTCATGTTGATAACCAAACATATGGCTTTTAAGAAACCGTGTGATCCAGCGCTTGAACTTCAAGAAATCAGTCTAACATGTGTCTCAGGCCTGATGCTTTCAGTGACCTTTGGATGCTACTACTTTAAAAATACCATATCATGCAAACTTCATGCCCCAGGGCTAATAACCCAATAAACCCGCATCTTGTCATTGCTTCCTGTTTTGCTGAAGCTTTTCATCTCGCTCTCCCCTAACAAAAGCAAAGGGATTCATTCGCTATGTGAAGCATAGAGTAGATGATAGCCCTGGGTTGAATAAAGTAAAGACAGGGCTATTGCTCGAAAAAGGGACACGTTGAGAAGTACAGAACCAACATTGTGAAGAAAAGGTCTGGGTTAAGGCCACTGTTTTTATCAAGAGAGGTGAAAAGATACAGCATTCCTTAGCGAAGAGCTAGATAACGTTCATGGCAGGACACCAGCGAGCGTGGAGAAGAAACAAAATATTGGAGATTTATTTCCCTGGGAATCTTACTGCGACTCTGCATGACATTTGGACAAGCTAACATGGGTAAATATGGTGGAAATAAAACCGCTTTAATGTGAACGCGAAACTAATTAAAACACCCTGCTCAGTTTTCTCGGTTCAGAGTCAGGTCTTTGGGGTAGACCCATGAATCTGTTCCAGTTAGTATTTGTGCTCAGGACTCGTATAAAGAAACAGAGAGCAAACTTGAAAAGGCTGAGATCGTATCATAGCAGGAAGGTTTGCAAGAGATTTACCAGCCAAGATTAAATTCCAAATATTCTTGGAAAACTGGTGAAATGGGCTGAAATGAAAATCATCAAACTGCGCAAAGAAGAGCAAAGGACTGTACTTAGAAAGGAGAAACCAAGTGTGAATGGGGAACTGGTGGCAGGGGCTTTACTTGGGTGTGAAGAAGCCAGGAGCAAGACAGAGCTGAGGACTGAATGAGTTAACAGGATGAAGTTGCTTGAGACAAAGCCAACCTCTCGTAGAGCTGCAGTACCATCAGTGCTCCAGGGTTACTCCATCCTGCTCCGTGCTGCTGGATCTCGAACTCAACCATCACCTCCGTTTGGGGATGGGAAAGGTGATGAGAACAAAGTTGAAAGAAGACAGAAGAGAACAGCAGGGGGAAAAAAGACTTTGGAAAACACGGTGTATGAACAAGAATTTAATTTGCCTAAACTAGAAAAGCGGCAACAGGAGATAGGAAATGCGTGTTCACAGTTAAGCACATCAAGATCGTTATCAAGAAAACCGCAACCAGCAGCTCTCCAAGAGTGCTTCGAGGAGCACATGAAGCAATTGGCTTTATTTGTAACAAAGAATACTGAGGTTGAGTACTACAAAACACCACAGATCCTAAGGATAGCTGGGGACAGGCTCAATAGTGACAGATACCTGTCCAAGATAAACCAGATATATCTGATCCTGCCTCAGAGCAGAAAGTACCAAGCAGCATTTGGCCACCCTCCCCCGACAAAAGCGCATTTCTGGAATTTCTCCAGCTGGGACCCCTGAACACGTCTTCAGGCTTAAGCACTGAATGCAATTGTTACTTTGTTAGGATTTTTTTTTCCCCCTTTACACCAAACATCCTGACGGCAGCAGTAAATATATACATTAACAACATGATAGCTTAGTCATCCCCCCCACAGAAAAGCTTCAAAAACTTCAGTTTGGCGCAGATGCAAAGACACTCCCAACCTCAAGAACGTGGTCCATTTTGCCATGGACACTGTTTGTTTTCAATGCAATTTTTGTACTGAGCCCATTATAACTATGATATCTGTCCCCTGGGACCAGTAGCTGAAGGAGCAGTGAGTTACACGTTGAGTTTTCTGCCATTAACATGCAAGGCTGGTTTGTGCTATGCAGAATGCGTGGTCCAAACGCATCATGCAGCACGAAGGATGAGCAATAACTCATGGTCAGATTTTGATGAAAATACAGTTTTGATCTCCTTAGGATTTTGAGACATTCATTTTAAAGAAAAAGAAAAGTGGATCAGGAGAGGGAGGAGAAAGCACTTACTAACCTGCAACTCGGAGCTGGAATGTCATAAGCAAAAAATTGCATTTGTGTTTCTGGTTAATGCATGAAGAAGCTTCAGGGTTTTGATTCAGCTGCGATTGTGCGATCCAGTCTGGAAAGAGTTATTTTTTTTACAAAAAAAAAGGTATACAGAACTAGTAGCCATATTTGCTGCAACAAACATTAAAAGGCAGCGCGACAGCCCTGCAGCACCCGGTGGGAACAGCATGAGCATCAATGCCGGGTGGAAGAGCCAAGTCGGTGTCCCAACCGATGGCAGACACTGCTTTTTCTTTCACGTACTACCCTGCCGCACATCCTGTTAATGCGCTTGAGGAGCACGGTGGCATTAGGGTGACATTTTCCCCCTTACTATCTAAATGGAGACAAAATATGTCACTGAGGCAACAGCTGAAACTCCCCTGGGGCCCCACGAGTGACCTGAGCAACCTGCAAAGCTTCCTTCACACATGGTGCAAATCTCATCCCAAAATGCCGATTTTTGTCCCTTGCTGTGTCTGTGCTTTGCAGAAGCACAATTCCCGCAACACCTGCGCTCCTGCAGCGCCAGGCAAACCTCAGGGGACATACCGAGCTCCCAGCATAGGGAAAGCTCCGCTTTCCTAAATAGGATGCAAATAATCAAGGTTTGATTACATGACGTACGATCGCATTGGGCAATGTTTCCCAAAGCCGTCTATTCCCCGATCCAGATGGGAGGTGCTGTAAAAGCTGACAGGGGCTGCGGTTCACAAATTATACGGGAGATTTAGGAGCTTGTAGAAAATATTCCCGAAGCTTTCAACTCCATGTGCAGCTGCAGCACGGAAGGCAAACAGGATGTCAGTTGCACTGATAGAGGAATGTAATATAATTGAAAAGATTTGGTTATTATTGTATGAGGAAATGATAAGATCTTGTGCAGAGTATGGTTTGGTCAAGAAATGATATAGGAAATAAATTATATCAAGTTCTCCAGGCTTAAGACAGGAGAAACATTCAGGACAATGGACTTATATTCATTTCTAACAGCCTCTGGTAGATGGACCAGCTGTAACATTCAAGAGAATGATGTTTTGTGTCTGTTTGCTTTGTCCAGCTGCCAAACGCGAAAAAAACACTTTCAAGCAAACTCTCAAAAAGTTTCCCGTCCTCTGTCAGCCCAGCTCTGCAGCCACACAGCCAGCCTCACCAGTGCTGCCAGAGCCGGCTCCGGCATCCAGCGCTGCAAAGCACCTCTATTCTGAGAAGACTGCAATGCAGTGCCACCACTAATAGCCCCAAGGACAACCTCAAAAAAGTAAATAAAATGAAGAAACTGCTCTTAGCATAAGGTAACACTCAGGGTCACCTCTGGTGACATGACCTCAGACAACTCTGGTTTGCATTTGCAGATGTCATGCAAGGGACTATACTCCAAAGATCTCTGACGCAGCAAACCATTGCCAGCTTGGGCTTCACCCTGAGCTACATTTCACGCTTTGCCACATGCAACACAAATATTTTGTAAACATTACTCCAGCAACTCACCAATGAAAGAGAGAAAAAGAACAAAACAAAACTGTTACTAAATTCAGCAAAAGACGTAAGCTTGATTAATGAAAGAGATGACTACTACACCATTGGCCTTCTGTGAGGTCAAAACCAGAATGCATTTGTTGATATACCTTCAAAAATAGATGTAGCAGCAAGAACAGATGTACTCACATTCGCGAAAACACAGTTTTGGGTAGATGTTAGCTTTGCTGGGTCAGCCACACACGATGATTTGTCAACCACGGCTCTGAAAAATTTTCATAAAGACACATACTTAAACCCATACATCTATAATAAAGGCAGGACAGCTACTGGATTTGGTTACTGAAAGAGAGCAGCAATGATGACACCTGGAGCTATCAAATCTCCCTTTTCAGATGGGATGACAGGACTGGGAAGGGCTTGCGGGATCCCTACAAGCCCTATATCTCCCTTGGTGCTTCTCACACAGCCAACTCCAATAACACAACCTCACCGGTGGCTGCCCTTAGTGCCAGTTTAAACTGGCTTAGCCTCCTTGTTCCTCCCATAACGCAGACTTTCCTTACCTCAATTTAGAGCTGACCTCTTTAGGACAGGTCTTATGGGACAGTTTTTTAAAAAGTTTGGTGTTTCGGTGAAACCCCTGAAGTTCAAGCAGTTGTCGAAAACTTTGTGTCTACCAAAGCTTGGATGGGTGATGGGTGCCAGATTTTAGATCCCTTATTTGACCAGGGAACACCTGACAATAATCCCTGGAAACCAGTGGAAATTATCATGGTGTTGTCTAGTGCTTAGCGGTGGTGTAATCTGGTCAAGCAGAAGAGCAAGCTTCATCCTTCTCCATTTGGTCTAAGCACAACTACCTCTTTTTCTTTCTCCTCCATATTTCAGTACCTGTTTAGATGATTAAAAGCGGTGGGGGGACCAAATAAAAAACAAGCCCCATAAATATATGCAGAGACACAGGGTTTTTTGAAAGCCTTAGTAGGTTTTTATTTCTTACTTTTACTTGTTCTGAGTTTTACATATGAGGTCTGGCTCTTCTGGAGTATACCATGATTGCTTTATACATTTTCACAGCAGCAGACATTTTACACAAACAGCTTGAGTTTTCCAATAGCTTCAAGAAAAGAACAAAGAGAAAAATATCTGTGATTTTTGAAAGCATCCCTTGTACTCTAGTTTTGCAAAAGACCAGGCCAGATTTCTGCCAGAGAAAAATTCAGCAAATGGGAGAGATTTGAAGGAAACTTGAAAGTGGTAGAACAGAGAAGGAAAATAAATTAAGGAGATTTATTTTAGTCTGTTTTTTCATCTCTTAAGTCGCATAATTGAGCATTATCTGACTATAAACCTAGATACAGGTCATTTTTGCCAAAGCATTTAGCTGTTTATCTGTTCTGCTCTGTATGCCGTAGTATTTCTGGCCAGAAAAAGTCTATATATCAATTTCATACCTTTCTACTCATTTCTTAATAAAAATCAGCTAATTGCATCATCTCCTCTCCCTGCCAAATGGAGACTGTCGTTTTACTTGGCCTACTCCAACTTGTTTTCTGTAGAAGTCATGATATTTCTGGATGTTTCTTTCTCATTTGAGAAAATAAACTTTGCAAAATGGCATAAAACTTCCACAAACACAAGCTGATTTGGACCTGGAAAATGCTGTGTTCAGACTAGGACATTTCTACTGAGGCCAGTGGAATTATTACTCAGTGTTTGCCAGTGATACATTAAAAAAATAAGGCACACGTTTAAGTCTGTCTACATCTCCTCAACTTGTATTACATTCGGCTTCAATGAAGAAGTTGAGTAAATGGAAAAATTTGCTGACTCAGACCTTATCTCGTGGCCCCACCAAATGAAAAGGTGCAATCACAATCAGACTTTAGAACAGAATATCCAAACTTGGCTAAACGGCTTCTCAGATTATACAAGTTGTTTACCTCTTCCACACAAAGAACATATGAAAAGTTTTCTGTTATCGCTGTTACTTTTCCCATTCCTTTTTGAATCTCAAGGCTTTTGGAGAAACATTCATTAGAAGATAATGCAGTCTTAGAGGATGGGGTTTGCCTTGTACTGAGATGTTGCTGCTTGAAGGAGCACAAAGTGCTGCTGAAAGACAGGGTCTTGCACAGACCTCCAGAAGTACACACACATTATCTGTGTGTGCAGCTTCTCCTCCTGGTTTTGTTGTCCCTCAAATCACTACCAGAAATACGGCCATTGCAACCTGGTGATATATTTCCCTATGAGCAACCACCAACCCTGACAGACAAGTCTGTAGTTTGTTGTGCTTGATCTTTCATGTTGTTTGTTTTCTTTTCTGATGACTGTCTCTAATGCTGACACCTGCCTCACATGAAACATGACAGACAAGGGGATTCGAGAGCCTTTCAAAACCTCTGAGGATGTAAATGGAGTCAGGTGTGTGGGGAGACATCATAGCTTCATTAGACCAGGTAAGACCAAGTGGACAAGCGGAAAACTCTATACTAACACAGTGCTTGAGATACAGCCACACAGGAATACTCTGCCTTCCTTACACCCCATCTTCCGGCAGCTTTTCAGAGAAGAAGGGGTCTATTGCACTGTGTACATACCATATCTCCAACCCCCTTTGTAAACTTCTANAACTTCTAATGAGAAGCTCAACATGAGCCAGCAATGTGTGCTCACAGCCCAGAAAGCCAACCGTATCCTGGGCTGCATCAAAAGAACCATGGGCAGCAGGTAGAGAGAGGTGATTCTGCCCCTCTACTCTGCCCTGGTGAGAACCCACCTGCAGTACTGCGTCCAGTTCTGAAGCCCCCAACATAAGAAGGACATGGACATGTTGAAGGAAGTCCA
>RSEF01000011.1:20805358-20834870 GCA_003993805.1 Himantopus leucocephalus | reverse complement strand
CTTTAAGGTCCCTTCCAACTCTAATCATTCTATGATTCTGTGAGTAAAGCATTGGTGGCCTTATATGTTATGACACAGTTAATGCAATATAATTATTTGTCACCAGACTTTAAAGTGCTACTGCACATTCGTATTTGATGAGTATTTATTCTGGTAGGCCTTCCCATGACCGAAGTCTTCTGCAACCTTTATGTGAAATGACGAGACACGAAATGGTGGCCATACCTCCCCTGCAAGGCACCAAGCTTCTTTTTTCAATTACACACAACTACTTTGAATAATGTGGTCCTGCTTTTTCCTTTGGGAAAGTCTGGTCTGCCCACATCCAAACAGGAACCCTTTGATGCTCATGGTCTGCAATGGCTCTGAGGTTGCCAAAGCCAACTGTCGAAGTGCAAACAAGAATAGACTCATCCGTCCCACCACAGTGCCGTGTCTGCAGACATTGCCCTCAAAGACACTTTCTTTGGGCTATGCTCTTCCCTCGGTTACGCAGGCTGGAAGAGAAGCTGGGTTATTCGCACAAGGGTTGGGTGGCAGAGGAAAGCACCATTTCCCTCTCCTGCTATAGGGCTGATGGCAGCCCTATACGAACCTTGCTGTAATTAAATGGGGTAGCTGCTAGGATAAAGATAACAGGCCATACATCAGTGAATTCTGTCTGATAGTTTCTCCTATCACCTCCCACTGTAGTAGCTGCCTCTCTGTGCTTGCATCCCACTGAAGGGGGGGCAGGATGAGCAAATCCTCAACACAGGCTGAGGATGCCTTTTCTCTTGGTACTGCCCTCGGGACCAAGCAGACATGGAAGGCTCCCACCAGGCACAGTGCTGCAGTCCACGCTGATGCATCCTCTCCATGTGCATCCCTTTGGTTCCCAGCCCTCTCAGCTGCATCCTGACGAGCAAACCAGAGGACACTCGATTAACACTTCAGCAGTAGGATCCAAGTGCATGGGCCCCAGTCCCAGGGCAGGCTTCCTCCTGCAGGGAGATAAGAAGAAGAATAACAAGAACGCAAACACCACTCCACACTCCCAGTGATACTGGAAGTATCCACTTTTGGGATAAAGCCTTTCTGTTCTAACTCAGATCCTGAGAGGTTGAAAATGATCTGCTGCTGGGATTTGAGCCTGGTTTTCTAAGGAACCAACAAATCAAATACTGCAGAAGGCAGTGAAGGTTGGCGCTGGGGTCGTGTGGGTGTTTGGCTACTTCTGTATCCTCGCCTTCACCTCCCTCCAACTCCAATTTCAGCGAACTCCAACAACACGACCCAGGCTATCTGCCCTAGCTGCTCATCCAAATTACATTTTGCTTGCAGATATCCTTAACTTCGACTCTTATTGATTGGTAGTGTCCAAAAGCATACTCTGAGTTGAAGAAGGAAAACACTCCTGCAGCTCGGCATGACCAGTTCACCTCCACGCGCACCTCCACCACTTCCAGCCAGTGGAGTGTCCAAACACCAGCCCACACGTTGCAACCACTTTGTGCTGCATGCTAGCAAGAGGATTTGGCCCAAAAGTTTAAAGCAAAGCAAAACCCTGTGCAGATGCCCAGAGTCGGGAAAAGCACAAATGGTTTGCGTTGGCCTGCTGAAATGTTGGCCATGTTGTATAATTGTACTTTTGCACACCAGTTTCCAAGAACAAAAAAAAAAAGGAACTACGTGCATTTTATTGCTGAGGTCAGGTTCCTGTGTTCCCAGTCCTGTTTCTCACTCTCTAATCAAATCATTACTCTTAATATGACTAGTTCCTAAAAGCCTGTTTTGCCATAAAGTGCTTTAACCTTAGCATCTTGTTTCCTATGACATTAATTGAAGGGTTTATTCAGACTTAATCTATAAACTGTTTTGTGTAATCAGCCAACAACTCAAGATCAGCAGCAAGTCCTGGGCCCAGAAACCAGCTGTGCCAAGCCCAGCCACTCTCAAGGTGACCTTAAACTGGATTGACATAACTCTCTAGAAATGTAGGACAATACAGTAGAGTACAGCACATTTAAAGGAAACCATCCTAGCTACAGCAAGACCAAAAAGCCTTTCATGAGGATGTAAGGCTAACCTTAAGTTGGGTTGGGGCCACCTCACCTTCAGACCTGATATTTCAAGTTCTGTCACGGTGAAGTCAAGGAGAATCCCACCTCTGTGCCCCACTTAGGAAGAGAGACCAAGTATCAGACATGCACTCAGAAATTCTCCCAGAGAAAAAGCATGAGCTGGTAAATAAGAGCTTTTTGGTGATTATTTCATGCCGCTGGGAGCAACATAGCAGGGACACTGAAATGCCATGGTCTGATCCTCCGTTTCCAAGAAATGATCATCACAAGAATATCTTACTCCAGATCACTGACATAGGTCTGAAGGTGCCATTCTTCCCTGTACACCTCAAGCTATGTGTTTGTTATGCAAGATGCTTTTTGATGAATTATTAAGAAAGAAACCAAATAAAGCCTCTCGTGCAAGTGGCTTTATAGGGTTCCTGTGTCTTTTTAAAAATCACACATTGGTTCCCATACTGAAAGACGTTCTACTCAGCATGAAGCATTCAGCATCGTGAGCAGTCATGTCTTTACAGTCACAGCTTGAACTTAACAGGGCTTTAAAAAAAAAAGTGTGCCCAAACTTTCATGTTTTCTGGAAACATTTTGATTTTCAAACTATTTGGGTATCCTAAGACAAGAAAAACACTTAACAAAGAAAAGCTGCTTGTTGAAAGCGTTACTTGTTTCGTATTTCAAAGACAAAATTGAAAACACTTATGAAGGGTGTAGCTATTTACCAGTCAAGAGTGTTCTTATAAACAAAATAATATAAAACATATCCTCTTTGCTGTTTTGTTGTTTAATATCTCCCAGTTTATCACCATGTAGAGAGCAGAAGAGAAGAGAAAATAGAGTGTAGTTCCAAGAAGCCTTGCAATAGCTAAAAAGAGTAAAGGACAATAGCATGGCAGCAACATGTTTTAGTTTGTATGCACAGGAATCATGCAATACGAGACAGGTATCAATTTTCCATCAGGAAAGCTGAAGAGAGTCTCTTATGACATCTACCTGCAATTCCAGTTGGGCAGATCAGGAAAAGTGAAGAAACCTGAAGGCCAAGAGAAGAGTTGAGTTCATCCAATGGACATGGGAGATCCTTGAACTTCTTTGACAACCTCTTCACAGAAATTCAGCTTGAGAAAACAGATTACTAACAATAAAGTCGAGTTCACTATTAAATTATTCTTACTAAACATTTTTTCCCATTTTATTTACAGCTGTTATACTCACTGTAATTACTCTACTCACACCATTTTACCCATAAAAAGCCCTGAGACTCTGAAAAATATATTAACGTACAAAGTCTAAAACACATCCCTTGCAGATGGGTTTCCAACCGTGAAAGCATGGGGAGGATATTTGTTCTTTCTACTGGGGTGGAGAGGCTGTGACAGTGCTTAAGAGACTGCATGCTGAAGAAGCGAAGAAGCTGGTTTGTTTTAAAAAGAAACAGAACCAAATGGCTTTCTATCATTTCACATCTGTAAAACAGCTGAATTTATCCTGTGCTTCATCCAACCATTTTATCAGATTTCTGTTCTTTGTAAACCAAGCAAACTTCTAGAAATAACATTATAGTAAGTGAAGAGTGATGTATTTGCTGACGTTGGTCTCTTGATACACCATATACCTCAGAGGAGCAAGCAGTCAGTCAGAAGAAATGCCATGTGAAGTTTATTTCTGTTTCCAGGCCCATGTGATTCCCTGGGAGAGGGCAGCTCTGCCTGAATCCATGCAGCTTTTCCAACCGTAACAGGAAACCACCGTCAGCAACAGCATAATTCATGGCTAGGACTTGCAAGCCCCACCAGGTCACGTTCTGAACCTTGGATACTGATGAGATTGCTTTTAAGTCTAACTGCTCCTGAATATGGTGTTGGGCTTAACATGCGTGACATTATACATCTTACTCTGTTAGCAGCACCAGTATGCAGGTTTTTAAGCTGTAAACACCTGCAGCCAGAATGTGAAGTCAATCAACGGCAGTGAGCTTGTGCCAATGTACACCACCTCAGATACTGCCAATGAGGGTTCACTGTGCCTTGAAAAACTATGTCCCACTCAAACCCTGAACAAGTCATATACAGTTTCAGTCTCATGGATAACTTACGGGCAAGAACACAGTCTGAGCCACGTATTCAAGTGCTGCAAATCCAAAGCAGAGTACTGGTTTTCTTTCATTAGGGAAAAAGAATTTCTGAGATTAAAAGTTTCTTTAAGAATCTCATTCATTTGGCTAAGAGGTTGAAGTAGGGTTACAAATTGTATTTCCCAGATACCTGGGACCAGTCAGACAGATTCTCCAAGACATCAAAAGAGACCAAAAAATCTATTGCAAAGCAAATAAACTGTGTCTAATAAGGACATGATTCTATCAAAATCAGAAGTACTGCAATGCAATAATTGTCAGAGCATAATGCAAGAACTGTCTCTCCTACTGCCCGAATTTATACCACGCAGTGCCAGAAGTCAGGGTGACACACCTACAGGACAGGTTGGAGGGGTTTTCTGTAATGCAAAACAGCAACACACAGTAACTGCCCACCAGCTTCCCAGAGCATGTAAGAAGTGTTTCAAGCAACAGGTGACTTTCTTTAGTATTTAGTTTGGGCATGCTCTCATCTTCCCAGGAGAGAAATAAAATTTTCCAGAGAAAAAGTCAACTCCTTACTTAAAATGCCACAAAATTCAGATGTCAGAAGTTCAACTTTCCCAGCAAAAAAATTTTTGATCAGAAAATGTTCACACCTTAGACCAACTTTGCTAAAGCAGGCACCAAAACTCGCCAAATGACCTCTGCATCTCTGTTCCATGCTACAGAAAGAGCTACTGCATGCTCTCCTGTCCATTGACAAAATCCCAGTTGCTTTTTTGGGGCAAATAATTCATAAAGGGGAGCGCAGAGTTATGTCTATCTGCTCTATCATCAATAGAATGTCCTGAGTTAACATGTTTTTTTGGCAGTCAATCTTATCTTCATTCCAAAAGTGAATCTCAGATTGATACTAGTGGACATTGTGTCAAAGAGGACAAGATAGGGGTAAAGGAGAGTGCAAGACTGGTGGAGTGAAATGTGCAATATGGAACTGTTTGTTGTTTGTATCCTTTGATGACTACTGATGGGAAGTTTTAGTTGGAAATCATCCACACAGGGAACTTGAGAGTCCAACCCAGTGGTTTGGGTGTATCGCTAGGAATTGGCTTTCTGAGCAGGCAATACCTATTTCTCTCTTTCCCAAAGCCATGAGTCAGACTGTGTACAGGGATCCAACGTGCGTAAAAGCACAATGAAGGAGAATCTACTAAGCATCAAAATGTGGCTGCCTTTTCTGTGTCTCAGGACATGGCCCTAATTTCTTTGGCTCAAAAAGCTCATGGTTAAGATTGGTTCCTCTGGGTGAACAAGGATGTGGAGCTGCTCTTGCTTTTATTGTGATGAGGCACAAACACTGGAAATCCTGAATCAACCAAACAGGGCTACAAACAATGTAATAACATCTTTGACGTTATTGGAAAGATGTTTCACATCTGCCTTCCCTACTTCTGGAAGGGAATAATTGGCCTCATTAGTAAGGAGACAAGCAACCTTTCTTCTTCCCAGCCCTCCTGTCCAGAATCCATATCTCACCGATCCAGAGCCATACAGGCTCCTGCTGACAGGCAGTACGTGGAGGCTGATTTCACCTCCTGGCCCATTTCCCATGGCACATCATGAAGAACTCCATGTCTGCTCTCGATAAAGTCCAGAACTGCACTAGTTATGTCACACTCTCTTGAGACTTTCTTGTTTTCTCATATATATTTCATCAAAATACCGTCTCTCTTCCTAAAAGTTCATTTTATTCCCTCCTGTCTTGTTATTGGCTACTCAATACAAAGAAAACTATATCCATGTCCCTAGAGCACTAACTCTAAGCCCTGCTACAATGACAAGTTTGTGGACAACTGTCCCAGCTGGTGTGAGGCAGAAGAGTGACTGAACATCTAAGAGGATGCAACCAACCATGAGACTCATCACAGTCATATCCTGTTCCCTGAAGTCAAGACATACTTGGAAATGTTCTCGCTTGTGCTGTGCATCACAGGTCATCTCTCACGATGCCTTGATTCTGGGTTTAGAATAGTAAACACCTATCCCACCCCATAACTCCTGCTCTTGCCAGAAAACAAGTTAAGACACCAAAAGCTCATGTTGCATCGTGAGATGGGGTTGCAGCATAAGACAATGACACCATCTCATCATCCATTGACTCACTTGCGCAAAGGTTGGTGTCCAAACCACGGCACTGCCATCAGAGTAATGCGGCTTAATGAGGAGTGATTATGTTCAGGAAGAGGTACTGCCATGCCCAGAAGGGACCATCTGTGCAAGACACTGCATTCAAATACCAAGTGACTCAACGCCCCGACATTGCTCCACATCAGCCCACCAATACTCTACAGTTATTTTAACAATGGGCCTAAAGCAGACCTCAATAAAATAAATGAGGAAATGAGCATTAAGATAGTTGCAGTTTAGTAAGCGGCTGTTGCCAAACAGTGCATCACGTATATGTGAATCAGAGCAGTGCAGTTTGCAGACTAGGACTTACACAGCTGCAGTTCAAGTTTGTGGGCTTCCTATGGCACCTGATTGCTTCTTTTTTTGCCATGCAATATCCTCTGACAAATTGTAAGGACCACTCATGACCCTTTAATTAGAAAACTCATTGGCGAGCCCGTGTTACAGACCCCATCCCACAGCCCTGTGGATACCCACAGGAGACATTGCCCGTACCTTTACCTTAATGCCAACTGTAACAGCAGAGCCATCAGCAACCAGCGGCATGGTTTGATGCCATCTCCTGTCCTGCTTCTTCCATGGTGGAAATCATTTGTTGTGTAAAGACACCCTCACCAAGATGTCACTGCTCCAGAAAATCTGCGTTTTCCCGCGTGGCTGGTTTAGAGCCTCCAGTTTGTACAGAATTGGGGTTCATGTGCAAACCCTGAGCAGGCAAACTTGGGGCAGAAGTGTAATGACTAGCTCAGGCCCTGGCGTAATGGTTCCATAAACAAGCTTCTGTCAGTATTTTGTTAGCATTTCTTTTAGAAAGGGGATCTGTGTCTTTGCGCCCTTTGCAATACTGAGTTCCTGTCCCAGTCAAAGCAGATGTTGAAATCTACAGTAATTTTCAATACACTCATTAAAAAGGAATCAGTGGTTCATTTTTGCTTCCTCTTCTAATAGTTTACTTGCCACCCAGTGAAAACTTCCCCTCCTCATTAATGTGACACCGTACTCTGAGCACAGCCCATGCCTGCAAATTGCTGCCTCCGCTGCCCTCCATGCCACCAGGGAACAGACAGGGAATGCAAAGGGGAGTGTGTGTGTAAGTCCCAGGGGTCTCCAGTCCGCTTTTAATTAAAGGTAGAGATCACAGAAGACTAGACTGGTCGGCAGGCGGTAATAAGAAGGGACGGGAGATCTCGGCTCAAAGTAGAGCTTTGCTGAGAAGTTCACATCTGGCAAAATTACTGTGCCCAGAGGGCTGGTAGGTAAAAGGTGTTGGTGGGAATAGGATTTCCCTCTGTTTTGCCCTACTCTAGCTGTGGGAATGACTCCTTTACCCACCTACAAAAACTGAGATGCTCCCACAGATGGGATGCAGCTAACCAAGACACAAAGCCTCACTGCACGCCAGCAAGGGAGCAGACTGGCGTGCCTCGACACATGGGTGTTTAAACTGGGTCTACAAATGAGGTCGTTACAAGGGACCAGCCACTTGTCAGTGATCAAGCACAAAACTAATGATACCTGTTGGTGGGGTAATAGCAGAAGTTCGGGGTTTTGTCCAGGCTTGTAATCCCCGGCAGTTTTCCAGGTTGCATGCCTCTCGGTGCTATTCGAGCAGCTGAGTTAGCTGTTCCACTTCATTTTCTCTGAGGAAGGCCTGCTGGGAAGCCATCGATATGAAGAGGTAGAAACAACAGCCTTGTTGTCTGCCCACCCACCAGGCTGGAAAACCGCCCATTAATTTCCAGAAAGCCTGAAAGTTAGCTCAGGAAAAGCTAGGCTGCTTGTGGCTGTCCTTTCCTCATGAGAAGTTTCCTTTACATTGCGTTTAGCTGAAGCGAAGAGTATCGCAGTCTCATATCTCCCAGAGGATGGTTTTCCTGGAAGAAGGCAGGGCTGATAGAGGTACTCTTACATGCTTTTGGGGAAGGGTGAAAGGTGTCCTCAACATTTTGGGGCAATTTCAGCATCATGTGAAACCTTTCAGTAGAAACTGTCCAGAGCAAGTTTGGAAGACTCAGACTTACCTCCTACACCCCTGAGACCCTCAGGCTAAGAGGAAAGAGAAAACCAGCTCCGTGTGTATTTGCTGGCATCTCCATGCCAATACAGCTGTCAGCTCAGTAATAAGTATTTTCCCTAGAGCCACAGTGTGCCTTTTCTCTTTGCATCGGAGCAGATCCAGGTTCAAAAAACACAATCTGAAGATAAACATCCATTCCCCATTCCCAGAAAAGGACCTCCACCTGCACTGCCCCACAGGACCAAAAAGCTACCACTGAGAGGTGCAGACCGTCAAGCTAATGTGTGTGCTAATTAATGAATCAGCTGCTCAGAGCGAAAAGCTCTCACGGAGTCCTTGCAAAGCTGGGGTTTGGCTTAAAGGAGCTGAGGAACAAGAAGCAAGAAGTAATTTGGGACCACCTAAGTGGCAGCAGGCTCCCCACCGCCGCGCTGGACCAGTCTCGGTGGGATGGGCTGCAGAGGCAGGGCACAGCGTCATGAAATTAGGCACTGATGATGAAACTGAGTCTTTCATAACTGCCAGAATAACACGCTTTTCTTTTGGGGAGGAAGAGGAAAATGTGTTTGTGGTGGTTCAAAGCATCAGGATCACCTCACATCCTGATTTCCACTCACCCCTTTGGTTTTTGGGGACTGGCTTTCGTTCAATGTCCGAGGCAAAACTGCCCTCAGATTTGACAAAAATAAGGTCTTAGACACCAGTTTGAGTCTTCGTCATAGCCACTTACTCTTCACCCCTCCTTTTGCTCCATTCCTCTGAGAAAAGTCTTTCTCCTTCCCAGTTCTGCGTGGAATCTCTTTTGGGTTTGTTTTTTTTCTTTTTTTACTTGACACTCCTTTTCAATTTCAACAAAAAAATTGTTCCCCCCTTCACCCAGACAACACCTCAGTCTCCACCATGAGTCAGCAAATATCAGTTATATACCATAGGAAACTAAAAAAAAAAACCCAACTAATTAAAATTTTCCATTAATGCTTTTCAGCGCCAACAAACCTTTAAGAAGTCATGTTTTCAAGCATGAAAAGAAATGACTGAAATAACTGAAATTTCACTTTTTAAAACTCCAATTTTTTTTTTTAATTTTCATTTCTTCATTTTGATCAAGAAAACCACTTTTCACTTAAAACTGCCTCACTAAAAAAACGAGGGGTGGTCCTCGCTCCATTTTGCTCCTTAATGCGACAAAAGAGCTTTAGGGTATGGGTGGTTGCATAAACTTTGCATAAATGTGGTTGGTTTGGGGTTGTGATTTTTTTTTTTTCCAGAGGTCAGTCTGGCAATGAAAAAAAAAAAACCCAAACCTAATTTATCTGCAATTTGCAAGTATGGAGTCGAACCCTTCGATTCCCCAGGAGTGCCCCGCTACTGACCGCCGGATGAGGAGCGCTGCTCAACGCCCTCCCTGCTTGGGTCCCTTCCAGGCAAGCGGCTCCCCTCGTGGGACTGAGACACCAACCGGCTTCGCTGACCAAAGCCCTCGGAGCAGCTCCAAACCTGCATCTCAGCCGTGAAAGGTTGGCACACGCAAGACAAAAAAAAAAAAAAAAAAAAAAAANAATTCTGTAATATTGCACATAAAAAAGACCTGCCTTAACAGACCATGCTAATATTTCTGTTCCCAATGTATGAATTATTAATATTTAGTATCTGTGACTCACTAATATTTACTTTAGGAAGTATTTTTATAAAGTTCGACTGGTTTTCTCGACGTAGGAGCTAATGGAGGCTCCTGTTGTTAACAGCCAGGGAGCCCTCCCTGAACAAACTTTTCTGGTCACTGTTTAAACTGGGCTGCTGGGCTCTTTTACGGCCCTGAACCTCTAACGCTGAGCGCTGAGGCTGGCAGGGATCGCTGTCGATGGCTCTGCTGAGATGCAGCTAATTTTAAATCTGGATCTCAAGGCAAAGGAAAAACCTCTCTTTTACTGGCAAAACTGTCACAGTCGAACGCTGTGTTCAGATTACGGGAAGAGGCTGCGAGAGAGCACACACAATCCCTTTTTTGGGTACTTGGCATTAATTTTATCTGAAGTCATGGATTATATAAGAGAAAAGCAGAGACCTCACACAAGTTTCTCCTGCGTCAGCGTGGGACACCCAGGGGGGGCCGGGGACCCCCTCCACACCGAGCCCTCGCTGTCGTGCTGTGCTGTGCACATGGCCAAGGGGCCAGGGCTCGACCACTTTTCCAGTAACTCTCCCCAAAAGAGAAGCACAAGCATTTTCTGGAACTGCATCCTGAGCTGTCCACA
Source organism: Himantopus leucocephalus (assembly GCA_003993805.1). Lineage (NCBI taxonomy): Eukaryota > Metazoa > Chordata > Aves > Charadriiformes > Recurvirostridae > Himantopus > Himantopus leucocephalus. The sequence continues at coordinate 20,824,268 of RSEF01000011.1, read as the reverse complement.
GTATCAACTAGAGTTGGCTTTTAAAGTCCTTTTCTTGGTCTGGACTACAGAGTTTTGAGCTCATCAAAACTCAAGTGTTTTCATAATTGTATTGCTCTTGTTAAAATGGTTGGTGTCCAAACAAATTCCGATTTAGTGCTTTGGATTTAAAAAATCATTGTTTTCTGATAAAGAAGCTGTTCCCCAGAAAAGCCTTGACCAGCAGTAAGCTACTTAGCTCCGTGCATCTGTTTTGCTGTGATGGTTTAAGGCAGTTTGACTTCACTTGTGTATTTGGAAAGGCGAACGCAGCCTGCTGAGCTGGCCGGCTGCCCCCAGACGCCTGAGATTGTTTCATGACTCTGCAGATGAGAAAATTTCCATGGTCTCCATCTTCCCACTAAAAGCCTGTCCTCAGATGGTGCTACATGCCTGGCACTGGTACGAGATGCCTCCTCCGCATTTCAGCAGTCCGTGCTGCTCTCCAACAGCCAACATTCAGTTTGTATTACTCTGCTCAGTGACATCCCTACAGCGATGCCCTAAATCGCCCCTTGTCAGCATTTCAAATCAGCATTTTTTTTAGGTTTGTCCCCAGTGCTTTACCTCAGACGTGGCAGGAGGTCCACGGTTCCATCTGCAAACCCACCTCAGGGTCCCACAGAACTCATTTGTCTGCCAAAAGACCTACAGGAAAAAAAAATCTGAACAACAAACAGGAGAGCAATGACTAGTTTTTGTTGTCTCAATCCATACTATCATGACGCTGTGCACTTTTACCTAGGCCACTTCTACTAAAAGGTCTCTCTCTGTATAACCCATGGGACAATACCAGTCCATGATTGTGCACCATCCTGGTCCAAATAGGTGATAACCCTTCCCATATGATTTCATGTTTCCTTTAGCCTTGAAAATTATAGACATTACAGCTGGGAGGGCCATCAAGACATTTTCTAGTCCACCCTCCGCTCAAGGCAGGGTTAGCAGTGGGTATCTCATTCTTAGGAGCTGCCATCCAGCATTTTCTTAAAAACCTTGAATGATGGCCTGAAAAGATGATGTAGAGTACCTGTTCCAGTCAGAGCCTTTCCTAATGGCCAGTCTCAATGTTTCCTACTACAGTTAAAGCCCATTACTTCTCAGTGGGGCCCCTTTGGGCATGAAGAACAAAGGCCCTCTCTTCCCTTACGGTACCTTTACGCACTTCAAGAGTTCTCTCCTTCTCCTTTGTTATCCTCTGCAATCCTTCCTCCTTTCTCAGTGGTTATTTCAGCTCTCAGGTCACTGTCTTTGCTTCTTCCTGGACTTGCCACAGTTGACTGCATGCTTTTTGGGCAGTATTGTACAAACCCAGACGTTATACTACACTAGAGACCTTAACAGCATGAAGCAACGTTCACAGGTTTCTGACGTGTCTTGCAGACTGTGTCCCCCTTTGCACATCTGAGATGACATTTATCTCCTTGGCAATAGCGTGATGCTTTTGACTTTTTTATCTCAGTTGGGCTGAGTTGCTGCTTTACTGGTTGGTCTCCATCTTTTATTGTCCCTTCTGAGTGGCAGCTTATTTTCGCAGACTGTGATTGATGTTTTCCACCGTTACCTTTCAGCACGCTCTCAGTCCTTCTCAGCTCTGTGCCATCCATCCCTGTGCAGATTTAATAAGCATGTTCTCTGCTCCACCACACAGATTGTTACTGAATTTATTAGATTTAAAAAGGTGAAACAAAACAGGTATTACCTGTGAGCCATTGAGAATTACTCTCCAGACAGACACAGTTACTGATCCAGTTTTGGAGCCCCCTTGCATTCATCTAAATTGTATTTTGATTACAAGCACGTCAAGTGAGGTGGTATCAGAACTCCTCCTATAGTCAATTTGTATCAGATGTTACTCTTCCCCCCCTCTACTCACAATGCCTGTTAAGCTGGTTGAGAAGGAAATTAGGCTGCTTTTAAGATTTGTTTCTGACAAATTTTTCCTCAGGCCCCTTGGCATAGCTCGTAGATGGTGTTTTCTTAGCTTGCGCAAGCGCAAAAGATTGGTGTGCAGAAATAACCCTTGAAGCAGCTACTGAAATAAAAACCTGAGGATCAGTGTCAAGCACTTCTCAGGACAGTGTATGTGTTGGCAGGTCCTCTCTCGGGGTCACGGTCGCCCACAGCCCCCAACCCAGAGGAGCCCCAAGCCTGTGAGAAGCAGCACTTACTTGTAAGGCATTCTCAAACACCGACTGTATTTTACAAGCCCGTGCTCCCTTCACCTCCAGCTCTCAGCTATAATATTCCACCTGAGCCTCCTGACTTTTAGCCCGCTATAAATAGCCTTGTATTCAATTTGACACTTAAAAGCCCTACGGATGTGCTTGGCTATGCAGTGGATGATGAGGGAAACTGCATATAGCCCTTGCTTCTCACGTGGCACGAAGGGTGAGGAGCAAACGCTGCAGAGAAGAGCGCTGCATAAGGGAGACCTTGTCTGTTGATTTAACTCCGTAACCCTATTTTAACCACTGTCAACAAGATATAAGGGTGGTTTCTATTTACACTGAGGCTTCTTTACACTGCTCTGTCCACACCCTAAAGTGGCATAAATGTCTTCTAAGTGCCTTAAAGTAGGTCCTTAGTGTAAATGAGAACCAGCCCCGTTGTTTGCAAAATGGGTTTGAAAACATCACCGGAGTGCATCCTATAAATGAATGTGGGTTTTTGGAAGAACACCCATCCCAAGGTATGCCCACGCTATACATAGCCTCTGATGAGCTCAGCACGGGGTGAGGAGCAGGCAGCAGAAGGCAGAGCAACAGGCAACAAGACATTTCTCCTGAACTGGTGAGCAGGGAGAGCCTTGCATCTTGCTGATCCCAGAGGATCACCAGCAACGTGGGAAAACAGGGTTATCAGATCCACTTCTTTTGCGGACTGCTACCCTCACTCGGGTCCACATGGGTTTCTCTGTCCTTTCCCCTCTACTTTTATTCAATCTTCCAGTTTTTAGGTCCTCTCCACTAAAGTATGAACCTGAATCCCACTCCCGTCTGGGAAAATCAAATTAAATTTTGCTCTTACCTCTTTGTGTTCTTCTCTAAGTCTTCACTTACCTGATTTGCACAGCTGCCGTACGGAAAGAAGACACCGCTTTGTCTGCAGCATTGCTTACACACAGCACTTGTGGTAACACCATTATAAAGCACACGGCTGGAGCAGGAGACAACAGTTAGCAAAACCAGAGACAACATCAAAGGGATACAAGCTAACAGAAAGAATGGGAACATCAGCCTTAAATTCTGGGTGTTATGCTGTTTTTCTCCCTAGGCCAACCAGGACCTACATTTTGCAATAGTATTTTGGAGCATTTTGGAGCACGAGCAACTAGGAAATCAAATAAATGTTGCAATCAATAGGATGGTCTAAGCAGACTCAGCATGACCATAAGCATTCATCTGAATACCCTTCTCTGCTTACTTTTAAGCTCATGAAAATCTTTCCTAATAATTTTCAGCAAGGGAGATACTTTTGCAGCAGCGAGTGGGGGAGAGCAAGCACAAATTGGGCATGAGCAGGTTAAAACGGGCAGTTTGTAACTGCAGAGCATGCAATAGCCACCAAACTTTCCTTCTGCAGAAATCATCGGCAGCTCAGTAACCGTTTTACCTTGTCAGTCTTTGGTTTGGGTTTTACACGTAAATACCATTCAATCATAACTGTGTCAGGCCAGCCTTGGAGTAATGCAAACATCTATATATTTTATGTTGATCTTGTATATGTAATGGAAAACATAAAATTTCATGGCCTTCTTGTCAATCAGGACTCCCTCCCATGGCTCAGTCCGCGTTTTTGGTCAAAAGCCATATGGTGCTCATTGCCTGGAGGCTGAGTTGCAAACCTCCTTGTCATGTTGCTCCTTTAGCCAAGATGGTGTTGAATTACCATGAAACAACTTGGTTTGATTTGTGGTGCTGTCGGCAAGTAGGAGCTTAGAGAAAATTTCAAGGGGAATTATAAAAAACACACCTCTGTATATATTTTTTCCCTTCAAAAAAATAAAGGTACATTTAACAGCAGCCTGGCCAGGTGGGGAGGAGTTCATGTCAGTTGTATTTTGCAGCACTATCTCATTAAATGCTATTTCCACCTCGTTAATCTACTTCAGCCCTTATATTGCAGGGACTTAAAGACAGACACTGATTTTCCCTTACTCTCAGGATGTTTCAGGAGAGGATACATCTTATGCTTGATGGGGTAAAGGTTGACTTTTAATGCCTGGGTACTGGGCAGTTTTATTTATTTGTTTGTGGAACAGACTCTGCACATCCCGATCTTGCTTGGGCTCTCCAGGGGATACTCCAGTCCCCAGGAGTAATCCCAAATAGCTCTTCTAAATTCTACCCCGGTTCTGGCTGAGCAGTTAAGACAAGGGAAGCAGTCATTCTGGGAAGGTTTTATTTCACAAATAATTCAGAAACCAAAAGAAAATGGAGGGGGGGGGAAAAAGATATTTTACAATTCTGTATTTAGAAAAAAATATATAGTTTATAAACAAACACACGGCCCCTTGAAAAACATGCAAAGGCACACAAAAATTTACAAGAAACTTTTATACATAGGAAGTAAAATACATCATTTTTCATAGAAAAAAAGCAACTCTATGAACTGGCCCTAAATATTTAGACTGCACAACCGACCGACTGGAGACTCCGCAATCAGCTGTTGGCTGAACGTCTTAAAATGAAGTTTGTGGAGCCCACAGACCCGACAGCACACAGGCAGCTGCGGAAGCGCCACGCTGGTTGTGTCTTCTGGAGATTTGGCTACGCTGAGCCAGATGCTCTGCAATGACAGTGTCTGCACTGGCAGTCTCGGTTTCAAAAACAAATTCATTGGAAAAGAACAACCAGGCAGCATCAGCTTTGCCAGGGATTTAACCAGACGCTTCAGCAAGGCTACACCCGGATACTCTGAGTCGGCACATGCTTACTAATCTGCTGAGCTGAGGTCTAAGGAGGAACGTATCTGGTGATATAAACATATGCTGCATCTTTAAGCTGCATTGAAATATATTACGCTGAGAAATGTTTTGGCATCAGAAATAAAATCAGTAAATATTTGGCTAAAAACTGGTACTGTCCCACCTGTATATGAATAGCTAGCACACACGATTGCAAGTAATTGATATATCATGACTGCCTTGGAGGACCTGATCGCACCTAATTCTGGTGGAGGTATGTTTAAATTAATAGCACCCAGGACCTCAAATAATATTTGTGTAGTAAAGACACAATTTCTCTTTTGTACAACAAATATAAAAATAAACAGATACAGACTTAAATTAACATCGGTTTCTAAAAATCCAAACCAGTTGGCTGAAGATAAAAATACGCAATTGTAACTTGAATTAAGCATTTTAGGATATTTCTGTTGGAATAATAATTCTTCCCTCGCCCCCATTTCATCAGGTAGATGCATCCCCAGCTGTTAGGATTTTTATGTGCTCACGATAATCCCCCGGACTTTTCTCCAAGAGCTCTCACCTTTCCTTCCGTCATTTTACAGTATACGTAATTGTCACGGACAGCATATTCGAGGCGGGATCCTACTTTAGCACTGAGGCATTACGTGCTCTTGCAGTCCCCATACCTGATTGCATCTCTTACACTTTCCAATTCAATAAATAGCACTGTGGCTACCATTTGGCCCATGATGGTCACAGATTCATGCTGCAGTATTTAATGGGCTTGAACCAGACCAGAACCAGAACCAGAAATAGCATAATTATTCACAGTGGGCAGAAACAGGGAAGCCTTCTCTCACTGCCAAGATCTCAAACGCTTCCAACCAGCAGCTTTTCTAAGATTTGTTCCAGCTGTTTTGACATCAATTTACCTAGTAAGAAAAAAATAGTTCAGTTTTCCTATCTAAAGCAAATACTGTACACCTTGGAAGACGATACTATATAAACAACGACGACACATAGGGTCGTTTCTCTCTATCCACCCCAAAGGTAGGTTTGCTGTGCAGCACTTTTGGAGATGACGCAAAGCAGCTCCAATTTCATATTTTACAAAAGGTCTCTTTCCAAATTCAGATTTCACAGAGAAAGAAACCCCAACGGTGAGACAAACTGAGTGATAAATGCAATTTCCTTGCTGATTTCATGGTGTTTACAGAACTAAAGAAGTGCTTAATCATATAAACATTTTTGGTCTATGTTTTGAAACAGCTTGAAGAGATGGCTTTTATATCTGTCTAGATTAAACCAAACATAGCCTGAACGTAAGAGCAGCTATGAGACATCTGCCAAATAGAGGGAAGTATTTTCCCATTTGTTATACAATATTACAATCAAGTTATTGAGCAGAAGGACTACACATTCACAAGAGCTGAAGAACTAAAGTTTACGTTGCCTTCTCATGAGCAATGAAGTTACTGCGTGTGTGTGCATCAAAAGACAACCATATTTGTGGTTAGACCAATTCTAAAAACCCATTTCCAATATAAGCCGAGAATGCTCTCCTGCCTTAAAGAGTTGGCCATGCTAGGTTCTTCTCTTGGCTTTGAAATGCATTTGGATGCATGTTGAGACATAAATAACAAAACATTAAACAACATCATTACAACAACTATGGGTTTTGCAAAACATACCATCCTGGATATCAAATGCTCACGGGTACAGCATTTACACTGAAAGCTGGGATCTGTTGGTGTCACAAATGGAACAGGAAAAATTCATCTACCCCAATTTAGGCCACATCTTTAAAGTCTCAGAACTGCACACACCACAGAGAGCTTCACGAAGGTGAAGTGAACATGCTTCCTACGGATGCAACCATTCCTAGCAGAAATAAGATTAACTTTATCACTACTTAACTACTACAGATAAAACAACCAGCACTGCTGTATAAAACAATACACTGCATTTAACTGAAATTTTATTTGAAATGGCGTGTAGTATAGGATGAGATGTGCCAGCACAGGACCCCCCATTCACTGACTTCTCATAGGTTGCCAGACTTGCAAAATACCTGCGAGTGTTTGACCAGCAAACACTAAACCTGCTGTCTTGATTGTCTGGTGGCCTCATTTTCTGCAGCGAGGATCTCTGCCACCATTTCACGCCCTACTCCAGTTCCCAAAAAACCTTGATGTCCAGCCAACAAGAACGTCCTCTCCCCGAACGTGACACCATCGTACAACGTAGCCTAGTGCAATGCCCCAGCAGCCTTACACAGCAGTGCTGATGCATGCCGCTTCGTTAGGAAATGACCAAATTTTCTCTTCTTTTGCACAGAAAACATCAAACATACACAAAAACACTCTATCAAAGCCCAGCCTCTCCCCAAAAGATGCAACTTTTAAAACAGTTTCTCCTTTTGAATGGTCCAGCGCCTGGACAGTCGCTCACTTCTGAGTCTGCTCAGCAGTGCACATCCTCACGCCCATCGCAGTAGATGCTTCACACGCTAAAAATGCCACCCAGGGCCAGGCCAAGATCCCTACGTCTGCTGTACATTGAGCCACTGCCGTTCTGTGTAGCACACCTCTCTTGTAAATTGAAAGTTAGAACAGTTTATCATTGCTGAATGCCCCTAGAGAAACAAAAACATGAAACGAAAAGATACAACGCTGAACGGGTGCGATGAGATGCGAACAGCTGAGTCAGAACCTGGTGTCTTTTTTTTTTTCTTTTCTTTTCTTTTTTTTTTTAATTCCCTGAAAGAGATTGGCAAGGAGGGTACGGTCAGAGCTGATGCCATCAGAGGAGCCTTCCTGTCTCTGGAGATCAACAGAGCGTTCTCCCAAAGAAACCTGCACCTTCCCTGGGAATTTACTGCTTCACAGCAAAAATTCGGAACGCATTTCCATCTGAAGGATTCTTCAAGCTGCAGAAAAAGAAAAAAAAGAAAAATAACCATGTAATGAACCAAATGCAAGCACTGCAAGACCCACAGTATGACAGACCTACAGCTTACTCTGAATTTCTTTGGGGTGCACTGCTTCAGCACGCTGGCTCTGTGCTGATCTGGCCCAAGCGGGAGAAAGATGAGGGATGAAAAAGAGGCACAAATCCATAAGTTCACCTTTGGTTTATGTTTTCCATCCCCATCTACAGTGCTAATGCCAACAAAAGGAGCTGGGAAGACAAAGCCTCTCTTACAGTGCTAGCTTTTGTCCAAGGAACACTGTGCTCCCTTATGCAGGGATTCAGGCATAAAGAAGAACGTGCCTTCCTAACAACAGTTGTCAAAGAGGCTGACATGTTCCCAGGGCCTGCCTGGCCCGTCTCCTGGCGCTGGCAATGGGAGTAGCCAGATCAGCACACATTACATGACAATAAATACGCATATTCGTTTTCAATCTGCAGAGGTGTCCCCAACAGCTCCGACTCCCAGCTGCTGGGGGTGGCTGTGTGCACGGGGGGCAAGAGGATGTTTCTGTTCCCAGCCCTTATTTCTTCAGCCCTGATGGGCTGCAAAACACCAAGAAAAAGGCAAAAATTCATATTCTCACAAAATAAACCTTCCAACAAGGGTAAAGACTCGGTAAATCTTAAAGGCAACCTTTCCCCGCACCTGTTTGGGTACGTGTCTTTACCAAAGGTTATTTCCAGTGTCCCAAAGGGTAAAGTTTTCACCTTGCTCTTTGAAAAGCTATTTTCTCACAGCACGAAGGTGCTCCTTCTTGCTGAGCGTAAATAACACTTCCCAAACCTTCGTGCTCATCCCTGCTGCGAGAACGTCTTTGGTTTCCCTCACCTCCCAGATCAGCACCTGGTGCTGATATTGCATGTCACCGCTAGCGACAGAGTTTATTCTTAGCTAGGGCAGAGTTTGCCATCCAAGTAAAAAGTTGCCTGGTAGTATAAGAGATAATCAAAAGCAAGACAGAGAGAGAAGAAAACTTAAACAGGAGGTTTGTCACCTAAACCCAATTTACCAAATTGCAAATCACACAACTACAAAATACTGACCGTGATAGATCTGTACTAAAGGACCTCATGTTTAATGCTTATAGCTTTCTTGTCTTACTCTATTTTTATTTTCTGAGATGCTCTACAGCATTCTGGGCTATCCATTATTAGAATAAAAATAGCAAATTTGTTTGGATTTCTTATGATAATTATAAAAGAAGAACTACATAGAGCAGACAGAGCCATGTTAGGAATGGCCAACACACACACACACCCCCCAACAATAGTGGGAAATTCTATGTTTGCAAAGATAGCTCTGAGAAATCAGTACCATCACGCTATTATCTTAAAAAAATACATCACAGAGTGAAATAGAAGTTTCAAATTAGAAAGGACTGAATGAGCTGCAACTCTATCATTGCGATCATCTGGAGGTGCAGGACTTTGGAAGCACTGATTTTCAAAACCAGTAAGACTGGCCCAAAAGAAACTATTAAAAAGTTGCAAGGGTGGCAAATCCATCTTCCAAAACCGTTTGATCATCTCTCAAGAGGTTAATTTATTCATGCTTCTTTCAAAGAGAATAGAGGAAATGAGTTAACAAATACGAATGCATCCCACACCCCAGAACTGAATGGGAATCCCAATTCTAAGCCTCAAAGCATGACCCAAGCTGAAAGCTGCAGAAATACCCGTGCTTATCTTTTAATGTGTTGAACACACAAAACAAAATGTATTAATATGGACTCGTACTCTAATAAAATAAAAAAAAAGGCTTAACAATATTCCCCACCTTTCACACCAATCTGAAAGCAGCTACTCACTTGTAGCAAGTAAGAGCAGGACAACACGCTCTATTTGCTTGAGTCTCAAAATTCACAGTGACACTGTTAAGTCACATATTTCCAATCATCAGCTTTTCTGGCTGATACCCACTGACTTTGACATACCACTGAACACACAGTCGAGAATAAGAGGAAAGTAGAAAGAAAAAAACCCACCTCTCAGACTGGACTCCGTTCTTTAAGGAGCCAACATAACTTTTCTTCTTTTCTACAGGCATCACGTCCACAAAACCACCTCTTTCATCTGGAATGACTCCTGCGTGCACTGCAGTTTTGCAGATACTGGAGCTCTGAAAAATATTTAATTATTTTGACTTACCAACTGTGTATATTTTGTATCTGGAGATTTACCACCTCCATAAGCATCAAGGAAAACCAGAAAATAAAAAAAAAAATAAAAAGGAAGAGTGAAAAAGCTATGAAAAAATTCTGTCCCTCTTATGGACAGACTAGGAATAAATGATGCCATGGACCAGATCTTGCAGGTCTGTCATAAGCCCAGCTTGTAAGAAGATCCTCCACCACCGCAGAGGACAAGCAGCCTTTCCACCGCTCCCATCTACAGTGGAGCTGCGCCTGGGAGATTATCCAGGTCCAAAGCTGAATCGAGGACAACTTTCCAGCCAGTGCCTCTTGGGTCTGCACCAGAGAAACGTCTGCGGTGAAACTTTGCTAGTGACCAGCTACCTCAGCAAAGTTTATTCACCCAGTTACTTGAAAGGCAGATGCTTTTCCTGAATTATGGTAAATGACCACCAATTATCCAGGACAGTTCACATCCTTCTTTCTAGGAAAGACAGAAGGGCTGCACCCATTGAGTCGTGCAGGTTTTGGACAAGCATTACCCTATAAGACAACACCGAGTACGGAGGGAGATTAACACTTCTGCAAAGACCAAAGCTTCCCTATTGCAAATCATGCTGCTACCCCGCTCTCCAAGATGTGCAGAGTCAGAAGAGCTGGAGGAACAGAAAACACTAACAACTGATGACTCAGCTCCCAAAGCATCCAGAAAAGAGAGCAAAAGCAGAAGGCTTAGGCATAGTATAAACTTGGCCATCTAGAGGATTTACATACAGCAAGCTGGAATAACAAAAAGCAAAAACCAGCCCTGCACAGGGAACTGCAGCAGGTGAAAATCCCAACCCCATAAACTCCCTGATCGCTAAAAATCAAAGCACCACAAAAACAGTGCCAAGGGCAAACATTCCCGTCATGTACGTACAATACGGATCGTGCTGTTTCATTCTTGCAGCCATATATGGCAGGTTTGCCTTGTCCCCTATATATTTATCACTTTGGTTGGCCTATCTCTTGGCAGCTCTCTGAGTTTTGAGTGCCAATTTGGTATTTTGCTTCTATATATGGTCAAGGGAGCAAAGGAACGCTGTGTTTGGAAGATATGCTGCGAATTCGCCCTAGTATGCGGTGGGAAATCTGTAAATCTAAAATTGGCTCATAAAATTCAACTGTCCTGAATCAATTTGCAACACTCTCCACTGGGAGACGTCCTAAACGATGTTCTTTTCAAAGCATTCCTGCTTTTTTCCAGGACTTGCTGTTCTGCTGCTTACTGAAAGCTTTGACCTACAGGCTTTTTATTGCCTTACTCCAAACCTTCCCTTATCACTCTGTTGGATTACAGCCCTCTCATAGCCCAGGCCGGGCTTTACTTTGATGAATTGATCGCAGAGCTTTTGGAAGATGAGACATTAAGAGATTAAAGGCCTTCCCCTCAAATTCAGAAGTACGACAGTTGTATGGGCAAAGCAACAGCTTTCCATGGCATAGCCCCTCGGGATGCTCTGAGAGCGTTTCCTGACAAAGTGGACGCTGAGGCATACGCCATGGAACGACAATACTTTTTTATAGTGGGTCATTAACAATAGCCTGTGACTATGAGTTTAATCACCCATAATTTCCTCATTAGTGTGATGGGTTTAATCATTAACTTCCTATCTCCTGAGAGCTGAGCCACCCAAGTTAGTTTGCTCTGGTGATACACGCCTGCCTCGTTATATAGGTGATATATCTTCCTCCAACTAATTGCCACACAACTGTGGATAAAAGATCGTATCTCAAGAGCGGAACACTCTTTTTGCTCCTAGTTTGATAGGGCTCCTGAGCAGGGATGGGGACACGTTTCCCTTGTGTCACGCTAGGAGCCAGGCAGAGTGACAAGTGACAGTGTCTTGTGAAATTTAAAAGCTCTTTTACAGCCTTGATAGAGACCCCCGAGTGTTCCCACAGCTCCAGCATCACCCCCGGACTGGTCCTGTCCACAAGAGCAAGATCTGAGTTCAATTTCCTAGGCGCAATCATGTGTTCATTGAAATTTTTTAAGTTTTCCCCCAATGTGCCACCAGGGAAAAGAGGCAACAAATTTTCTGTTCCCCACTCCTAATTTCAGCGCAGGAAGGATGCTGGATACGTTCCCCCCCGCGCCCCCACCTGCTGCTTCCATCTGCAAACCCCGCATGCAGGCAGCAAGGCCGATCTCACCAAAAAGTAATGCTATTCGGTGGAAAGACCTGGGATGTGGGCGTGAACTTTTCCCATAGTATATTTTCACTCATTTTGTTTATTTACCCCAAATATTTTAAGGCTCCTTTATGTCCCTGTACCACAGTCTTACCAATTTTCACCATGAACAATTTCCAGCACTGCTTTTTAAAGCGAAGGCCGCCAATACCTCTTTGTGCTTTAAGCCACCAGGAGTACCCAGAAGATAATCTAATAAACACGTAATCCAAGATAATTTTAGAATGATGAGTAAAAACCCACCCTATCAGAATGCTTTGAAATTTGGTAAAAATTCCTTAACTCAAACTGAGACAGCGGTGCCTATGCCGCCTGGATAAAAATCAGACTTATTTCATAAAAACTGCCAATTCTTCGTGTCACAGCGTTCTTCTTCATGGCAAAACAGATTTTCACATGCCTTCCTGGGATCACGTAAATGTGAACACTATCTCGGGCCAAAAGCACAGTGAATCAGGACCAGTTACCCAGACTGGCCGAGCGTGTTTGTCATTACAGCTTGGACTATCAACTCCTTACCTGCCAGAGCATTTAGCAAATGGATGTCTTGGAGAAGGTGCTAAAAGGCCAGAGGGCACCTTGCAGGGAGTGCAGACTGGAAGCAGGGCAAGATGCTTCATTTTCTTTTAGATAACTTATTTAAGAAGACACAGTTGGGGCACAAGTCCCCCCAGGGCCATGACTCTCGACATGAAGCCAAAGAGCCCTCCCAGAAGACTAACACTTGTCTCATCCACGTTATTGCCTGCTTTAATTATTCCTTGGCCACGGGCTTGGGTTAAATCACAGCATCCCCTCCTGGAGAGCATCCTGCACAGCCCCTGCTCCCTGGGAAAAGCTTTTGCCCAAACTTTCCCTGCACGGCACGCGTGTTTCTCTTGTCAGCTTTCCAGCCAGAGCATTTCTCAGCATCAATACCTCTCCCTTTGCAGCACGTTCCACAGCTGCCTCAAACTCCCTTTTCCCAGCTGGTTTCACCTGCTGGTTTCACACTCTCATAAAAAACTGAAATGCTTTCCTTATTACACCCACATCACCCTATTAGTACAGTAGTCCAGAAAAAGGTTAACCAAACCCTCTAAGAAGTGGCCAAATACTTTTTTTTTTCCCCTCTTTTATTTTTCTCCCAAATCACAGCCCATGCCCCCGTTTATGAAACAATACCCAGGGGGTACAGTAGGAAATGGAGCTTGTGATTCATTAAAGGACACTAATCCTTTTGCGTCAGTACAAATCGGGAAACAACGCCAGCCTGGGCTGCTGGTCCTCGCCTAATACCTTTGTAATCGCAGACCCCGTTTGGGGGTAATCTGAGGTAGTTTTGTCCTCAGTAAAAGAGAGAAAACTATTTCCCATTTCCTGCAGGTCGGAGCGTGCAGAGAGGCAGGTACGGCGGGGTGGCAGCTGCCCCATGAATTTGCATGTGAGCTAGCCCAGGCTAACCTGTTTGTGCAGCTCTACCTTGAAAAAAAGTTGTTCTCAAGTAAAATAAAAAAGTTTGTTTTGTTGTTTTGTGGTGTTTTTTGTTTTTTTTTTAAATTGCTTTCAAAATTGATTGCCCCAAATTATTGCATGATTTGTGCAGAATGGTTTTTCTTTTTTCCTCTGGAGTTTGCAAAGCTCCACGGTGACCCCAAGCTGGGGGTCCGCAATCTGCCAGCTGCTTCCCCCAGACCTTCAAAAAACACCTTCCTATGCACCAGCCAGGGAGCTGGCACTTCTAAACACGATCTCGGGGGGAGGGGGAAACGGGAAAAAAAAGAGGCACCCGCAAATGAAAAAACGTTGAAACCCAGTTTTTAGAGGCCTAATATTAAGAGATTTCAAAAAAATTACTCTTTGCCTAGTTTCAGCATCAAGTCTCTGCTCATCCCCATGCGCAGAGTTTAAAAAAAGAAACCAATAAAACCAACTTGCATGCTTTCTTTCCACTGCTCTGCGCTGCGTCCCGACTGCTCAAAAATGCTCTTCGGCTCCCAGAAAGAGGACAGGGGAGGGGGAAGGTGGCCTATTCTTGCCAACTATACAGTGTGATAATATACAACAAGAGCCCTTTGGTGCTCATCTGTAGATCCCAAAACACTTTGCAAAGGCGGACGAGGGCTACCTTGGTGTCCCAGCCGCAGCCCCTAAGGCACAGAGCGGCTAAGTGACCTGCCCAAGTCCACAAGAATAAGTCAGTGCCAGAGAGTAGAAGGGCTCCCCAAGCCCATTGACCCCAACCTCGTGTCATAAATGTTGCGCTTTTTTGGTGCTACTTCTTCCTTCATCCGCACCTACCCCATCCCCACATTGCAATCATCACGGAGGGTTCGACTCTCTTCCCTAAATCGCAGAGCACGACCTGCGATACAGACATCGCGATACGTGGGGTCATCACGGAAAGGACCGTACTCACATCTGCATAAACGTTTGTGCCGAACACCGGTGCCCAGTACGATGGCTCGTCTTTACAGTGGGCTGGACAATAAATCCTAGAAAACAATTTATTCATATTTATTCTCTCTATCAAGGCTCAACAGGAAAGCAAGCTGCATTCTTGGGAGATTTCAAGTGCCTGCATCTGGTCTGCAGGTGGCAACAGTGAATTTAATTATTTGTTCCCCTCAGATGACATTTGGGAGTTACTGCAGAACTGCAAATAGAGGGGTTTAGACCGGTAAAAGAGGGATTCGTCTTTTATGACATTTTCAAAGGGGGGTACCTGTATTCTTGCACAATGGTATGCATGTAATTATTTGCACGTGTTTGTGCCCCCCTGCCCTGCCATGACTTACACCTGCACAAAGCAGCTTTCTAGAACAAACTTCTTCCATGTTTTAAGGTGGAAGGGAAAACCGCATCCAAAACCCAGCAAGTGCAGGAGAATCAAGGCAGAGTGTGAAGTTGCACGCTCATACATAGGGGTGTGCTGAAACCGGACGGTGTAGCCTGACTTACACGTCACTGAAAGGGTCTGAAAGCTCAACAGGAGTTTTCTGTCGCGACACCAAGCAAAGCACGGTGGCAGGAGCAAAGACGCCATTCCCTTCCTCCAGTTCATCTGGTAAAATCAGCTCCACCCCCGCTAGCCCTCAGAGGTGGGGACCTCAGCACCCCAGCGTCCCCCACCCTCAGCGCAGAGCGGGTTTCAGCTGAAGAGAAGCAGGCTGGTGCTCGTGGCACGCAGTTACCTCGGGCAATGGGTCGCCGGCTTTTTGAACTGGCACAGCTCAGCTACTGTAGTATAGCAATCCAGCGTCTGTGCTGCAGAAATAAATGTGGAAAGGCAAATTACCAGACCTAATAGCTCAGGCAGCTGCAGAAAACACAAGTCAGAGTCACGCAACGCGTCTGGTGAGACCCATGTCCAGCTGAGGGCACCAGGAGGAAAGCTGCTCTCTCCTTTACCAGCAGGCTGCACCCAGGCGAGGGCTGACCTGCTCTCCAGCAGAAATCCTGCTACCATACCACAATGTGACCTTAAAAAGGTCACAGATTTCTAAAGAGAAAAGCAGCTAATCCACAAGATGGTGTATTTTTGCTACAGCTCCACATGTGGAGTCCAAATAACCTGACACTTTTAGTTTTCCCTGAAAGTGGCTCAAGAGGATCTAATCAAAATGATAATTATATAGAAGAGGAATTATTCAGAGACATTCAGAAAATGGAAATTGGCTAAAAAGCAGAACTCCACAGTATTTATTTATATGCTCATCATAAATATGACTCACTGTTATAAACTTATTCCGTATGTATTATATGTTCCATTATACTGTTGCACTATTATATTAGGTACTTTTTTTTTTATACAGTGTTCACACTAGACTGAGGCTTTCATACAAGGATGGCTCATCTTCCATCACTTTATTATCAGCAGCTTGTGACATTGCAGCTGATGTTTGGATCCAGCTGTGATCCATCACCAGGAGATGCTGCTGGAAACAGCCCATTATCACCTTTTTCTGCACCTTCCACTTAGATCCCCTCAGAAAACTGAGGTGGTCGGTGGTGGAATTGCCCATAGTGGGTGATGGATCACCACTCCAGGGTTTAGTTGTGGTACTGAACCATTTGACATGACCACTTAAAATGAAAAAGAATACTGTAAGAAATGTTTTCAAGTATCCCATAAAACTCTAGCAACAATGTTTTTTTCTCAGCTTTTAAAACTTACTTGTGACTTTGGAAACCACGAATGCATTTGAAGGCTTACTTTTCCTGCAAAACAAGCAAACAAAAACATTTATTAAAAAAAATCAGCACGCTAGAATTATTTGAAATCTAGGTCTATATATAAGCAATGAACACAACAGAACACTTGCCTATATTTAAAGTATATTTAAAAAAACCTTTTCATGAAGGTCATACCTAAAAGACTCCACACCGTTCCTAGTAGACTTCACAAAAGCTGGTGTCCTCCCCTTCCTCGTGATATCAACCAGTCCTCCTTTATTGTCCAGGATGCCGTAATGAATTGCAGCGCGACATATGCTTGATGACTGACAAGAGCACAAATACAAATAGTATGTGAAATAAATCTCATTCACAGAGCAATGATGACCAACCGCTGTGCAAAAAAATGAAGAAGAAATGAAACAACCACCAAAGCGCCGAATGGAAAATGAGCTGAGTACACTCCTTTGGAATCTGGTTGTTAAATCTTACTCTCCCAACACAGCCTTATTCTTTTATTATTATTATTATTTTAAGCACTGCCTGGTTGAATGGCAAGCTTTTCTTTAAACAACAAAACCATACATTTAGATACAATTTAGAAGAAAAGCAGCATTGGAAGTTAACAACTAGTATGAAATATTTCCAGTTCTCAACAAAATATTCAAACCCAAAATATTTCTGCTGAAACCACTTGGAGGAGACGGCTGTCTGCAATCACAGAAGTTGCAGGGCAAAGATGTACCATGGGCGACACAGTCATGCACCAACGGTGAGAAAGGGGAAAGCAAACACACTTTCACACAAAAACCTTTTTATGTTCAACCTTTCTTCACCCCAAAAGTAGTTTTGACAGGAAAACAGTGCCATGATTTATTTATAAATTATCTTGCTAATTCAAGACCCAAAATATTATTTAGTTACAACACTTAACAGTGTTTTTGGTATAAAGTTTCTGTTCAGCATGACAGCTGCCCACACTAAAGAAGAGAACTTTGTAAGAGCTGTCTATTGAACCCCATCCCTCACTTTCCATGGGTTTCATTGCACATTAAGGGCATTCATGATAAAATCACGTCTGGAATCACTTTGCCTTTCCAGACTGCTTCTTTTTTTCAATCACCAGGATGAGGAAAATACAGATAATCTTTATTAGCACCATTTTACAGCACCCCAACTGGAGAACACGAAAAGCCAAATTACACTAGAATCGTTGGCATTTCCCATTTCTGTTATTACCGCTAACTCCCCACAAATTACATCTATAAGCTATTAAAAGGTACTTACACTCTCATAATAAAATGTTCCAAAGATCTTTCCCTTACTGTACAAGCAGCCAGCTGGGCACAAATACCTAGTAAAGATATATATCTTTGAGGGTGGCGAAAAAACAATTCAAGAAAAACAGACTTTGACTCTATTTCATTTAATAGTCATTCCATTCATTTCACGTAACTCTTCCATTTAAAAACAAGGTTGCAAAATAGCTGCTTTTTAAAACAGTTTCTCCACCCTCCTTAAAAGCCCGACCAATATTTAGATTCTGTGGATTTGATTTTTCTCCAAGTGATAAACTGTCCCGTTCTTTGCAGAAACCTTAACCAGAAGTTCTTGACTGGCTGGGATGGGACAAGCCATGAATTATTGGTCTGGCTTGGACAGCGGTGGAATGCATGAAAAAGGCTCAAAAATTACTCTGTCAAAATTCATTAAACGATTTTGGACACCTGAAACTGTGGGTCATCATGGCCGAGTAAAATAAACTGAGTCACCTTATTGCTAGGCTTGGCTGAAGGCTTTGTATAGAGAAATTAAGGTGTTTTTTTTTTTTAAAAAGAGGTCTACCTAGATAGTCACAAAAAATACATAGTATAGCCTATCCTCTGTTTGCAAGAACAGGACAATTTTTAGGTCACTTTTTTCCCCTGCAGCGCTCTAAGAGGTATCAATAAAATGCTACCTGTTGCACGTTGACCCTCTGCATTTGTCTCTCATCTTGGTTTCACAGGTAATGACTTGTGCTGGGGAGAAAATATAAAACAAATAAATAATTTTAAAAGGAAAGAGTCCGCCACAGCCTGCTCTCAAGCTACAGAGATGAGTAACCACCTGCATCTTTCCTGGAGGTCTTTGGTGCAGAGAGATAAAAATCTTATCACAGCCCAACCAGCCTGGAGCAGTTCGTGCCTCTTTAGCCGTCCACCCGAGACAGGTGTCTTTGGGAAGATTAGCAAGGAAGGAACATCTGACAGCTGAAGGCTTTGAGGTCTGCAGCCAGAGCTCTCATTCTCCAGTTAATTACAGACTCTCAAGATGCTGGCAGATAAACTTGAAAAGGATGTGTTGGCTTGCCTCACCTTGTTTTCACAATAAGTCTCTTTTAATTAACAGTGATTAGAAAACAACTGAGGAAGTACTACTAGCTCCACGAATAACTTCAGAAAACTTCCCAAGCAAAAAATAAAAAGGAAACAAATTAAAA
>RSEF01000011.1:20788224-20805258 GCA_003993805.1 Himantopus leucocephalus | reverse complement strand
AAAACAAAAAAACCCACCAAAAGCTGCAAAAGGGGTAATTGCTGAGCTTAGAGTATTTTAAATGGGAAATAAACCCAGTATTTCCTAAATTGATTACTGATCATGGAACCTTTGGTTCATTGGTACCTCTGATTACTGATCATGGAACCTTTGGTTCATTGGTACCTTGTTGAGATGTCTTAAAAGAACAAGTAACTACTGCAGACTAACATGCAGAAGGCACGAGTGGCTTTTGAAAGCTTTGCTCCCTGCTTCTGGCAGGCTTCTGCTGTAATTAACAGTGAATTTTTGCACAGATTACCTCCCCCTCCACTCAAACGTCCTCCCAGTTATTTTTCCCTCGAGCCTCCTCATCGCTTTCAACACCTTTTCCCATAGAGGTACTTTAAACCTTATAGGAGCTGAAATAGAAAGAGGCTGCCTTACTCATGTAGGAGTCTGGGATGACTTTCTTGGGCTTGCTGGGTTTGCTGGGCTTGCTTTCCGGAGGGTAGAACCGCACTGGCGTTTGCTCTGCGACCTGCGAAATCTCCACTTCGTTAGTCTCATCCGTCTCCACGATGATGGGATCTTCGTAACGGTAATCTTGTTAGAAGAGGACATTAAAAATAATTACAGCGCGTTCACATTGATGGGGAAATCAGGCAGGTTCATATTTTGAGGGAGGCAATTTGGTTTTGACAAGGATCTGATTTTAAACATCTTAAACATTTTAATGATTTTAAACATTAAATTTTGAGCTGGAAGCTCAAAAATGCCCATTAAAGGCAGCGCAGGGCTATTGCCAGGGCAGGTGCAGCACCAGGAGGGGAGATCTGCTCCTCTCCCGCTCCTCTGCACACAAAGCGGCATTTAGAGCACCTTACATAAAGGTTTGAAAGGATCCCCCACTAACTCACGAAAAAGCATGCTGGTATTTCTTCTTTTTCCCCGTACAGTTCTTTCTCTCTGGAGGAAAACACAAATTTTCTGACGGTCGCGCAAAAAGGGTATTTGGGAAGGTGGCTGAAACCTTTCCTCCTCCCACCTGGGTTTGCTTCTCCAAACTACCCCATCAGCGTGGCTTCAGCCCGTCCTCTGGTAAAGCACGGGTCCTGCTACAGCGTGATCCCGGCTTCAACGCCTGCAGCGGGTTTATCCCTCGCTTTACCCTTCGATGGAGAACAAGCCGCCTACTGTTGCAGCCGGGCAAAGGGGTTTTGGAAAGGGTGCCAGCAAAATTCATCCCGCGTGGCCAGTCCTACCTGAAACCCTGCGCCGCTCTCGTCCTCGGCGGTGAGGAGAGGAACGGTGCAAACAGAGGGATGATGGATGGTGGCTCTGAGAGGGCTTTCTACCACCGGGGCATCCCCTTCTCCGTCCCCGCTGCAGCCCACCTGCACCCCGCGGACCTCCCTTGGACACGCAGCCCCGGGGTAAAGATGATAAATGCAACGTCGCAGCAAAATAAGCCTCTGCTTTGGGCAAGTGTCCAGGGAACCTGCCCCTTTCTAAGAGCCCAGTTCTTCGGGAAGCAAAACACGTGGGAGGAGGAAAATGCCCTCAATGCATGACCCCAGAAAATCCTGCGTTAGGGGACAGCACGGCTTCACTGGAAGTTTCAGCGTTAATAATATTTTTCACTCTATTGACCTCTATTCCGAGAAACTCCACAGGTCAGGAAAAACCGTCCATGATCCCCTCCTCTCCTCCAAGAGACACGAATCACTCTATTCATTTTTCAGCCGTGAAACCCAAGGTGGGGAGAGAGGGAAACGCTCCGTCCCTGGCCCCCGAAGGAGCGGGGCAGGCGGCCAAGCTCTGCCCACCCACGTCGCCTCTGGTAAGCGCTGGAGAACATTCCCTTCCCAAACAAACCCCGCGAGGACGGGATCGCTCCCTCCCGCAGCTTGCCAGCGCTCAAAATCCCGCCGGAGCTCCCGAGCCAAACCCATGTAAGCTCAGAGCTGCTTCCCCCCATCCGAGCGCTCGCTCTCATTTTCACGGGGGAAAATGCGCCGAACCCGAGCTCCAGATTTTAAGCAGTTTGGGGCTGTTGGGTTTCAGCAGCAGCCACCAACTTACCACGTGTTGGGATGTTGCAATATTAAGGATGGCTAATTAAAAGGCGCGTAAAGCTGCGGCTGCCTCTAATTAAGAGTTTCCAGGCAAAAGTTTGCTCCAGCCTCTTCCCCCAGCCAGGGGGGTGCCCCAAGCCCCCCGCCACGTACCTTTGTAGCAGAGGTTGTTCTGGCAGCCTCCGCCGTAGCTCGGCGGGCACTCGGAGCAGGGGCGGCCGGTCTTGTAGGGGGCTTCTCCGATCCAGTTGCCCCTGCAAGCACAGGAGCAATGTGCACCCGTCAGACACCCAAATACCCACCAAAGCCCCCGAGACAGCCTGGCACTAAGGGAGTGGGGAAAACGGGTGTTTCTGCTATGCCCATCCTTGGATAGGGGGCTGTAAATAGGGAAAAGATGGCTTGTCCCCACTCTTTCCATCCCCGTGCTGCCTGTCATCCTCCGGCGATGGCTCGGCAGGCTCGGGGGCTGCCTGCCTGCTGCCTCCATTTGCCCGACACTTGCCCTCATCTCTCTTGTTCATCAGAGCCACGAGTCTCCCACCATTTTCTGCAACATCCCCAAGCAGCAGCGTGGGCCGGGCTGGGGTACAGCTCTTACTATTTCAGAGCTGCTCCATTTTCCATCTGGAACCATTTCCAAACAGAAAAAAAAACCCCACCAGAAATACACGGACCCTCGCGCCAGATCATCTGGGAACCAGAGCAGCACTTTGCACTCACCCAGCCTGGCCATCCTCAAGTCCCCCAGTTTTGCCTCTGAGGCTGCAGAAACATCGTCCTGGCCCAGAGCGGGACGCAAAGACTAAACAAGCAGCCCAGGAAAGCCTTGTAAGAAGAACGTTCCTCCTCATTTCACCTCCAAGATGACGTTTTTAGGGGTTTACTTAAATAAATTGCGTGCGATATCGCTTTTACATTAAACTCCAATATAAATACTGCGATAGTATGTAAACAGAAGTAAATGAATGGATTACTGCGTTTTCCTCAAGAAACTACCCAGAAACAAAAGCCCTTTTTGGCACTCTGTACGGCAAACTTTAGGGGCTGAGAACGTTGAAGGAGCCGGAGTTCAGCCCTTGGGTTATTGCTCTTTCAGCTGTCTCCACCTATAAGGCTAGATGAGGACAATGTGCACAGATGCCAGAGAGAAAAGATTAAGTAGAAACTGCAGAAATAGAGTATTTTTCCATCCAGCAGCCCCGAATGGATGACGTGCAAATAGCCCAGCCTGCCGCGGGAGCTCCATGGGAGCTGGTGCAATCCCGTATGAGGAGCAGGTTATTAAATCCCACCAAACCATGAGCATAACGTGCTCCGTAGTGAAAGTGGGGAGAGGGGCTTCGACAACCCATAGGGCTCTGCCTGGATGGTGCTGTGAGCTGCCAGCTCTGTACCCACACATCTTATTTCTCCGCGTTATTCTGCCCTATGATCTCCAGAAGTCAGATGCTCTCCAAGCCACTCCATTTGAATATAGTGATTTCCCTGTTTCTTTTTGTTGCTAAGGTTTAAATCGCCAAGAACTCGGAGTGGGAATGTTTCTCCTATTAGCCATTAAAGCAGAAAATATTAATTGCCATTGCCAGGGAGGAAATTCTCCGGGATGTAGTAGTCAAGAAATGTGATTTTCGTTTTGAAATTTAATCAAACCTTCACGTTAACTTCATCAGTCAAGATTCAGCTATTTCACTTTCTTTTTTTAAGCCACGGGGAGCTCATCGGCTCTGGGATTTATCTCTTCGCAGCTCCTCGCAGCGGGCCCCAGCTCGCTTCTTTTCCACCAGCGAGGGCTGCAGGGCTGGCTTTGCACGAAGCAGCGGTGCGGTTAAACCAGCAGATTTTGCAGGGGGGAAGCGGTGAAAATGTGTCATGATACGGCAGAGCCTACCCGGCTGGGTACAGAGGCCGCTGCTGGAGCGGCGTTAATCACCACCCCATCCCCTCCCAGCCTCCGAGCAGCAGAGAGAGAGCGAGCCTCGCTTGGCAGCGCACGCCAGCTCCGTCCTGGCCATCTCCTGCTCCTCCTTCCCATGGCAGGAACATCAAAGCTCCGGCCTGGCCCCGGCCCCTCATTCAGTTTTCCAGGCAAAGTCTTGAACCAGCCCCGTGCTGCCGTCTAAAGAGAAAATTTAAAGCCACAACCACCAGTCTAGACTGCCTGAAATCCCTTCCCCAGATCCCGGGCTAGTTAAGCAACCCGCCAGTTTTAGGAAAAGCTGGCGAGAGCCCAGCTCATCTGCCTTACTTCGGCGAGTAGTTGCAGACCAGGTAGACGGCGTTCTCCCAGATCTCTCCCCAGACGTTCATCTGCTTGCAGACGTTCACGGCACAGCCGATCTTGTTCGTCGTGGCCCAGACTATCTGCAAGTGCAAGGCGGGTATCGGAAATAAGCAAACCACCCCGCTGCGGGCACACGTTGCAGTGACAACTGGGACATGGGGGGACGAAGATGGTATCGATACAAAAGCCCTTCATCTCCTTTACCTGGGTGTAGTGCGTGCACATAGAGCCGGTGCATTTCTCTGGGCACCACGGGTTGCACTCATGAGGATACGGGTACGTGTAATCTTTAACTTCATCATACCAAGACTGGACGTGGAAAGCTGGAGACCGATACCTGCAGGAGCAAAGACAGTTTAAATCACAAAGTTCTGGCAGAATTTTTCAAACAATACCTGTAGCCTCCTGCCATATTGTAAGTTCAGATTTTTTAATACAAGTTTGGCTAAATTGTATACACAAGTTTCTTAAGGCAAGGTCCAGTCATTGAGAAGGTGTTTCTTAAAGAACCCAGTAACGTGGTCTAATGATCGGGGGGGGAGAAAAAAAAAATCTAATTGAAAATGTTAAAGATTATTTTTTCCCTAAGATTCACAGCCCGGGCTGACTTTCTGTATTATTTATAGGTTTGACATGCTCTTCAAGAGCCACTGACCTGAAATGTCCTGACTTTTCCACACAACTACAAAAAAACTTCTAGTTTGGCGGAAAGTTGTATTTTGAAAGTAAACAGAAGTTAAGGTTTGCCAAACATCTTAAACCGAAAGCCATCGTGTACCTATTTTACCACCAGGCAATGTGCTAAATCTGGAAGTACGCTAGCAGTTCATACTGTAAGACCTTTGACAGCGAGGGGGCTTTTTCACACTCACATCCCACCAAGAGCTGGCGCAGAATGGTCGGTGCCCTACACACTTACCCCACCTTTTATTGCAGCAATTTCCCTCCGCACCAAGCCCCCGCGTACGCTGCGTGTACTCTGCGCAAACCGTGCGCCACATACTGCAGCCTGGGGCAGCACTGATGCTCCTTGCGCTGCTCAGGGGAACACGAACGGCGGTAAAACCACCTATAGAAACTCACGCGCGTTTTGCGTGCTACGTACACGGTGAGCAAACGGCGCAATCTGCCAACCCTGCATCAAAGCAGGGCAGTGCTTCGAACCCACCACTTTTTATTGCTTTCAACAGCTCACATGAAGCAAGCGGCCAGAAATACAAATGATATCATTACCAACTGGAGTTTTTTCTTTCAGCCAGCTCTTCCCTAAAAATCATTCATTAGAAGTATTTTAAAAACATTAATCTCATGATGTCATTAAGTGAATACTTTCCGAATCCTATTTTACAGGAGAGGAAATTGAGGCAATCAAGTTATGGCCCGTTCCTGAAAAAACTGAGATAAATCTGATTTCTTTTTCCTCTCAGTGACTGCGAAGGGAGCAAGATTGGATCTGCCTCCATCAGTAACCCATGGCCATCCTGAACGCTTGTAGGAGAGCCAAGAACAGCCCAATCTTTTAACTTTGTTTCCAATGGATTAACCACTCTACTTTCCAATCATTATTTAATTCTGCCAACAAAAACCAGCCCGATTTTTGTATCAGGCCAATTTCACACCAGCAATTTTCCATTGCTTTCAACCAAGTTCTACCTGATTTACAACAAGCATAACTGCATTTCCACCCATTAGGGCTCCTGAGCACGTACAAAATGTTTGCTGGACAAAGCAGACTTAACCTATAACAGGCTTAATGACAGGGGCTTAATAATAAACAAATTTCACTGTGAGATGGAGAGTCAAATCCATTTGGAAGCCTTAACGTCAGCTTTCCTAGCTGGGTTAAAAACTGTAGGTTAAAAACCTTCCCCAGAAAGTTGAAAAAAAAAAAAAAATTCTGCAAAGTGGTTTCAATAAAGAGGAATTTGGAACTGGATAAATATTTATGGGAAATAGATCTGAACTAGCAGCTGAGTCCAGACATTGTTCCTGAGAAACTTTAGCTTTCAGCCGGTTCTCAGCACAGTGCTAGAACCCCCCCCCAAAACCAGCAGATTTAGGAGCAAGGGTTACAGCTTCTGTAGCTGTTCTCCTTAAGGAGTAAAAGTCACCTTAAGCACATCACAGCTGCCTTACCCAGAGATGCAGATAAATGGAGTAACCCACATCAGTGTTGGTTTGCTGGGAACAGTCAGCTGAAGGTGGCTGCAGACGTTATCACTGCAACCATTTCACCAAAGCGACAGCAATTAATGAACCTCAGCTTTCCTCCCCAGTGCTTTACTAAGCATCAACAAGGCAACCCTTTCCAACTGGCTCTAAAGGAGGACCCATAAATTGCTCTTTGCAATGAGTTTGTAGCACGCCAACTCTTACCTGCCCCAGTGAACTGCCAAGTTCTGTCCGATTGACCTGATGAGGGCACTAGGCCCATGGTCCCAGATGCATTGCTGAGCCCAAGCATGGGCTGATCTTTCCAGCTCATCATCCCAGGTCTTCGGGGCGTGGGGAGAGAAAAGAACAGGTCAATTCGTCATCTCAAGCTTATTAGATCAAGAGATTCAACCAAAAGTAGTTAGTGGAGAAAGACTAAATTACAGCTCACCCCACTATGTCTGGCCTGTCCTTGTGAAGCCAGCATATTTTAGTGATGTGCGCTGACCTAAAAGCAAGTTTATCAAGATGTCCCCCTGCCCTGGAAATGCAGGGCATTAAAGGGTCTATTATTTCTCCTGCTTGATGCCATGGTTCTTAGGACACGCTTTGTATAGGTGAGCAGAAAACACACCTGGGAAGACCTCAAGAAACCATCTGGACTATCCACCCTAAAACACAAGGTATTCTTGACAGGTGTTTCTCTAACCTGTTTAAAAAAAACACAAAAAACAAGACAAACAAGCAAACAAAAAAAAAAAAAAAACAAAAAAAACACCACCAAAACCATCAAGGATGGAAATCCCAGGATTTCCTCATGACACCTATTTCTGAGATCCGCAAGGCTTCTAACATGCAGTCAGTGCTCTGATGTAGTTGCAGCATGATTTTCCATCCATTGTCCTCAATATCAGGACATTTCCTGGCTTTCCCATCAAGGGGGACTCCAACAGTGGATGTGCTCCTGCCCATCCCTACCAACACAGCTGGGGATTTTTGGCCCAGCCTCTTGAGACAGGGGTGTGTGTCTCAGTCTCCTGGTCCCACCTCCCTTTCTTCCAGAATAACCGCTAAGTCCACTGATGGATCCAGTCAAATTTGACAGAGGTGGCAAAGACCCAGAGCTGTTAGGTTAATATCGCTCTCACTGAAACAGGCATCAGGTTAGAAGTGACAAATCCCATCTCTGTTCCCACTGAGGCAAGGATGTTGGTGTGAGATCAGTCCTCACCGAATATCACGCAGCTGTAAGCCAAACAAGAGCTCAAACACGATACAAAGGCAAATGGGAAAGCAGGCTTCATTGGCTCCGCTGCCCAGGAGTGTATTTGTCATAAAGGCCAGACTTGCTGGACCCGGTAGACAGTGCCTTGAATTGATTGTGTAATTCCTGACAGCTGGTCTATTCAGAACAGTCCTTAGAGGACAATTCGTTGGGACTAAAATATTATCACACATTCCTACAAATAAAACCAAAGGGAAGAGAGGTCTTGTACTGTGTCTCCAGCCCATTCACGTGCCAGTGCGAGATTATGTCCTCTTTGGACATTTACCGTCACAACCAGCTGGTCTTTCCAAGTCCCATCCTCTCCAGAAGAAAAGCAACTCCTGATCTCAAATGTATCAAAGGACCCATCAGAGGCCATTTGGAAGACTGGAGGGCATTTAGTCTCTCAAACACATTTAAAAAACATCAAGCGCTCATTCTGAGCAAGTAACTGAACACAGTCTCAGGCAGTAATAACTGGGATGGGGACGGACCGCATGTCCCTGGCTAAGACGACAGGAAAATGCAGTGTCTCCTGGAACTTGGTGTGTCTACACTATCTTCGTAAGGCAAACATGAGCTCATCTAACTGAGCTAACAGCCCAGACCTCTGAGAACAGCTTATCATTAAGCATGCTCAGCAACCCAAATTCCAACAATATCCCAGAGCTGCTCTGAGCTCGTTAGCTTGGCTTTGAACTGACCAGTGGCCAAGCAAATTCGTGTCAGTCTGCAAAACCCCGTGTGGACACAGCTCTGACAGAGGGAATAAAACCATTTTCCGTTTCAGCCCTCCAGCTCCTTGAAGGTGTATGGGATCTGACCCACCACACGCACATTTCCAAACCTCTGTTCAAGCAGACTACTGCAATTGTGCCCAGACACACAGCTTTTTGTGGTCTCCCACTTTCTGCACCAGGCAATGACCAGCCACAATCCGCCTTCCCATCCAACACGTAAGCCACAGAATCTCTCCCAAGACGTTACGCGCTGCTAGTACTCCAGACTTTCTAGCAGAGCATTATTCCCTGCAGCCTCAAAGGCGGAGGCGTTCCAGATCTCCTAATTTAATGCAGAGACGTTATGAGCAATAAGCCATTAAATGGAAATTGATGTGAACGTATGCGTTACATCTTCCTTTGATGCCTACGGATAAAATAAATGAACTTGGACAAAAGATACTCAACAGGCAATTGGGAATGAGCTGCGTCTTTGCATGGCTTTGTGCTTGATGAGTAGAGAAGCTCATTTCTGTGGGCGTCAGATTACAAAGCCATCCCATTTAAATTAGAGCAGTTATTTGCCTCTTGCTTCTCAGACGTGAATGCGGTCAGGAGGCTGGAATTATTTCAGAGCAATAAACATATCAAAAAAATAGATTTCAGACTTTCCCAGCTACGCTTGCAAGAATTCTTTATGCCAATATTCAAAGTAGTATCTAGGAAGACTACTGCAGCCAGAGGGGCAGTGTACGTCTGTGCTCAGTTTCCTTCTCAAGCAGAGATTGAGAAGCCTTCGGACATGTGCAATTCCAAGTGATTTAGCACATGGACTCTCTTCTTTTACTCCTACAAATTTGTAATGGTTTTTCAAAGTACAGTATTCACTGTACATGTTGAATACATGAATGGCGTACACGCACTATGCTACAATTTGTAGGTTTAGATTCAATAAGAATATACCCCACAAAGAGTCCATTTACTCAGCCCGACTAGTTTGTAAACCTAACCCTAGACACCAGAGTTGTAGTGACCAGATTACTCTCTCATTTTGATCCCCAGCTTAGACTTTGCAATACTGGCAATTTACTTTTTAAAGTGGCATGAGAGTCCAGGACTGCCACGTACTGGCAGAAGCTTGGATACACTTTGCTAACCCACACAGAAATACTATCCCATCCTGACAAGGAAAGCCACCACCCTACACTTTAGAAGCAGGTTGGATACCTCACACATGAAAACAAACTATTTTCCTTCCAGCAATCTGTACCGAGAACAATTTTGTTTTAACCAGCTGTCTTTGAGGCCTCCGCAAGAGGAAAGATTTCTGCCTCTCATCACTGCTGAAAGCCATCTGACTAAGCCATCTTAAAGGTCAAGATGTCTTAGGAACTATTATGTCCTTTTTACTCTGGCTTCATTAACAAGGAGTTTGTTTTGGTCTTGGCGCCCATCCACGACTGTGACTGCGGTTATAAAATCCAAACACACAATGCAAATGTCGATCAAAGCTGTTACATGGTTGAGGCAATTCTGTATTTGACCGACTCCGCCAGGGAGATGCGCACTGCTCACTCATTTTCCATTAACACTGAATACCTGTGCTAGCTTTCAATCAGTTATACAAACGCAGCAGCAAAACTGTTTCTTTCTTCATTTCTTCACTCCACTTTACCTTTATCCCATATGTATATAATTCTTTTGATCTCCAGATAAGTCATGGGACTCACTGTGTCATTGCTTTCTTATTAACAGCCTCCACCGACCAAAGTTCATCCCGTAGTAGATAAATATGTCCCTTTCCTGGAATACTTTAGCTCCCCTTGCCACTTTACATCACTTAAATACATCAGATACGGAGCTGGGAGAAAGGACTTTCACAAGGCAGCATTTGGAGGTGGATGGGCAAGAACAAGTTCTACCTACTCATCTGCAAATTAGCACCACACTGTCGCCTGTGACGCTCCACACAGGCACCAACGGAAAAGAGAAAAGTTTATCTACGGTACTAAGGACAGACCATCCTCTTAAATGAGTCCAAATGAGAAATGTCCTATGTGGAACAAAGGATTAAAGTGATATTCACATTCAGAATATACACGGCGTTTCCAAGTAATACTGGGTAAACACGAAGACATGAAAGACTGATTATAGCCTTTCCAAGTAGCACCATCTTATACTCAGCTTCTTTCTTCACAGCATATAAGGCCCTTTCATTTACCCTCAATCGCCCATAAAAACCACTAGAAAAGCACACTGAGCGAAGGCAAACATAAAAGTGTAACCACGCTGCAAGCATAAACAGCAGTCGGCCAGTGGACACTCCGCAAGGGCAGCCCTCTCAGATCCTCAAAGCCAACCAAAACACATTTGGCTTTCTCATGCTTTGTGTTTACTTTCTGGAAATCAATCAGGTCACCTCTGCTCTGGCAGTACCTTGCCTGCAGGATAACGTGAGAGCCCGCTGAGAAAGAGAGATACAAAGCACCGGTTCTTAGAAAGGCCTGCGGTTTCTGACAAAAGTAGGATGAAAGACCAACGGTGGGAATGTTGATGGAGACCAACTGATGGACAGTTGTCCTTCCTTACTGTCCTCTGCTCTCCCTTCTCTTTTCCTTTTCCTTACAGTCACAAAAGGCAGCATTTTCCATTTGCAGCACTCATTTCAGCACAGCTGGCAAACAACTTTATAATACATTTAGTGTACTATTTCTTTTACCCTTTTAAACATGGTCTTAACAAATCATTAATCATTTAATCTGTCAGCAGGAGTGCACAGTTGAAGTCAGGCTAGTTTTGGTCATAACTATATTTGCACATTGGGAAAAAGCACAAAAAGAAAAATAAAAAAAATTATTTGCCTACATCATTTTCTGGCCCCGCAGTATTTTGGTGGCGTGTCCAAAATAGCTCAAAGTAGGGTCTCTGGCATCAGGTGAAGAAAAACTATTCATCTGAATTGTTGATGGTAAAGGTATATTTAATACCCATACTTTTAAGTTCTCCCTCTGAAGTGGGAGAATACATTGACCAAACTTTTATTTTGGTTTCTTGAACTACGAAAAGCCAATAGCACTGACCCATCTGTCCGCGAGCTCCCGGAGTTTTTGCAGCTAATTCTGGGGATTGAATTTCTTTGCAGATGGAGCCACATTCCTCCAGCCTTGTTTCTCTAAGGTGCTGAGCAGATTCCCAGCAGCATCACGGATGCTTGGCTCACATTGATAATTTCTGGTGATCAATGCGTGACAAAAGGGCAGATGCCACCTCCAGTGCTGGGCGGTAGCTGACGGCAACCCCAAGACCGTCAGAGGTTTCTCTGAGCAGACTGTGCCATCCCAAAACACGAGTCACAACAGTCAAAGCTTTCACAGGGAAAATGTGGGTTAAACACTAGGGAAAGTTTGACGCTTTTATGACATTAAGGTAATGGAAGAACCTGCTGAGGCAGGCTGTGGAATTGCCATCACTGGAGATGCGTCCAGGGCTGGGCCAGATGCTAGTTTATGAATAATGGAACCAGTCCTGAAACTATGCAGCGGATGGACTCGATGACCCATTAGTGGCCCTTTCCAACCAAAACAGTCCAACGATCTAAAGCACTCTGGAATGAAATGGCTCCAGGAAACCTCTTGAGAAAAACTTACTTCAGAGGAAATTTGCTACACCTCTTGCACTCTAAGGAAAATTGAAATAAAGTTAAAAAAAAACCCAAACAGTAATAAAGTTAGGTATCAAGAGCTAGACTCACCATGTATTCCATATTAGAGGCCACTGGGTACACTTGACCTCTCAATTTATTGTGGAGCATCAGTATCTCCTGTCTGTCTGAAGATAAAATGGCTCTCTTGGATCTGGAGTGAGTTTCCCCATCCTGATATTTACTCAAAATGCTCTCCAGGTGACTCGAGTTGGGTAAGATAAAGCATTCGGCTGCCTTCGTCAGGAGCAGTACACATCCAAGAGGAAGGATCCAAGGCAGAGCAGGATTCATGCCTCCTTCTCTATAGCCAGCAGAAGCAGAGATGAAGACGGCGGTAGGTTTTCTTGCAGGGACTCCTGAGGCTCAATGTCGGTCTGGATTTTGGGGAGAAACAGGCAGTCAGAGCAGTGCCAGAGAAGCTCTCGGTGTGTATGTCCCCCAACAATGAAGCCACACAACCCAGATTTTTGCTTGGAAAGAAGCGGTGCTTACAGTCTAAGCAATTATCACTCGCTCTAATGACAGGAAGACCTGAACATCACCATAAGTGATGGGAACTCAGTTTATTACACTGGGGAAATCCACTGACGTAGCGCTGGGAGCGAGCATTAGCCAGGCAGCACCGGGGCATGGCAGCAGATGCCTTCTCCACCGAGCGTGCCGGGGGTGCAGGTGTCACCCAGCAATGCCCAGCAGCTCTGAACGATCCCAGCTCCATCCCTTCAAAGGCGGGAAGGGGAGACACTTGAAGCTATTCGCCCAAAGAGCGGTTGTTAAAGAGGAGAGCGGATATGAATAAAAGGGAAAGTAAAATTCCCAGCAAGCCAGATTGCAGAGGTCAGACATCAGCAAGAGCTATTTCGGAGGCCCCGCTCTGCCGACAGACTCCAGCAGAGCAGCTGCCAGACTCCGTGAAAGCGGCTGTTTATGTGAAATGTCACCGTAACGTTGAACAACCGAAATCCCTGCTGGTGAATGACGCACCGGGGTGTTCTCGCTGACGCATCGCTTTACGGTGGGTGGGAGCGTGGCCAGTGATATGAATTATGGCAGATTAGGAGAGGAGCCGGAGCACCCATCCTCCCCTGGCCAGAAGATTAGGTGTTCCCATGCATGCTCGGTAGCCATCAGCACAAAGAGCTCGGAGAGATAGTCTCGATTTGGTCGTTGCCGGGTTTGAACAGCTTCATTTCATCCCCATCCCCTCCCTTGCCCCATGGTGCTCCCGCTCCACCTGCCATTTCCAAACTCTTCCTCCCTTCCTCTCCCCCCTGCCTCAACTTCTCCACCTAATAAGCCGTGTGCATCTGGGCCGGTTTTATTTAGATCATGAGCTACTCAGGGAAGGAAATACGTGCCGCCACACAGCCCTGCAGCACCCAGTGCTCTTTAGGTGGGATTTAAGAGCCACCAGAGCAGAACCAACCCATCAGGGGCAATAAGCACCCATACAGATGGTGCAAGTACAGCATCTCTGTCCTTAGGGCGAAACTCTGGAATG
The DNA here is from genome assembly GCA_003993805.1 of Himantopus leucocephalus. NCBI lineage: Eukaryota > Metazoa > Chordata > Aves > Charadriiformes > Recurvirostridae > Himantopus > Himantopus leucocephalus. Next base: position 20,791,573 of record RSEF01000011.1, on the reverse strand, counting down.
AAGCTTCCCCATCCCTGTCTTCAACTCTAGGTGAGGATCTGGTTTTGCCAGCACCGTTAAAAGACACGCTGAAAACATTCCTACGCAGCCTCAGGAAATAAACCCCGGATCAGCACGGATTTTTCGAGAAGTTTCAGCCCAGCGACATGGGATTTGGACACACCATAGACAGGACAATTTGGGGATGTCCAAGCCAGGGAAACGCCTTCCAGCTCCCAGCTGGAAAAGCTGCGCTGGAGCACAAAGTCCCAAACCCCTGCTCCCCACACCCAGCGCAACAGCCTCTCCGGAGGCCAGCGGCAAGCACAAGGGGCTTTGCGCAGGTGGGGACGCCCAAAAAACTCTGAGGCCATTGTTGAGAACCCCTCAAAACTTGTTGGCCGTCTACGCAAAATAGACGAAGTCCCTGTTTGAGGCTTCTTACTTGTACTGTGTGCTAAGGCAGATGAAAACCAGCTGCCCTGTGCCTCTCTCCAGGCAGAGCATTAAGCCTCCGCCTCGGCCGAACAATGCAGGAATGTAATTTGCTCAGTTTAGGTAACAGCTTCTCATTATTTCCTGCTCTGCAGAGCAAGTCGAACACACACGCCTTGTCCCCAGCTCCGGGCACACCTGAAAGACAGGACGTTCGGCGGCATCGCGACAAATATTGCTTTAACCTCATCCTCTTCTCAGCCCTCTTTGTCGGCGTTTGCTTCCCCCCAAGCAGGAGCCCAACTTTCTAACCCAGCTACAGAGGGGAAGGGGGGGGGCGCAAAACGAGCTCTTGCTTTTGTAGACTGTCTGACCCAAATTCAGGGAAACAATTCCTACTTTGAGGCACTTCCCTAAGAGTTTAAAAATAGATGCTCTGCCGCAGCCGTTTACAATGTGGCCATTTAGCACAAGCCATTTTAACTGCAGCCTGCCCTGTAGGTAGAGCAGGCGGGAACAGACGGCTCGTGTACGCTGCAGTCGTACCCCCTCATTTGGCCGGGGGCCCTTTGCTAAACAGGAGCCCGCATCCACCACCCATTTAAGGCAAACACTGAACTTACAGAAAGGGCAGCTTGGGGGGGGAGGGAAANGGGGGGGGGGAGGGAAAAAAAAAAAAATAAAAAAAAAATCAGCTGTAACATCTGAAAGCCCAGAGGAGCTGCCCCGCTCACGGCTACGCAACGAAGCCAACCCGGCTGGTTTCGTGCCCCGGCCAAAACCTTGCAACAGATGGTGCATTATTCCTCGGGATGTTCTTCCCGGTGTCCCACTTGCGAGCGAGGGGATACTAGCACCTCTCTAAAATTAAGTCACTTTGGCACCGTCTTCTTTTTCACTTGGGGCGTGCGGGTCCCTGCCCCTGCTTTGGCTCGAGGCGGGGAGCGCTGAGCATCCAAAGGAAGGATGAAGTGATGAGAGGGAGCCAGGGAGCAAAGAGCTCCCCGGGCAGATTAATTGAAAGCAGCAGAAAGATGCTCGCGTTTCAGAAAGCTCTCATCGGTTTCAGATGTCCGTCCATCTGCCTCTCTTAATAACCTCGTGCCCAGGTGCAACGAACCACTGGGACGTGTGTTAGAGCTCCGCCAGCCCAAGTGCCCCGCAGAGCCGGGGCAAAGCCCCCGGGCTGCATCGGGAACCCCTCACCGGGGAAGATTGAAATCATACTGCCTTTGAGTTGAGATTTGACGTTATTCAGAGAAAATTATCAGCTGACAGTCAGCTGAGGAAGCCTCTGCTGTTGTTTTCAAGGGTTCGAGAGGAGCATTAGCACAGCCTCCCTTTAAGCGCATCAGGCCCTTGATACTGGTGCCAGGTAAACATCTGGGAGCAATCAGAAATGAGTGAGTCAGCAGAAACCGAATCCTTAATATGCTGTAAAGCCTGTCCAAACTGGGGACAAAGGGGAGGCCGCCTTCTGGGGTCCGAGGAAGTTAAAAAGCAGCACCGGACTGTGGAAAAGATTATTTTTAGAAAGCTATTTCCCCAGATAACGGACAGTGTCTGCATTTCACAGAAGGCAGCAGAGTCGGTAGCATTGAAGCCCGGCACGCAGCGCTGCCTGCCGAAGCCACGTGCAGGCTGACTTCTGTACTTCGTTACGTCCTCGCTTTGCCTTATTTCCTTACAGCTATCGATCTTTAACTGCCTCGCCGGTAAAGGAGATGAGTGGGTCTCCACTCCCTGGTTATTTGGAGCTAAAACGTCCTGGGACCTGCGGAGTTATACCCGGAACAAGCTGACAGGGCAGGAAAATGCAAGAGTTAGCAGGGGACACCAGCAAAGCGTCTGAACCAGCAAAGCAGAGGGGGGTTAGCCTGGGATCAGCTTTTAAGCTGAGTTAGCCTGGGATCAGCTTTTAACCTGTGCAAAGAAATCCAGCGATAAAGCCACAACATACTTAAAGCATTGAACGCCAGGTCACCTACTGAACGGAGGTGACGCACACATTTCAAGCTTTGAAGAATTGCGTTGGCTTCAAAAGAATAAGCGGGATGACAAGTTCCTTGACACGGGACGTAACACTGTCTGCACAGAACACAATATGCATTCAGCATCTTCAGGGCCACGGGCCAGAACATCTGGATCTTCCATTACAATCCACTCCCACAGAACTGAAGTGGGTGAGTTTCTACGCAAAAACCACACGGAAAACCCACTGGTAACAGACACAACATGTGGCGACGCTGTGAAATTCCTTTCAGACAGGTCTTTAGCGCAGAGCTGCATAAACAGGGGCTTCCTGGAGCAGACCAGATGTGCCCATGGGTAGCCAGCTGTCAGAGACTGCTACAGCATCCCCTGGATAACTTCTACTTGTGTAGAAATCCACTCCTGTACTTGCAAACTCCTCCCATTCATTCAAGATTAGTGGTTATTAATCTTGCATTAACCTCTGCAAAGCACACGTCAGGGAAGCTCAGACAGTATTGTGCTGTTTTCTACCGCGCAGGCAACTTTTTAGAGAAGTTACTAAAATTGTACCTACTTAAATAGAGAAATTTCTTGCACACACGCGCACCCCCCCCCCCCAAACCACATTCCAGAAGCAGGGACCAAAGCTTACACTTACCTCGCCGAGTACTTCCAAGTCCCCAGGAAATGGTAGCTCCTCCAAGCCTGCTTGTGGAAAATAAATTATATATCTGAAATATTTAAACTAGGGGGGGGAGGGGGGGGGAGGGGGAAAAGGATGAAATAAGCCTTAGGAGGTGCGAGGAATGCAAGGTCTCAGCTCAGCAGCTCGTACCAACTGCAGTCTCACAGAGCTCCCCAGTGGTATTTATGCTCTCCAGGCAAAGAGGACAACCCTGGATCATCCTGTTTGGCAACAGGCCTGTAGTAATAATGAAAAGAAGAAGGGGGGGGGGGGGGG